>OX235271.1:191379012-191418915 GCA_944472155.2 Trichobilharzia szidati
TACTCACAGCTAGTACAAAATTATAATAGAATTCTGTTGATCCATTTACATTATACAAAAGGAAAACAAACTAATGGGCTATTTCAATCATACATAATAATAATAAGAGGAATTTTAGGTTTAGGTGTGAATGATAAAACGTAATTCTGTTTCAGTTTCTTCCGTTCTGACGTAATAATATACGTGACTAGAGCTTTTCTTCGAAGGAAAGACAGTTTTTAACATTCCCTATTGGATAATGAAACTTAACTGTCAATCATAACAACAAAGAGAGATGGTGAGTAAAAACTACAAATACTCAGACTACTTAATTAGTATAAGTAGATTGGATTGCTAATCATATTAGAACAAATTACCACTATTGTATCAATCCACTATATATACATACTTTAGATGCCATAGAAATCCTTAACCAAATAAATAAAGTACAAAAAAGCATATCGGTAACATGCGTGAAAAAGAATAATGATTGCTTGCCATTTTTAGATGTACTCATATCTCAACGACAAGATGGGTCAATAAAAAGATCTGTCTACAGAAAGTCTACATGGACAGGACAGTATCTAAATTATCATAGTTCCTGTCCACTACATTATAAAAAGGCCTTGGTTAAGTACCTGTTCAGAAGCATTCACCGTACACGTAAAGTCAACACAAGTGAAGAAGAAACACCACACCTCACTAAAATATTGTTAAATAATAACAATCCTTTGAAATTCATTAAGTGTTAAAGAAGTGTCAACCAAAGAGCTTTACCGATTCAATCAGCTCCCAAAAGGGATGTTTATGTGTCCTTGATGTTCAAGGGTGATCAACAAAGTCTGATCACTAAGCAAAGACTCAGGGTGGTAATTAATAGAACTTACAATGTAGCTAAACTTATCTTCATAGAGAAAACGAGATCTATGCTGTCCAGTAAACCCTCAGAGCATCCGAATGATAGTGTCACATCCCATTGTGTTAATCAATTTACATGTGTGTGGACACATGGACATAGGAAGCACCCATCGGTCGCTCCAGGTGAGGGCTACAGAACATATCTCAAAGTGGCTGCAACAACAAAGTAAATCACCGGATACAACTGATCCCAGAAATAAATGTCCAACATCATCTGTACTGAAGGACGTCTGTCATGGAGACTTGTTGATTTCAATAGTGCCTTTAGACCCATAGATCAAACAAGGTTAGGTCACATACTTAAATTCGTTAAAGCCCTGGCCACAAAAAGGCTGAAACCTGTCTTATGTGTCCAAAAGTTATTTGTTATTACTTTTGAACCTGCCTTGGTAATGCAATTTAGAACGAAGGTTCAATTTACTTCATAATATTTTCACCCTCTTCCTTCTTTTTCTTACTCCACACTTTTGCGTCACCTGCCTAATTACCATTTGTGGCTTTGACCTTCACATAATCTGACCTGCATTGTAATAATTCATGCTCTCTTGCCTTCTATATAACTGTGTATGACGCGTACTCGTGTGTGATCAGAATGTCCGAAATGTGTTGCGTAAAGACACCATACCACAAGTTTCAGATAAACAACATCTTATTGTTTTGTCGAAATTCGTTAAGGGAACTAATTGTTTCAAATTTCACAAAATCGATATTGTTGTATTCTTCATTATTCGTATTTAGATGGTAATTATATAGTTGCAGCTTACTGGAATACGCAGCAATTACGAGTACGGTTCCAGTTATGTCACCTACCAAAGGTTTACTTTGAAAAAAAACACAAGATACAAGACAGGCGTCACAGAATAGATTTCGTTCATAGTCTAGTAAGCGGAACGGTATGTAGCAGTTGAACAGTTTCAACTCATTATAATCAGTTCTCGATACTGCAAAATTATGATTTCGTATAATAGCTTAAGAAACTGCAAAGAAGATAAATCATCATTATGAAGCAAAAGTTTGTGGATAGATTATGCTTTCAGGATAGTCCAACAACGACAACAACAAATAGAAAGCACTGAACAAAACTCGTTCCACTCTAAATCTGGAAATTCTCAATGATATAAAACCCTCCACAAGTAATCAGTGTGAACTGGATTGATATAAATGTAGCATTTTTTCTATAGTACGTCGTCATCGACCCCTAGTCTACAGATAGGGAGCCGAATGGTGTACACCATGTTAACTAACTCACTCATTTGGAAAGTTGCATCAGCCTCAACAGATTGATTGCTGACGAAATCTCAGCAAGGATATAGAAGGCTCGTGTGGCATTTTCCAAATTACCTCGTCTCTGGAGCAGACGTGATATGTGACTGCACAGCAGTCACTTCGCTTTGTCCTCCCTTATGGCTGTGAGCGAGATATGGTCATTGAAAGTGGAAGACATGAAAGACCTGGCTGGCTAGCTGTCTTTGATCATAGGTGTCTGAGTTCTGTCTCATGTGTTAAGTGGTAAGTACAATAATAGAGTGAGTATTATTGAGGTTAGGCTTCGGTCGAGTGGTCGGTAAGGAGGAAAAATCTATCGATGAGGTTGTGAAACAGGTGCATCGACTGAGATGTGGTTAGGATATGTGTTACGCTTTCATCCCTAGCCATCGATCGCCTTCCTCAACGGTCAATGTTAGCTGACATAGGATCGATGAGATTGGAAAAGAGCTAGTGGTGACCAAACCAAAACATGGCTTCATCAATTCATGAAATCCATAACAGTCAGTTTAAGCCAGACAGCCACGTAAGAAGGTGTACACTACTTGGCTGGTTTGGGTCCTTGGGATGGTAAGAACCAATAAAAGCTGGAGACAATTGGTGATATGGCTCAAAACCCTCATTGTGAATGGCACAAATGCATTGACACTTTGTGATGATTTGTCATATCCAACAAAAGTATGTTGTTCTTCCATATTACTATTCTTTCCTCTTCACATTTCTGCTTATTGCCGTCGTCTAGAGTGGTGTGGCAAGTCGAACTTCCGCACTTTTGTGCAAAGTCCTATGTTGAAACCAGTCTGTCAGTAAGTCAATTTTTATCTTTTAAAAACAAATCACTACTGTGTTTTATTGAACCGCACAATCAGTATCGTTGGTACTAACTGTGGGGATTAAAAAACCTTTAGACAAATTAAACCTTAGAAACTGCAGTAACATACAGCAGCAGTGACGTGTTTCTTGAAGATAGCTAGCATCTTCAGTGATTTCTATTTTGGAAATTTTACGTCATAAAAATACTTAGTCCAAAGAAAATGATACACCTTTCCTTACCTCAAATCTAAGGATATTTACGTTTAAACATGAAAGAACAGAAATCTTAAATAAAAAGCTTCAGTTAACGCTGCATAGGGCTGACATGCACAGTGGACGGGTTTTTGTCTAATTCTCTCAAGCGATTACAAATTTAGCTGCTCTTGTGGAGGAAGTTATGTACGGTGAACAACTAGACAGCTCAACATGGTTCGGTAAAAAGGTCAAGTAAAATCTATAAGAAGTTCTATTTTGTCTCATTGGATTGATGATAGCGGTCACCAAATACACAGAAGAAGTGTCTTCCAAGTTATTTGTCGCATTCCATCGGACATTTAAAACGGAATTCGAACTCGCTTTTTATGGGAATTCGAGAGAACAATCCTAGTCTTTGCATACAAAAAGAAGTTTGTTCAGCCTTTGTCTCTCCCTTGGCCTTGATAAATTCTAATTAGAAACCCTCCCACCCTTTCTTATTTTCCATTCCCTTCGTGTTTTAATGATATTTACATAACTTTTAAGATATGACCTAATTTATTTATTGAATTGTCTACATGTACACATATTACTACCGTCGTTATTCTTATAGCCACCTGCATAAACCTTATTGTTATTATTATAATCATCGTTATTACTGACTTTTAAACACTTAACACCTGATTATTATAATTCGACCCAAACAATCACCGTTATTGGTTTTATAAATAAAGCGATGCAAATTAAGGTGTGAAGAAGACCGAATTGAAAACTGCAATACTGTTCGCTTATATGTCTTGTTCTAATATTAACAATGAGAATATGTAAATAATTTTCTTAGTAGTACAGTCACTATTCGCGATTAGTATGTCTCAGCAAGGTAATCGATAATTAAATGGTGACAGGTTTTCAATAGATGGAAAAGAGAGAGAACAAGACAACTTGTAAAGAAATAGTACTCATCTTACCTTTCCAGTTGGATCATATGGTGCTTGATGTTCATCTTCTGGTAGGGTAGAATACTCGGAACGTGGCCATTCTTCAGGTTTATGAAGAAATGTATGCCTTAATGCATTGTCTGGATCATATTCAAAGCCTACACCAGCGGTTGGATTCCATTTAGCATGTTCTTTACCAAAGCCTTTCTTAGCAATCGCCCTGAGTTTAAGCCGTTGACCTTTACGCATTTTAACAATGAGTATAGATTCCTAAAATAAAGAAATATAAACACAGATGAATCTATTAGTGTTTAACATATAAATGTCTTAAGTTATATGTTATGGTTACTCTCTGTCCAGAACAAGCTGGATTCAGAAAAGGCAAATCATATGCTGATCAAATTGTAACTCTACGCATTACTATCGAACAAATCTCAATACTGTCGCGATCAAAGATTTTAGGCTTCATGGATTTTGTGATGAAATATTCTGCGTAGCCATTTTCAAGCAGAATTCTTTTCAGAGGGTTCAGCTCCTCCTCTATAGTTTTGTTTCGTTCACTGGACCACAGAATCCACCGAATTCGCAGCCCTGATACTATGGAAGAGGAGCTGAACACTCTGAAGAGAATCCTCCTCGGAAATGGCTACCCAGAACGTTTCATCACAAAATCTATGATATCTAAACAACTAAAACCACTCACACTTTCTGCTCCCGAAAAACTTCTCTACTTGAATCTACAATTCAATGGAGGCTTATCACCAGAAATACTGAGAAACCGCCTGCCTCGCTGACTGGAGAAAACTTCCGCGACTGAAATCCGACTACCTTTATCTGCGAAACCAGTGATTCGCATGATGAGAAGCCTACGAAATAAATGATGGTACCATATTATTCTGCACACCACTTTACAGATTCGCATGAACCTGAAGGATAACCTACCACTCCGTGTCTCATCAATGCGTATCCATCAATTCACCTGCTCGTGTGGAGCTAGATATATCGGCCGTACCCAACATTTGCTATCCAAACGAGAAAACAGATCCCTCCACCCTCAGCTCTATCCTCAAACACCTGGTCGAATCTGAACATCAATGTAACCCACAAACCAACTCCTAAGTTATCTACAGAATAAGTGGGGATCTCGCCAGAAGAGTACGAATCAAGCTTCTTCTAACTGCAGAATCAACCGACATTCACATGTTAAATTCTGAACTCTGCATACAAAAGTAGTTTGTTAAGTTATTAAATCTACGACGGACGTGATCCGTCTTAACACTGGATACGTAATTTTTAGTTTTTCCGTTTCCTAATTGTGTTATTTCCTCCCCTCATCCCCTATTAAATTTCTACTCCTTATTACCACAGTTGTTATCTTGACTGTCGTTCAATTTTAGCTGAATTCTACTCAACTGCATCAATTACATAACTTTACTCAACTTATTTTATTTTAGTTTCTACCTGATTAACGCTTTCTACATTACGTAATTTGTGATGTAACATTTACAATTCTAATAACGCATCGCTTTCGTTACCAAGAAAATTTGCTATATACACATGCGATCGTATATTTTGAGAATGATATCTCCGGAAAAAGAGTAACTCTCCTCTGAACGTCTTTTCTCTTACATGACTCAACGGGGACTTTTAAGTTGCTATGCATATTAATCTAGCAAATTATGCAATATCCTTATTTCCATTGGCTAAAGAAAAAAAATGTATGCATAAAGGAAATTTCAATTCCAATTACAAAAAAAACACTAACCTGGCCTGCATATGATGGGTCGTCAATATCTTTTGAGGGTACAGGTTGTACATCACGATTACTACTGATTAAATCTGCCCCTGTAACATGCCTTGGTACATCTGTGGTACAGCATACATCCAATGTGAGTTCAACAGAACACTGTTCACAAAACTCACGACAAGGACATTCTCGAAAATATGTCATTTTGTCAACTACATTATCAGATGTTAAAGGAATTAATCCAACACGCTGGGCGATGAATTCATCATTTAGCATTGTGTTATTTTCCTCAATTTGTACCCAATCTATTGCCAAAGTAGGCACCTCTGCGATACAAACACGACGAATAGCATTGGCTACACTTAAATCCGTTTCCTCAAGAATAAATTTCAAATTTTCATTATTATAACTTGTTAAAGTAACAATAGGCTGATTAGCATAAGGCATTGTCAGTTATCACTAGAACGAAATTCAAAATGGTTTGTTTCTTATTAGAAAGAGGTAAAATGCAAAAGTATAAAATGAACAGAATAAAATACGCCATTTATTGCAAAGGTCACATTATCAGTAGTTTATGTTGAAATAGATTTTTACGGAATTTTTGCTCTTTTCAAGTACCTGGGGGAAATTAAAATGTCTGATTAAAGCACACAGTTCCGCCTCTCGAATCGGTCCTAGGAACATGATGTCTGTTTGTAATAATTTTCAACACGAAAACCGTTGATTTGTATTTCACGAGGATTTGAAGAAGCATTAATCGCAGCATAACGACAGTATTTCTACCGTCAACTATCGCAAAAATGTTTGGGACTACGAATCACGAAGACTATAGCCTTGATTTATGTAACCGATAAACAAACATCTTGTTGTATATGTGCGTACACAAAGCACGAAATAATTAAGATTAAAACGCACTAACTACCTTATTCAACGGAGATGCAGTAACTTTTTGAGTGTTTTATCTTACTCAACTGACACCCCACATTGCGCCCGCACAGATACAAAAGGATCTTGTGTGGCACCTGCTACATTACGTCATCTCTGACACATGTTAAACCCAAATGAGGGCGACAAAGTAATTAAAACACTAGTCAGAAAACATTGCGTTTTCACGTGTACTCTCCCCGATTACTTGTCATAGACGTTAAGTATGATGCAATAGGTTGCGATCAAACATAATGCGTTTCAAACAAAACCGATATGTGTACTATGTATCTCCACCAAGATTTTCTCTATAAAAGTCTTCTAAGGCTGACGAGATTTTCTGGACAGTTGAAGCATTCTACTACCATATTGATTACCAATAAACCAAAAGTAGGTGCAAACTTATTCTGTAGGAATTTCTTACACTCCATAGAGGTGGATATAAGTCAGGCACTTTAGGAATCTAATCTCAATCAGGAATTTAGCCACAACTAAGATATTTACTAGGATGATGCAAATATTGGTTATGGATGCAGATTACTAGTTACTATCAAACTGTAGTATTATATAAGTTATAATTATATTTCAATGGTTCACACACAATGATACATTTTTTGTTTTGGTTGAAATATAATTAAAATTTATTTGATCTACTCCACAATGCTCAAATTTCATAGTATCGTATTCGTTTTGACAAAAAGGAGGGATTAACTCTAGACTCTCTAGCCTGACTTCGACAGAAAGCGAAGTAGTGCAAAGTACGGTTCAAGCTAAGTCATTAATCCCCTATAGATTCCCATGTTAAGAATGAAAACACTTCAACAAAGTTAGAGGAACAATGCCATTCAAATTGTCGTGTAACCGACTTTGACAGTCCCATGTGCCATTCAAAATAATGACTGACTGGAATAGTCAACAACCATAATATCGGCACCAGCAGCATTACAAGAAAACAATATACTGCCGTCGTCCACAAAGCAAACTATGCATAGGAGAAACAATGACGTTTGATAATCTCCCCCCCAACGCTTCTGCCCTCTTACATGGTGTCACCAAGTGATTAGAAAGAAGCAGCAGTGGCCTTCATTTATAAGGTTTGATCTAGGCACTGTCCTTCAATCTGCATGTTAACTAATCTTACCGGTACCTTGACCAAGATGCTGAAAAGAATAATCAAGAAATCCATCATAGCCTATCTGTAAGACAACCTGTTATCTAGTGCACAGTGAGGTGTTTAATGAAACTTCTTGTGTCTAACCAACCAAACAGCAAGAGATAGCTGATTTACATCCAAGGATAACGCATCAACATTATTTTCATAAATTTCAGCAATGTTTACGAAAGTGTCTCGCTCAGAATTGCTGATTCAAAGTGATCTGGTTATTCTCTATCGTTATTGCAATAAGAAGTTTTGATATCGGTGTCCTACTTAGCTGCAGTTGATCCACAGACCATGGAATTCGTCGTAGCTACGAGGCAGAGTTAGGATCAAAACTATTCCTGGAAAACTGCACATGATAGTATAATGTGAAGAACCATACTTGTCCTCTAACGAGCCATAAGGAGAACTACATAACTCATGTGGTTATAACCACATGATCAACTTGAGAGAGATATAGTTTCTTGTGGTGTTCACAACGACTTACCGCGAAGTCAATCAACTGAAAACCGATTCATATCTGAGAAACATTATATACCTCTATTTAAACAAAAGGATCTTATTCTCAAACCGGAAATCTTAAGAGCACGCACTGAGTCACTAACCTTGAGGTGACCTTGAAGGTATGCTCAAACTGGAGCATCCCGCGTTTTTTCGTCCTGTTCCAATACCAAATGCCTTCCTAAAGAGCTACTAAAACTTCAATCAGTGCTTTACGCCTCATTTCACGTAGTAAAAATGCAGACGCGCTTTTCGAAAAAAATTTAAATAACAGACCAGTAGCTTGAGTGATGACAACATCGAGGATGATGGAAAGCCTGAACATCTTAACCAGGACGGAATCTCGCACGAAGCTCACCATGGATTCGGGAAGAGAGACTAAATGTTGCTTAAGTGGTGGACGCTTGAAATGAATATGTAAATTTCCGGTCTCGTCCAAGGTCGCAATAACGAGGACTAGATGGAACACAGCTGAAAACAACGAGGGAAACATATGATCTGTATAAAGAGGGATGAAAGGGAAAAACGGCGAAACAGGACGAATGAGGAAAAAGGGTATGTGGGGGGGAAACCATAGAAACCCTTAAACGTTTGTCTCGTCTGTCTCAGATAATATCACGTCTTCATTTGTGTGACGGGAATTAAGAACAATAATGATTTGCTTTGTTCCGAAACAGTACTAATGTTAAGGTGGCACTTTCAGCATTTGGTGCAATATCGCATCTAACTGTATCGCACAATATTGAAAACAGTTATAAAGGCAATATTACAGAATTGGTAATGGCAGTTTTTCTTTGGTATTATTACTGACACCAATGTCATAAACAAACAAAAAATTGTAAAATAATGATAATAATGCTTGTAATTAGGATTATCAGTCGGTTAAATCGAAGAACATTGGAAACAGTTTTAGGAATAATATTACAGAATAGACAATGTAGTATTTTTAGTGACAGTAGTCATATATATATATACAGAAAAGGAAACTGGAAATAATAATAATAATATTAGTGGCTAAGATTGTCAGTTTACCTGAGATAGTGTCACCGTAAGCTGCAAACAGGGGGGTAAAAAGGAGTAGATCATTTAGCTAACGACATAGTAATTCACATGTTTCACGCTTTCCATTATCTCTATCACACAAAACACGGGCCGAATATGGTATCGTTGAGTTCCTATACTTGGTAGTACGAGTATATGATCTTTTATACTGACTTCTACCAGACGAGATACAAGAAGAAAGTTGGGAACAGAGGGGTTGATGAGGATAAGACAACATGGATTTAGAATATTTCTGGCATGCGTTCAGATGCCTATCAACTAATGTAGTAACAAGCTGACTAAGTCGCACACCACTTGCCTTAATGACAACCTTCAGTACCCTTCATAAAATGGTATAGTCCCTTCTCAGTAGCCTAGGAACGACAAAGGTAGGGCTAGCAATACAGTACAATAGGTAAGAGGCTAGAGTTAATAAACTGTGTGAGTACAGGTTGAGTGAACCTGATTGTCTAAACTTCCTAATGCAGCAGCTTATACGGAACGCTTTCCTAGAGATCTGTGAAATAAGGGATGATCGAGTAAGGTCAAAGAAAAAAACTTTATCGAAGTATCTTGTGCTAGACTTGGTTAGGTTATACCACTGGCTAATGTCCAGCAAAAAGCGATTGACTTTGCAACAGTCTGATCGGGATTTGACTGGAAGCGAGACGGTCAGATCATCAGCCTATCTGACGAAGTTGATTTCAGTGGAAAGAGGTTAGTCATCTAAGAAGAAGGAAAAAGGAAAAACAGAGAAGAGCACTCAGAAGAACGCCAGCTTCAGTAAGCAAGGCGGAAGAGGATTCTCCTCTATATACGGTATACTGCATTCTGTGTAGGAAATAAGAATGCAACCAGCCCAGGACTCGGTTTGAACAAAGGAAGCTTATTTAACAAAGTATCTAGGTACTGAGGCAAAAGCAGACGTGTAGTTGAGGAAGGTACAACGTACATATTTGGCCCCTTTTTATAAGGAGGAGACAGCATTACGATGAAATACAGCAGCAGCATCCACAGAACTTCTGGCCTGCCTATAAACAAACTGTTTTTGATTAATAAAACTTTATAGAGAGACACAAGGTTGAGTAAGAGTAATTTCTCTGTCAATTCCAAAAAAGGAGAGGGGACTGCAGCTGGTCTAAGTTTAACATTATTACTAGAACCTGATTTCAGTGCGAGGATGATTTTAATGCCTTTCCACGCAGTAGTCACGACATAACTGAAAAAGGAAATATTGAACATGCCTGCTAGGAGGTAACATGAAATGCCATCACATCTCCCGATAATAACACCAGGTACACCATGAGGACCTAGGGTGTGCGTTTGTGGAGGTTGCAAACATTTAGGAACATCAAAAGTGTCAAAAGTATGAAGTCACTGACCTTGTTGCTTGTTATACTGGGGACAAAAGCATCTTTAAGCGAGCGTATGAAAGATTTGTTGAAGGTATTTACATCAACACATAGGAAATTATAACTTTTGCTTATCACGACCTGTAATTTCATCGACAAGTTTCCACAAGTTCCCAGGACTTTTACGGGAGTCTTTGGTTATAATTTGTGTTCAACCCTTGTATTTCTCCTGTAATCGGGATATTTATCTTATATAGACCAGATGTGTCTTTATACTTGTACAGTCGCTCTTTTTCCCTTCGTAGCTTTTTAAAATGAGGAGAAAAGAAACGGTCAGGTCTTCTAAATAGCGTCTGTTTGGGGGCAGAATTCTAGATGATATGCATTGTTTGTCATTGTATCATTCAGTGTGTACTCATTAAATAGTTCCCAGTTAGCGCCACTTAGTATGCCCCTAAGTTTATGTATATTATAATGCGAGTAGCATCTCTATTGGGTTCTTTTGGAAAGGTGTGAGAAGACACTTGACTGTGACTTGCTATATACTTTAGACAAAACTCGAATAATACAATGGTCTCAGTTCATTGTAATAATAACAAATTCTCATTTTTGTATATGATAGACGCCAGTTTACAGGCATCATCAATTCGATAAACATACGATTAATAAGTATAGTTAGTAATGATACTATAACAGGGTACATATTTATTCCCACCTATGTAAGACACACAAGTTGTATAGGCATGGATAAGTATTATTTGAATTACATATTTAAATTACATGATTTACGGTTAAATAACATGGTTGCTGTCATTTTGTCTTTAGTTTGTGGGGAAAATTTGATAACTGGTGATTCAGTGGAACACATCAAGAAATGTAGAGATATTGACTTCGCATTAACAAAAATTACCCAAGTATGCGTTGGATGGACTACAGATACTTGGGAAAATAAATAAAGCTTGAAGTCAATTCCCTCACAAAACAATAAAATGCATCTTATAATAATATATTCTCACTTTATGCACATGAGGGACTTCAGCTAACAGGCATCATCAATATGATAATAATGTACACATGGAGGAAATATGTTTAAAATTTTTCACTGACACAAGATATAATATATATTTCCTATCTATGTAGGACACCAGTTGTACAGGCATGAATAAGTATTATTTAAATTACATGAATTTGATTTATAGTGAAATTACAAATACAACAGAAATGTACCAGAGGGCAGAGAAAAAGTATGTTTATATTCGTTGTACAATGTAATTTGATGAGCAAATATTTATTTCTACTAAGTCTTTTTATGCATTTATGCTACTAGTTTATTTATAGTCTTTAGAGAAGTAAGGGTATTT
This sequence comes from Trichobilharzia szidati, assembly GCA_944472155.2. Classification (NCBI taxonomy): domain Eukaryota; kingdom Metazoa; phylum Platyhelminthes; class Trematoda; order Strigeidida; family Schistosomatidae; genus Trichobilharzia; species Trichobilharzia szidati. Next base: position 191,391,207 of record OX235271.1, read on the forward strand.
AGGCGTGTTGAGGTACTGTAGTAGACTAATAGTTGATTCGTTCTAGGAATAAATAGTTTATTTATATATACAAAGGAAGATAATGGAATATTGACCGTATGCAAGTTGAAAAAGAGTTCCTACACCGTTGTTAGGTGAAGGAAGTGAAAGAGATTGAAAAGGCATCAGTAGTGGATAATTATCAGGAAAGTACTAATAGTTATTATTGTATTTATTATTGTTACTTTGGGTTCCTAGTAGAACACAGGGCTTCAACTGCACGCCTCCACTTGCTTCTGTCTTCTACTGTACTTTTTACTTGCATCCATGTTAGTCCATACTGTTTCATCTCCTCCTCACACGATCTCCTCCATGTCACCCTCCGACGTCCCACTCGCCGCTTCCCTTTCGGGTTCCACTCGAGCACTGGCCTGACTCGCGATGTCACCCAGCGGCCTCCTCAGCGAGTGTCCAATCCATCTCCACTTTCTCCTGCATATTTGTTGGGCGATTGGTTCTTGCTTCGTTTGTTTCCATAGTTTCTTGTTCGTGATTCTTTCCGGACATCTGATCTTCAGTATAGAGCCAGCGAAGACAGTTGTTGATAAAGGTCTGCAACAGGCTGTTAGAAATAGTCTTGGTGACCCGCCAAGTTTCTGATCCATATAGCAAAACTGACTTGACGTTTGTATTGAAAATCCGAATTTTGTTGTTGATGCTGAGTTGAGTGACGAAGATTTCCAGATTGGTTTCAGGTTGATGAATGTGTTTCTCGCCTTCCCGATTCTCGATTTGACATCCTCGTCCGTTCCTCCTGTGGTTGAGACAATGCTCGCCAGATAAGTGAAAGAAGTAACCTCTTTCAAATCCTTCCCGTTGATGGTGATTGGCACTGGATGTTGCTGCTGTTGTTGGTTGGTTATTTTCATAACCTCCGTCTTGTCTATGTTCACCTGGAGTCCTGTCTTTGCTGCTTCCTCGACCAGTTTGTCGGTTTTCGCTTGTAAGTCTTCGATTTTGTGTGACATCAAACATAAGTCATCCGCAAAATCCAGGTCTTCTAGGTTCTTCACGTCGGTCCAGGATATCCCTGTCTTCTCGTTTCCCACTGTCTGACGCCTAATCCAGTCCACCAAAATTGGGAATATTATTGGTGATAATAAGCACCCTTGTCTGACTCCTGTGTTTACTCCAAACGCCTCGCTGAGTTTTCCGTTGTGGATCACTTGACATGTGCCGTTATCGTACAGCTGTTGAATAAGGTTGATGAATATTTGGGGTACGCCGTAGTACTCGAGTAGTTTCCAAATTACTTCGCGGTCAACGCTGTCGAAGGCCTTCTCAAAGTCTATGAAGTTGAGGTAGAGGTTTGATTGCCATTCCATGCTTTGTTCGATGATAATGCGTAGAGTTGCAATTTGGTCAAAACATGATTCGCCTTTCCTGAATGTAGCTTGTTCTGGTCGGAGTTCTGTATCCAGTGCGTCCTTTATTCTCTCAAGGATGATGCGACTCAGGATTTTACTTGGCGTCGACAGGATCATGATTCCTCGCCAGTTCTTGCAGAGTCGTAAGTCACCCTTCTTTGGTAGTTTCACGAGATAACCTTTCCTCCAGTCAGTGGGCACCTTTCCCTCCTTCCAGACTTTTTGCAATAATGGAGTCAGCATACCTGCTGTCGTCTCCGGGTTCGCATTCAGGGCTTCAGAGGGTATTCCATCTGGTTCAGCTGCCTTTCCAGCTTTCAGAAGCTTGACTGCATTCAAGACTTCAGCTTTCGTTGGAGGATTGGTGTCAACTTGCAGTTGTGTACGTGCTGTTGTTGGTATTTCTGGACGGGTTGTAGGTGGTGGTCGGTTCAAGAGTCCTCTGAAGTGGTCCGCCCATTGTTTAATCTGTCTTCCTTGGTAATTGGGTTCCCTTGGCTGTCTTTTATAGGTTTCACTTGTGTTGATCTCTTCTCGGATAGAGACTTGGTTATCTGATATGGTGTCCTCAGGTCCCTTTTGCCTGCTGCCTTCTAATCTTCAGTAGCCAGGTTGTCGTAGAATTGTCTTTTGTCCTTCCTGGCACTCTTCTTCACTTCTTTGTCCAGTGCTGTGTAAGTTGAGCTCAGCGTCTCCTTCTCTTGTCCATCTATGCATTGGATCATTTTCTCTTTCACCTCTCTCCTCTCCTCTATTAGCTTCCAAGTGTCCGTTGAGAGCCATTCCTTGTCTTGTTTCTTCTTTCTTCCTAAAACCGTTGAACACGTTTCGTTGAAAATTACCTTCAGAGAGTTCCAATGGTCTTCCACGGATGATTCCTCAGTGGTGCCACGTAGTGTTTCCTGCTTTGCTCTGACAGTTGTAGTGAAAGTGTCCTTTGTGGTTGTGTCCTTCGGTTTTTGCGTGTTGAACTTGCATTGTGGCCTATCCCCAGCTATCCTCGAGGCTTTCAGCTTCACCTTGAAAGTCCCTTGTACTAGATAGTGGTCTGAACCCACATCTGCTCCTCTCCTCGATCTTGTGTCCAGTAGGCTCCGTCTCCACTTCCTTGAGATTGAAATGAAGTCTGTCTAATTTTGATGTGTCCATCTGGTGAAATCCATGTCGCCTTGTGTATATCCTTGTGTTTGAACACACTGCCACCAATCACTAAATCATTGAAGGCACAGAAGCCTGAAAAAAGTTCACCATTTTCGTTCATTTCACCGAGGTCTTCGCGACAAATGGTGAGTTCTCTTCCTGTATTGTCTCCTCTTAGCTTCGCATTGATATCACCCATCAGGATTTTGATATCACTCTTTGGGACGTTGTCCATTACTGTTTGTAGTTGACTGTAGAAATCCTCCTTCTTCTGATGTCCTGAGACGTTTTGTAGGCGCATAGCATTGAATGATTGTAACCTTTTTTCCTTTTGAGTTGAACCTGGCTGTCATTATCCTGGAGGAGATTGGTTCCCACTGCATGAGAGCTTTAGCTGCTGTTGGTGACATCATGATGGCTACTCCCTCGGTGTGCTCGTAATCGTCCTCTGGGTGACCGGAGTAGATTATTGTCTCTCCAGTTTGCAGTTGGCAACTTCCACATCCGTTCCATCTGCTCTCGCAGATTCCCAACACTTCTATTTTATATCTCCTGATTTCTGCGCCTATCTAAGCAGCCTTTCCAGTTTCGTACATTGTAATAACAATAATTTATAGTTTCATATAAACATAAATTTACATGAAAATGCATGCCATTTTTACAGGCACGATCAAGTATGATATAATGTCAAATGGTAGATTGTCTACAAGTTAATAATGTTTGAACAGCTAAATATTTGATATATATAAATGCACTCATTGTCTGACCCAGGTCGTATCATTATTGAATTGAACAGTAGTCCTCCTGGTTGCGCGGGAAAATCGACTTCGTTTCGTTTACAACCCGTAGTTGTAGGCATACGATAACCAACCAATATTGAGGTAAGTACAACGTTTACAATGGATAGTAAGCTGTTTTAGAAAAGTAAAGGTCCTTAGGTGAATCATTAAAGTGTAATGAAATAGGTAAATCAATGTGTCATTAATATATATGTAAAACCTGGGCACTGTGGTAGTAAGTAATTCCATATTAGTTTGTTTATTTGATATATCACACAGTGAAACAGTATTATTTACTGGATGACGTTTCGAACAAAATTTATTGTTCATAATCACATCAATTATAATCACACGACTTTGACACTTGAGTTTTATAGTTTTCTTTGTTCTCTCCTATTTGTCGTATGGGTAGTAGAATTTTCCAAATATTGCGGACAGGTGATGAATCATTCCTATTACATGTATTTGCAGTTGATTCGATAAACGAAGCTTCTGTTATCAATCTCTCCCTATACCCTGTGACATTAGATTTTAAAACTGTCATCCTATCCCATCCCATTGTATGGTTGTGTGTGACTGACTGCATGTAGTGCTATAGCTGGACTATTCTCTAGATTTCTTATTTTATTTGGGTCAACCAATCTAGATTTTGCTAGGTTTTTTTTTATGTTCAGCTAGTCTGACTGCCCCTGTTCTACTAGTTTGACCTATGTATTTGACCTAACAATCGTTGCAGGGTATTAGATAAACTAAACTGTTTCGTTTTAAAGACTCTACAGGATCCTTTAACCGACAAAGCTTGTTTCTAATTGAGTTTGTGGGCTTGAATGCCGTTTTTATTCCTGCCTTGTTAAGAATTCTACGTAAGGCTTCCGAGGTTCCTTCCTTGAATGGAATTACTACTGATGATTTAGATTCTTTATTATTGGTGTCGTCATTAATATTATTATTATCACTGTTATTATTATCATTATTTTTGTTATTATCACTATCACTACTATCATTATTTATTTTATTTTTACATTTCCTTACATATTTCCTGACTAATTTATCCGGGTAATTATTAAGTTTTAAGGCTTCTTTTATATGTATCAGTTCCTGTTTTAGGTTTTCTTTGGTACTACTTAATTTTTGTGCTCTGTCATTTGAACATTTCACCAGTCCTATTTTTACTGACATAGGATGGGATGATCGGAAGTCCAAATATCTGTTGGATTGTGTGGGTTTCCTGTAAACACTAGTGTTTACCTTCCCATCTTCTTTCCTCTTTATGTTACAATCTAACATTGGGAGCTCCCCTTCCTGATTTTCCAATTTAGAAGTGAATTGAATTGCTTCAAACTTCGAGTTGATATGTTAGAAAAACCTATCTATATCTTGTGTTCTAAGTACAGTGAATGTGTCATCTACGTACCTCCACCATACTTTTGGGGTGGGGGTGAACGTTTTAATCGCTATGCTTTCCCACTTATCCATGAATATATCTGCTACCACTGGGGATATTGGTGATCCCATGGCAACTCCCTCAGTTTGTTTGTATATTTTCCCTTGGAATTTAAATACTGTGGAAGTCAGACATAGCTGCACCCCCAGCATCATATCCTCAAGTGGCACTTTTGTCCTAAGTTCGAGTTCTTGGTCAGAAATGAGTTCGTTTCTGACTGCCTCCATAGCCATATTTATTGGTATACGTGTGTATAAACTGACTATGTCAAAACTAACCATTTTCTCTTCATTATCTAATTTTAAATTATCTAATCTATGTTTTAGTTCATAAGAATTAGTTAGTCTAGATTTCGAGTGGATTTTTAGGGGATTTAATACCATGGCTAAATATTTAGATAATTCATAAGTAGGTGAATTTCTAAAATCAACTATAGGCCTAATAGGGTATCCTGACTTATGAACTTTAACAACACCATACATCCTACTGGGGTTATTAGTTTTGGGCATTAAATTAAACCACTTAGACTCACCTAGAAACGGCTTCATTCGGCGTATAAGATCCGCTGTGGATTTCTTAACTTTATTCATAACTGTATCAATTGGTCATTAACATGAATAAATATGTACCCTATTATATTATGATTACTAACTATACTTACTAATCGTATGTGTAATTTATCGAATTGATGATGCCTGTAAACTGGCGTCCCTCATGTAAAAAAATGAGAATATACTATTATTATTATTAATAAAAGAAATACAATGGGAGACTATAATCCCTAGGCTGACAAAGTTCATTTGCAATGTATAATGCTACCCATATAGGTCTTACTATCGTGATGTCCACTTTTGGTTTTAATACAATTATCCACAAGCCGGTTGTTTTTATTTCATACCTTTTTGTGTATTTGGTGCACAACCGTACCCTATATAGAATAGGAATAAAATAAGTCGAATCAAATTCATAAAGAGCTATAAAATGCTAGGTTTAGTGGAATATAATGAGCAAGTGAAGACGTTATTAGAAAATGAATGAGATGAGACATTGTTAAGTGATATTCGAAGATTTGACAAAGGAAAGCATGTTAATTTATAAGATGCTCCATAAATCTGTGCAGAGCCCACGTGGTCGCATCTCAGCAAAAGGCTGACCGAATGGTGTATGTTTAAAGGTAGAAGCATGATCTGTCCAGGCAATCATTATTATCTTTTTCAAGATAAAGATCCAAGCCCTCATAAAAATCTCGAGTCGTCAAATTGCATATTGCTGTTCCTGCAGAATGGGGCAATTCACCTTAGTGTCCACCACCATAACTACTGATCAGGATGCGCCACCCTCCAATTTACTGCCGTTTGTATTGTCGACTTCATCATTTTCAACCTCTTTAATAACAGTCGTAGATGACTTAGGTTCTTCCTCATGAATCCTAAAAGGTTTCATACCTTTACTCTGACTAGTAATACCTTGTAAGCTTGTGGAATCAGAACTGGACTCTGAAACTGTAACCCTCTTCTTCTGCACAAACTGCGGTGTCGTCTGTAACACTCTATTTAACAATGGCTTAACCGCACCATTATCGTCACACGATTCAGAGTCAGAACTTGATGACGCTGACTTCACACTTGGCTTACCGCTAAACTTGCTCATTGCTTCACAGTTCGCTTTTGTATGCACTTCTTTCAAACGGACGAAGCACAACCGTGTTTGTCTTGCAGCTTGTAACTTATCCGTTGGGGACGTCCCACATAAGCTGTCACAATCATTAGGTTTGTATGGATGACCAGACACCATAAAGCTTTCTCGATATCCACTTATCTGAGACCCTTTCGTCATAAATGATTGCATTTTGCTCTCTGATTTCTCCATTTCAGAAGCCGGATGAAATATACTGGAGAATTTACTCATAGTCTGATTAACATTATCTGTCACTAATCTCAGTATATCGTCGAACCCTGGCTCTAAACCTTCATCCTCTATACGAGAGCTTATCTTCACCCATTTCCTTTGCAGTCGAGTAGGTAGGCGTCTCGCTATTACCTCTAAGACAGAACTCGAGTTCAGATCGCTCATGCAATTCATCGAAACCAACGTATTCTTGTAGGTCATCAGATTATCCAAAAACTCAGTGAGTGCCTTGGAGTCATCTCGTAATTGAATACAATTACCCTTGACAGCCTCGAATACATTCCTCACAATCATCGAAGGTATTCCAAACCTTTGGCGCAAGATACGCATAGCCTTCGTGTATCCCTCACTAGGTGGCAGAAACTTGCAGCACTGTACTGCACTCGCCGCACTTCCGTCACAATACCTTAACAAGAACATTAGCTTCATTTCATCACTTAGTTTCAGACCCTCCAGCATGACTTCGATTTCTTTCGCAAAGTGGGGAAAGTCAGCACGATTCCCTTCAAAGCACCTAGGCTCCAACTTCGGTGGCTTCAAGCAACCTATCTCCCTGGCTGGCACATCATGCTTGTCCAACATAACATCAGACATAACATTACACATATTATACAAATCATCATTACTTGCTTTGTCGTCTACCTCCGAAGTGCTTCGTCCTTTCTTTGGCCCAGGCATTATTGAACTTAACCAGACGATCCAGAGAAGTTCAAATAATACTTGTCCAAAGAAGACTTGCAGACGCAACGAAAGACGAATTGCCACCAAATACAGCAAATACTTCCAAAAACTATCAGAAACTGTCAATGTCCAGGTCTAACTACCCTGGACTTAACGCTGTTACTTCAAGACTTTCAGAAACTATTGTCAATAACCAACGCGAAAAACCAGAACACAAATTGGTGATTCAAGAATCCTATATTCTTGCGCCAATACAGAACCAACCACAAGGTTATTGTACACAAAATCTAAGGATAAATGTTATAACAACTAATCACAATAATACTTCTGATAGTTTTTCTCTGTCTTCTAACAAACAGCGAACGATAGAACGATGACTGCAGTATCGATGACTCTCGCCAAAATATGGAGTTACGTTTGAGCAAACAACCATGAATTGATCGTTCGTTTTTCAACTACTTTGACACGCAAGGTAATAATAGCCACCTCAGTGATAAAAGAATCGTGCCCAGACCTCCTGCAGAAAAGAGCATTAGCAGAAACCGGCATGACAAACAATATCATACTAAAAGCGACATCACACAATGACGCTATTCTAGATGGTACAGGCGACAACACCTAGAACCCAGTCACAGGTTCAACAAGGAACAATGTGCGGGCAAACTCTAACAGTCTGCATGCTACATATCTTCGGGGAAATATCCAACGAAGCAGGAGAATTACACTGAGACTCCTATCAGGACAAAACTAATATCCTCAGGCGGCAAGTAGAATTAAATAGATGGGAAATGACAGTGTCAGTAGCGTCTTGACGATAATGGTCGTGCATATTTTCATACGGACAAATTGATTTAGGTGAAAATTATGCCGTTTTCTCAGGCACGATTGAGCGTTGTATGATTTCTTGCTGCAAAGTGTCGACAAATTTGCATTGTTTCCATATTTTAATCAACTCATGTTTAGAATAAGTTATCAGAACAGTGCTAATTTACCGCCAAAGTGTGAAGTCATCATCAAGGTCCGGCGGACATCTAAAGTCTAGTTCTGTTAACGGATGGTTACTCAGTGGCCCATTTCATTAACCATCATCGTAGTATGCTTTTGTCACGTGGCCGGGCTTTAGTTTTTAATCTGTCTGAAGATTGCTCAACAATGTTATTGCGTTTTATTCACCCAACTTTGTATGTGACTATTCTGCTAAAAGCATTCTTACGATTTCCAACACCTGAGTGCATTAAGAAACGCGAGAAAATATTTGGATACATATGTTTAGTATTAGGGCCTCATCGAGGACTCAAAAACTGTACTTGACCGATAACCTACCATTATTCAGGTAAGCAACACATCCACATGTGATTGAGAACCACTTTAGAGACAAGACATTCGTTAAGCGACAAAATTGAATACAGAAGGGGATGAGAGCAATATATCATTAAAAGTGCATTTACCGAGGATGTTTGAGGAGGAACCATACAATCCTCAGGGTGATAATGTACATTTGCACTATACAATGACAACCGTATTGGCCTTACAATGATGGCTACTGGAGTTGATACGAAAAATGTGATTTTACTCAATCAGGATGATCTTTCTTGCTGCACTGCCAGACTACAAGGGTACAGGAAATACTAATGGAGGTAGTGCGTATTAACTTCGTAAAGGGCTTGAATAAATAAGATTTACTGGAAAGTACCAGGGCCGAAGTGAGAACTATCGTGAAATATATAAATGATGGATTCCTCCGAAGTAAAGCCCAAAGATCTGAACAATTGAAACATGATGACTTATAATCCGAAAAAACTACTGAAACGAATCATTTACGATATAGACAGAAGGTTTATCTGTTATTTCGACCCAGGCAATCATTATTTTTCCTTAGTAAGAGGGACTTTACTCGTTTCTAAATCTCCAGCAGTCAATGTGAATATTGCTTTCTTACAGATAACAGCGATTCTCATTTGCGACCACCTCCATGTCTGCTGATAAACGCGCGCCAGCCTCTCTACTATTTTAATGTTTAGTTCCGAGATTTTTTCCTGCTTTTACTTAGTAGTGCTGTCGCATTGCTTCACCCCTGTCTCAGTATCACATAATACAGCACGTTGCTAGCCTAATAAATATGCGTTTATCAAACCCCTGTAAAAATATAGGTCGAATAAAAATGACGGCCTCTGCCATCAACCTAATCAAAACAAATCTACGTTATTCTGTAGCTAATCTAGTGTCAAAATTTCCTACAAGAGAGCAACTTAATAGTCATGAATGGAAGGGTATAGATAAATCTGATGACTAAGAGACGTTATACTACATGCGATCATGCTGAATCGAAATTGGGCCTGACCATTGGACTAAAATACTCTAAGCAATATTTTCATTCCCAACTCTGCCGGATCTCTACAAATGTTGCACCTATTCTGGATAAACTGCCAATGCTCATAGCACTCATACTCGCGAAAATCACCCGTATTATACTAGACAAACATATGCACGGAGGGGGAAACAATTTCAGCGGAAGGAGGATGCCTTATCTAATCCCTGAAAACACTGTTATGATTAAAAAATGGAAATACGCAAGTCGCATGACACCTTGTGGATCCACATGCATCTTCGTAATGCTACGATACTGACTGGGTGCATTTACAGGACATCTGGCACCTTCATTGGCTACAAGGCCCAACTTTCTATTGCACAAATAATCCATGTATGTGCATTAACGAAAACGAAACAAGCAGATCTGCGAGAAAGCTCTTATTCATTTTTTCTAGCTGTACAGTCACATTAACGTATACATTTTTCATGTAAAAGTGTAGTCACAAAAGTGATGAGTTATCATATAGTTAATGTCAGTCAATGCTTAAGATAAATTGAACAAGTGCATTAGAGTTACATAATGCGATGAATAATTCACTGAAGGAGCTGTAGTTAGGATGCACATAAAAACGAAGGAAAATGTTGAATCACGTAAGAGTTTAAAAGAAACCCAAGAGGTATACGGAGTTAAGATGCAGACAGACAAAATGAAGTTAGCCCGAAACAACAAGGTCGTTACCATGACGGCAGAATGGTTGGGATAATTTTCTTTTGCGTGCCGAGATCCGTTTTTCTAATTTGAATGGCTAGAGCTCCATCAGTGTGAAGGAAACGAGATCGTATTATCTCTGACAGGTTATTCCTCATTCGCAAATGTGGAGACAGGGTTATAGGATTTGGTCAATATTCCCAGATATTCAGTTTAGTCCATTCTGGAGGCTAGGGTGTTCCTGAGATCAGTGAAGTTCACCAGACCTCTCAAATCATCTGCATCCACCTTCGGCGCCCACCCTGTGGTCCTAACTCAAACATCCATCGTCCAAGTCACTCACTCAGTGCCAATCAACGCCCAAAAGCCTGAAATGATTCAGGCTTCCAGCTAAACAGCAAGCCATTTACTTAGCTGCTGCCGGGCGGGAGAAGAGAATAGACAGTGCATTTCCATGCTGACCTCAAGTACTTCACCGTTTCCACAGGTGGTGGAATTGTGGCCGTTGACCAATTTGGAAATATTGCATTGGGAACTGGTCAACAAAAAACAGCATCAATATTTTACTGATCCTAATTACCAACTAAGTGACATATCCTGACGAATGTTTGAACATACATCATTACTCAAAATATACTTTGAGGCTCATGTCGTTGTGTCCTCGCTGGTGTGGGCTGGGGAAACCGGTAGCTGTCATGTAATGTTGTTGGCGTAGTCAAACAGTAGTCTCGATCAGCATGTCTGTGTCCAACGTCGGTGTCTCCATCCTATCCTATTTAAGTCTTGACGCAATGTGAAGCACAACAGTAGATTACTTTGAAGGAGAAATTTGTTGAAGCAGAGTGACCAACGTTGACAAAATGTTCAGTTATCACAACTTTTATACAGTCACTACTACCTTTCTACAACCATGAGGGATGGTTTTCTTGAACCCTCTTAGACAGGATACGTGTCTAATGATCAGCACAGGTTTAAGTGGTATGGTTATGCACACAGAAGTAGTCAGATGAGAGATCCTTTCCTTTAGGTTTTCGCAGACCAGCAGACGGCGAGAGAACACAACTCCCAGCGTTGCTGAGCAGAGAGCTCTTCCTGAAGGTGATGAAAGTTTTCTGCTAAGGATATCGCAGGCGAAGTCTCCTTTAGAATTCAGATTCATGTAAAGTTTCTATTTCGGCCTGAGTAATCTTTAATTTCTGAGAACTTTTGGTTGGAAATTTTTGTCAGTTAATCTCAGTGGAGGCGTGCAGTTGAAGCCCTATGTTCTACTAGGAACCCAAGGGAACAATAATAATAAGCAATCTCAGTGTGCATGCATTTGGATTGAAGAATTCTTCCAGAGGGCGTTTAAATGTCTCCATATGCCAGCTTCACAGCTTCCCCGAGGAAATAAGCACCTGCAACACTCCCTATACAAACCGTTACATTCTAATGACTACACAAACAACGAAGATGAGCCACCTGTTTCAAGAACGCATCACATATTAAGGCCACTAAGTGTATACACGATGCATATATCTACATTTCTGAAACCAAGTTAACGACACCTTTACTGCTAAGGAGACTAAATACACAGACATACGAAGTCACCCAGCATATCAGCCCAGCTTTCCTGGGTGAAAATGTAAGGCCAATACAAACGTACATACATGAATTCACACATACATATCAAAGTCTTATTTGAGTGACTGACCACATGTTTTGTTTCTTTCAAGTGCAAAGCAAAACCGAAAATAAAATTATTAGATAAACAGTTATACATAAACACTATTTCAGTCACATCAATCCTTTCACTAAATCACATCCACACTTATTATAATTAAATAAGTTGCACTGTGGAGCGTATTATTTATTTTATTTTATTCTTTTACGTTCCCAATGAAACATAGGTCTTCAGGATAGAGCTCTAGACTTTCAGTATGAGTAGCTTCATTTTTACAGAGTGAGTTAGCTGGCTCAGAGCCAAACCTTCCCTTTTTAACAGCCTTGCTAGCAGCTTATCCAGATTTAAGAGTGAGTCTGTATTTACTACTGAAGCTGCCGAATAACGAGGTAATGGAGCATTTAGTAGGACTGTCTAAACGTAGCTTTATAACAACTCAACCATTGTGTTACTGTAAATGACGATTTCGAGAGTATATGCCTGAAGCAGCACAGATGGAAGAGCAGAATGGCTTCGAAGCCACCAGGGATATATGTTCGCTTTAACAGATCTAATATCCAATATCGTTTTTACGAGCTAGTATAAACCAATTTGATTTCTTTGTGCTCGCCTCTTGATTGTGAAGTATAGGTTCCTGATCTTCGGTAAACTTCTGCGTAGCTCGTTCCGCCACTTGACTGTCGTAGCTTTGGTTGACTCCAAAAGGAGTAATGCTGGGATTAATTATATGTGGTTTGTAGTATGAGGTGTGTTAAGACTGTTACTACGAAATAGACTTATTAGAAAGGGTGCAAAGAGTAGGAACTAAGCTAATAAAAGGTTTCTCAACCCTCTCATATGAAGAGAGGTTAAGTCGACTGGGTTTATTTCCACTGTCATACAGACGACTTAGGGGTGACCTAATACTAGCATACCGTATCCTAAGAAATGATTTTGGAGCAAATTTATCTAATTTATTTCTTCCTTCTAGCACCAACCAATTGCGAGGACATCACCTCAAGGTTCAAAAACCACGGTCGAATCGTCTGCGTTTGGAGATCCGTTTTTCGCATCGGATTGTGAACCATTGGAACTCCTTACCGGAACACGTCGTATCAGCGCCATCCGTTGATTCATTCAAGGCGAGATTGGACCTCCTGTGTGTAACAAATCGAAAGGATTAACACAGGCATATAGCCTACTATCCTAAATAAATTGTAAACTGTAAACTGTAAACTGAATGGAGTTGATCCTTTCACCAGTTAGTCCTCCGGTATCGTCGTCGAAAGAAGAGATAGTAATAATAATATATCATCCAAAGTATGATCCGGAAGTACATTTACCTTATGTTTATTCAATAGGGATTTAAACACTCAAGGACAAGGTGTAGGTGGTTGTTTTAGTTCATTCACGATCAGCTGACTATGGCGTCATCTCTGAACATTGTGAAAGCCGACTCTGTTTTGCGGCTCAGTAAGTCTTTTGAATAGTATGTGACTTAAATCTAAATAAGGCACTATTCTGAGACGTTGGAAACCTGCTTGGCTAGTTCTGTATGCAAATGGTGAGCTCCGATATTACGAAAGTAAGGATGATTATATACCCAAAGCAACCATCAACGTTCCACGAGTGTGTCGAGAAGTTATTTCTAGTCATGTAAGTATTTAATGGTAAACATGACTGCTCTGTTTAGAATTCATTTTCTTACTGTTGCATATCAGCTCCCTTAAAAATATCTTATAAGTGATTATAACCACAGTCATTTTCAGTGTCCTTGAGTACATATATCTATATATATACTTGTGAAGTTCATAAAGATGATCCAGAGATTTTATGTGAAACATATCAGTCTACACAAAATTAAAAGTGGGCTAAAATTCCACTACACGGCTGAGCGCAAAAAGAACCATTTGTGTCTTTGGAATAAACTCATCTTCAGGATTAAGTTGAAGGTGATAAATTATGTAAAAAGGATTTCATTGGTTTTTTTGACCAATGATTTGCTTGGCAGTTCTCTTAAAGAGTCACTTAGACTGCAGAGGATTGCAAATTTTCACTTACTTGAAAACCAATTTATGTGAATTAGTGTGTAAAACTTGGGCACTGTGGTAGTATATAATTCGCAAAATGGATAGCAGAACTTTTTTGAATTCCATATTAATTTGTTTATTGGACATATCATAGTGGAACAGTATTATTCACTGGATGACGAGGTTTTGAACACAATTTTTTGTCATATAAAAGAAAAGACATCAAGCGAAGTGTTACTCTTTTTGATGATACAATTCTCAAACTGTACAATCGTATATATAAATATATGTATAGTTAATTTTCTTAGCATCAAAATGAATATTTCAAAATTTGTCGTTAGAATTGTAAGTTTTAGTCAACAGATTAAGTAATGTAGAAAGCGTTAATCGGGTAGAAACTGAAATAGAGTTATTAGAACAGTAAGTTTTAGATAACAAATTTCGTTGATTCGTTAGAAAATAAAGTAGGATTAAATAAGCTAGTTGAGTGACGCAATCTGATTGACGGGGTTGAGTAGAGCTCAGCTAAAATTGAACAAAATTCCAGCTAACGGTGGTAATACGGGGTGGGGGAAAATATTATACAATTAAGAAACAAACAAGTAAGAAAAAGACGAAACAGAATTACGTATATGGTGTTAAGATAGGTTGGGTCCTCTGTAGATTTAATGACTGAACAAATTTCTTCTGTGTGTAGAGCTCAGGATTTAATGTGTGAGTTGCCATTGATTCTGCAGTTTGAAGAAGTTTGATACTCACTCTTTTAGCCAGATTCCCACGTATTCTGTAGATGACTTTGAAGTTGCTTCGTGGGTGAACTTGGTGCTCCGATTCGACTAGCTGTTCCAGAATAGAGCTTCGGGGGACATTCCTTCTTCTCCATGAAACCACGTTTGGATAGCAAACGCCTGGTACGACCGACATACCTAGCTGTACACGAGCAGGTGAATTGGTAGATGCACATTTATTGTTCATAATCATATCAATGATAACCACACCATTTCGAAATTTTTATTTTATAGTTTTCTTTATTTCCTAGTCATCGTCGTAGTGTTTTCCAGATGTCTGTGACAGGCGTTGAATCATTCCTGTTACACGTGTTTGCAGTCGGTTCGATAAACAAAGCCTCCGTTATCAATCTCTCCCTCCCTGTCATTCTATCCCATCCTATTGTATGGTTGTGTGTAACTGCATTTGCTATAGATGAACTATTCCCCAGATTTCTTATCCTATTAGGGTTAGCTAATCTAGATTCTGCTAGATTTTTGTGCTCTGCTAGTCTGACTGACGTCGTTCTACTGCTTTGACCTATGTATTTGACCTGACAATCACTGCAGGCAGAGTATTAGATAAACTAAATTGTTTTGTTTAACTGGCTCCACAGGACTCTTTAACTGACAAAGGTTGTTTCTAATTGAGTTGCGTTTGTGGGCTTGAATGTCACCTTTTATTATAGCTTGATTCCACACCGTTTTTTGCTACAAGTCTGGAATTTTCAGCATGTGATATCTGTAGCCCAATTTTGCAGACCAACCATTGATATCGGGTGTGTGTCGGCATGGTATCGAACCCCAGACTATGTGCATGGTCGGCGAGAGTCCTGACCACTATGCCACCGACGCACACACGTGTTAAGAATTCTCCGATGTAAGGTTTCCGAGGTTCCTTCTTTGTATGGTAGTACTACTGATGATTTATATTCCCTATTATTGGTGTTGTCAATATCCTGTGCATGTTTGTCATGCATGTCGTCATTAATAATATTATTATCACCATCATTACTATTATTATTTATTTTATTTTTACATTTCCTTACATATTTCCTAATTAGTTTATCAGGGTATTTGTTAAGTCCCAAAACTTCTCTTATGTGTCCTGATACACTACCCTAATAAATGTAAAAATAAAACTAATAATGATAGTGATGGTGATAACATTATTAATGACGACATGCATGTCACACATACACAGGATAATGAAAACACTAATAACAAGGAATGTGAATCATCAGTAGTACTTCCATACAAAGAAGGAACCTCGGAAACCTTATGACGGAGAATTTTTAACAATACAGGAATAAAAGTGGCATTCAAACCCATAAATTCAGAAGAGAAATACAATAAATTGTGTACGAAACGTCATCTAGTGACTAATATTGTTTCACTATATCATATATCTAATAAATAAATATAGAATTTATGTGAATGGTTTGGATGTTCAGACAGGATTTATACGTATATGTTTTGTATAAAATCATCTTACAATATATCCAACACAGGAAGCCTACCTAATTGTCGGTTACGCTACGTTGTGTAAAATGAGTTCACTATGATCAGGTACGTTATGTCACTTGATATCAAAAATTGGTTATGATCATAGTGGTCACTTATATCCAGAAAATAGACGAATGTTCACCTACTTATTGAAAACGCATGGTGTTAAAGAAGCTGATTCTCTTGAGTTCTATTATTAATTCGGTATAAAATTGGCGATATTGTTGATTGTGTAAATTGTAAGTTATGTTAAGCACATTTTCAACCTTAAAACAGTATGTTTCGAAGAAATGTTCAAATGCAGCTACACATTTTATTGTGAAATCTTCGATAATATAGCTGAAACCGACCAATTATGTCCACCTTCTATTATCATTGTAATTTTGAAAATCCTTGTTAATAATTTAGTTATCCTCATCTATCGTAGCTCATTTTAATTATGGTATGATTCTATTTGGATTTGCTTTCTAATTTAGCAGCGTCGTATTTGAACCTAGTTTATTTCTATATCAGATTCTGTGGTGTTCCTGCACGACATTATAAGGCGTTATACACACTAAAAATTGTAATTTATTCTAGATGATAAGTGATCCCATAGTGGTGAAATGAGATTTCAGAAGCTGGTCGACAGAAAGCCATGAATCTATGTCCCCATGCTTTCTTGGACTAATAAATGAAGCATATCTGCAGTCTCACGGTGGTCAATAGATACAGTCATTCCAATGTGTAGGCGCTAATTCAAGCGTTTTATACTGTTCAATTCTGTCTGAGTGGTTTGACGAGATCAATTAAAAGATATACGAATTATCGAAATTTGCGGAGTACTTTAAGAGAGTTGTATGTTTAAGGTCTTATTTCACGCAGTGACACTGTCTAGATTAACCAAGTTGCCTGAGGTAGTTCCGCCAGACCACCGTTGATCATTTATCATCTTGGTTTATAAGCAAGACTATAAATCTCCCTGCAATATCACAAAGTGCTCGTTTCACCTAATATATCAAAGGTTCTGGTGGACGTAATCATATGAAGTCTAGGTGGAGCTTGGCAGCAGTCAAGAAGGGGAAATCAAAAGCCCTCACAAATGGATATATTGATTTCATTCTTTTATCTTTTTGATCATACTCAAATAAGTTAATGTTCGTAACTTTCAATTTATAAATTCCTTTTTGACAGAGAAGTATTGAACCACCTAAGGATCGTTCAAATGATTGTATTTTTGGTCTTAAAACAAATGAATCTGATTGGTATTTTTGTGCTGAGTCACCTGATGATGCAACAGTATGGCGAATCGCTTTGTCTGAAGTGAAAGGATTAACTTTACCTCGTTACCGTGTTCGTATGCCACCTCCAGATGCTCCACCACCAGGATATACAGATGGTGAGAATTACTATCAATATGGTTGCCCTGCCGAAACGACAGTTCCTCTTTATCAAGCTTCTGGAAGAAGGCAGAATGTGCCAGTATGTTAAAAAAATTTGATTTTTGTGAATTCTTTCCTCAAACTACATGGCATATTATTACTAATATTATTATTATATAATTGTCCCCTTGGGATCCTAGTGAAACAGGGTTTCAGCAGCACATCCCTACTTTGCCCTATTTTCCTACGGTCTTTAGCGGCCCCACGATTACTCATAGTTTCTCCTCTCCTCCTCTCACGATCTCCATGTTAGCTTCGGACGTCCCAATAGTCGTTTCCCATTCGTGTTTCACTCGGACAATAACCTGGCGCTCAATGTCATTCGACGGCGTCCGATCCATCTCCATTTTCTCGTACGTATTTGTTGAGCAATAGGTTCTTGGCTGGTTGTTCACTGAGTGCCTTGTTGGTAATTCCTTCTGGTAATTTGGTCTTCAGTATGAAGCGAAGGTAATGTGTAACATATTCTCCTCACGTATGGGTTCCACATAGAGGTCGGGCTTGTAAACTGAACCAACCAACAGGGAATGCTCGAGTAACTAATTCATTTCCTTAATAAATTGGAGGAGTTAGGCATGTGGGAATAGATGAAAGGAGTTGATTGCATTCTATTGCCAGTTGTTCAGACTTTAATATAAGTGACAGTACAAATTCATCTTCATACTTCTATCACGATGCGGAGTAAAAATATTATAGTAGTATCTTCTTTTAATCTGATCAATATAAAGTTAACTTCAGTGATTTGGTAGGGTCTGAATAGATCACCTTTTTAACTAATACAGCATGATTAATTTGGGATACAGAATTATCGGGACGTAGTTTTGAGTCGGTTGTCGAAATAAATTTCAGATGAAAGGTAATCGAAGTCGAATGGTACTATAGTAGAAAAACTTAATAACTGTATGTATAATGGAATGAAGGATAACGGGAGTGTTTAATGCTTATGGAATGTTAATAGATGTATATATTTGCCCGACTGTGAACCGTTTCGAGCCCCAGCGGGATTATCGCCGACAAAATCTCAGCAAGAATATATAAGACTTATGTGGCATTTGCCAACTTGCTCCATCTATGGCGTAGATGTGATATCTGGGTATCAGTTAAAGGACGTCAATGATGCTTTGCAGTTCGCCCTATCCTCCTATATGGCTGTGAGACATGACCACTAAAAGTGAAATATATGAAAAGACTAGCTGTCTTTGATCTTAGGTGTCTGCATTCTATCTCCCGTGTTAGGTGATATAATAGGGTGAGCAATATTGAGGTTGGGCGCAGAGTGTTAGTTCAGGAGGGCAGGTCAGTCGATGATGTTATGAAGGTGTTGCGTATTCCTAGCCATCGCCTTCCTCGACGGAGAATATTTGCTGACATAGGATTAGGTTGCGAAAGAGTTATGGACGGTCAAGCCAAAACTTCGAATCAGTCCATGAAAACTAACAGATAGTTTGAAATACGTAAAGAGGTGTAGATTTCTTGGCTGCTTTGGGTCCTAGGGATGGTAAGAACCAATGAAGGCTGGAGACGATTGGTTATATAGCTGCAAGTTGTTCTGAGTGATGGTGCAGATTCATTCACTCTTTGTGATTTGTCATATCCAGTAAAATCTCATCGTTCTTTCATGTTACTTTTCGTTTTCCGTCTTTTGAATATGTGTTTACTCACTTCTGTTGCTTTGTGTGGTACATGGAGGGAGAGGAGGAAGTTAAACTGGTGCACATCTGTGCAAAGCTGTATGTTGAAATTCAGTCAGTCAGTTTCAAGCGTCTTGAGGATTCCGCTCGTACAGCCTACATCTTTCTACAAATGCTTAGACCAGAAGTTATGTATTTCAAGAATTTGTGTTGTGTTGTGATTTGACCACTCCTGACTCATTTCAAACTGAATTTTGCATCAGTAACTCATTCCTTGGGAGGGAAGACAGACTTGCCATTGCGTAATACATATTGTAGTTATTGTAGTTGGTGAGAATTCAGTACATTATAGAAGGAGTAGCCTTTATTCAACACTATGCATTAGATATCAACATCACTTACTATGCGATGTTCATTCTTATAATACGGAACTCGAAGGAAATTTTCTGTAAATTTATTGTTCATTCATGCCTATCTTCTATTGAGTTATATGAGAATACCGAAGTGTTTGAAAAATTCTTAATACGTTGCATTTTTATGGTATTTTCAGATTGTATATCGTGGTACCGATGGGGAATATATAATGCCTCGACAAATTATTGAACATCCTGATGGATCACGTACACTTATCCTTGGTGATGGGAATGAAATCCCGTGTCACTGTCGACATGGTTATTATTGTGGATGTGGTTATGGTGTTGGAGATGCTGCCCTGTTGGGATTAGCCGCTGGGACACTTATGTGGTCACCCTTCTTATGGGCTCCGTTTTTCTGGTGTTAATTTCCAATAGTTTGCCATTTTTCTGCTTTTGTTTTTTTTTGTATTCAGCTCTGTCTTTCCTCTAAACAAAGGAGATGGATAGTCAAGTGTAAACATTTTTGAGTTGTTTGTTTTTTCAAAACTTAATATTGTTATTTATTGGTATTAATTGTTCCATGCATGTGAGAAGGAATGGTTTTTTTTTGCCTGCGGGGAATTTCATCCGTTGAATTGTCATATTTTTCCCTCAGCGTTTATTATTTTTTTTCTTTTCATTAATACACAGATATTCAGGTGACGTTTCGTCAAAAAGTCATTATTTATTTCCGTTATTTTTGATTTGTATATTTTTGCTTTGAATTTATTTGCTATCAGAACCAGAATATTTTGAGCATCATTGTCTTTTCATTATTATTATTACTACTTTTGTTTTACTCCTTTCTTATTGTGGTGATGGGTTTTGATTTATTCCTTTAATTATGAATAAAATTTGTCATCTTTATTACGTGTTGTCTGACAGGTGGGGTGATGTATGTTTATGTCATTACTAGGGGTCTAGGAACTCTAACCTTATTTCCTTATGAATAATCATCAAGCTTATGAGTAACGTAGGAATCAGGAGACACCATTGCTCACTAAATGAAATGAGGAAAGAGGTGAAGGTTGTAGTACTTGTCTTTGGTGAAGTGAGCAGTTTTACACATCGGAAAAGCATCATTTGTTGATTGACAATACTGCCGAACTGCCTAAATTCTAGTGTGTTTGAAATCTCAGTGATCGGATCATTGTGTAATGCATTCTCAACTTTTAGGGGATTCTGAGTTATACTTTGGTCTCAAAAGGTTTTTGGATAAAATGTATTTGGGTAATTACAATAATATAAACTTGATAACATTTGATTTCATTTGTGACAGTTTATATTAGAAACCCTAGGTGAAGTGGAGTATGCATCTGAAATCCATTAGTTTTTAGGACAGATGCTTAAAACAATGGGAATTAACGTATATTTATTATTGTCTCCTTTAGCTCTTATGGGAAAATGGGGCTTCAGTTGCACGTCTCCATTGCGTTCCGTTCTCCGCCAACGTTTCCACCTGGCTCCACGTCTGCCCATATGCTTCCATCTCCTCTTCGCATCACCTCCCCCTCCATGTCACCCTTGCAATGACGATCAACTCGCTGCTTCCCATTCGGGTTCCACTTGGGCTATGGCTTGTCTAGTGATGTCACTTGATGGTTTCCTCAGAGTATGGCCAGCCAATCCACCTTCATTTCTTCCTGCATATTTGTTGCACAATCGGTTCCTGGTTGGTTCACTCCCAGAGATCCTCCACTAATGCCGGTCTTTTCTGGCCATCTGATCTTGAATTGTATTGAGCGAAAACAGCAGTTGATGAAAGTCTGTAGTTTGAGGTGCTCTTCATGACGCGCCAAGTTTCTGATCTGTATAGTAGCACTGACGCATCACACTAGTTACTAGTGTCAAATCAAAATAGCACTGATTTCACATTGCAGTTAAAAATCCGGATGAGATTTTTCATGCTGAGTGCTGCTGATCTCCACTTGAGAGAAATGAAAGCTTGCCTTGCTTTCCCGATCCTCGCTTTGATATCCTCATCCGTTCCGTCCGCCTGTAGTTGAAAAGATGCTTCCCAGGTAGGTAGGTTGTAAAGAAGGTTGCTTCTTTCAGAATTCTCCCATTTATGCTGGTTGTTGTCGGTTGCTGTTGGCCAGGAATCTTCATCACTGCTGTTTTCTCTGTATTCACCTGAAGTCCTATCTCCTCTGGATGCTTCTTCTACCAACCTGTTACTTTTCACTCTCATATCTTCCAGTTTGTGGGAAGTCAGACATATATCATCGACAAAGTCCAGATTCTCCAAGTTTTTTGTGTGAGTCCATTTTATGGCTGTTTTCTCGCTGCCCACTGTCTGTCGCATTATCCAGTATATCGCAATCAGGAAAATCATTGGAGATAGTAGGCAGCTTGTCTTACTCCCGTCTTCACCTCTTCGAAGGATTCCGTGAGTTTCCTGTTGTGGATTACTTGGCATGCAGCATTGTCGTAAAACTGTTGCATGAGATGTATAATTGTTGGCGGGACCACGTAGTAGCGAAGTAGTTGCCAAATCACCTCTCGATCAACGCTGTCGAAGGCCTTTTCAAAGTCAATGAAGTTGAGATTGGGCGGTGACTGCCGTTCAAAGCTCTGTTCAATGATGATCCGTAGTGTTGCGATTTGATCGATGCATGGTTTGTTCCTCCTGAATCCAACCTGTTCCCCTCGAAGTTTTTCATCCAGGGTGGCGTGTCTGATTCCCTCGAAGATGATTAGGCTTAGTATTTTGCTTGGAATGGACAGGAGCATAAAGCCACGCCAGTTCTTGCGTTAAACTAGGGACTTAACGTACAGCACATTTACTGAGGAACAATACTGGTGAAGATTAAACACGCTTACATGTTATTTTGGTTCATATTCCAGTCACCAAGTTAACTGCGATTACCGACACATTCATGCGGTAAATACCGTATAATTTCGAAATAATCGAAACCCAACTAGTAATTTAGAAAAGCAATCTTTGAATGTTTGTCATGCGATTCATTCCAGTCAGATGTAAGGTGATGCTACAGGACTGAAATACATTCACTACTCCTAGCTTAAAGATAGGTAGGGGTGGAGTGATTGGATTGGCGTATTGACCACTTCTCTTATTTCAGCGGGAAGCTACATCAGCCAGCCACAAACGGTTGATTGCTGACGAAATCTCAGCATGCACACAGAAGTCTGGTTTGGCATTTGCCAACCCATACCATCTCTGGATTGGTAGACGTGATATCCGGCTGACTTTCGGTTAAAACACGTGTGTACTGAATAGCAGCAGTTCACTCCGTTCTCCCTTATTGCTAGCTATGAGTGAGACTTGGCCACTCATGGTGGAAGACATGAAAGGCCTGTCTGGCTAGCTGTCTTTGACCATAAGTGTCTGTATTCTATCTCTCGTGTTAGGTGGAAGGTGTAATATGGTGAGAAATATTGAGGTTAAGCTTCGGTCGAGTGTTAGGTAAGGAGGAAGAGAAAATCAATCGGTGACATTGTGAAGCAGGTGCATCGACTTCGATATTTGGAGCATGTGTTACGTATCCGTAGGCATAGCCTTCCTCGATGGTTAATGTTAGCTAACATAGGGTCAATGAGGCTGGAAAAGAGCTAATGGTGATCAAATGAGGATACATATTTACTGTCTTCTGTTGCTTTGTGTGGTATATGAAGAGTGAGAAGTTGAACTGGTACACTTCTGTGCAAAGTTCTATGCTGAAATCGATTAGTCAGTCAGTCAGTAACCCAGAGTTTATTGATGATTATAGTACATAAGGATATTAGGAAATTATCTAAGTGCGGTTATGTATTGAGTGGACAGCTATTTATCTATGGCAGTGCTTGACGCTTTGTACCGTTTAATGTTTGAAATTCAATAGTATGAATAGTTGTGTTCAATCTAGTGGCTAAATATATGTAGTGTCCCGCTCATGAAATCTAATGGTTCTTGACTTAAATCTCCTCAAAGTCATTATTTGCAATCTCTGCTATCACTGGCTGGAAACGGCCAGCTCAGAGAACACCATTAATTTGAAATATTCTTCATTTTTTACTGTAAAATTAATAAAATTTTAGGAAAACACCTGAAATGAAAGTTATTTTTAATCAAAATAGTCCGACAGGTGATGGGAGTATTTTTTTAATGAATTAAATATTTCTAAATTCATTTGCTCAATTTTTGTTTAGACGAAATTTTATTTTATAATAAAGGTTTTTGTATTTCCCAATGAATGAAAAACAAAACAATATCGTTTTGTTTTTCATTCATTGGGAAATACAAAAACCTTTATTATAATGAATATCATATACCCAATGCCCAAATTTTTTCAAACCGTTAAAAGTGAACTTGGTTTGGACATATATGAAATTTTATTTTATTGATTTTTGTCACATGATTAATTTCATGACCTGCAACTTGAAAATGTACTATTATAGTTTTCATAAAATTCAGGTATCTGTGAGTGGATTTATCGGTCAACTTTTCTTCTCTATGCTATGCACGTTTTAGCTACACACAGTTTGAAATGCAAAATCTACATCATAGGAAAGAAAAAAAATACAGAAACAATTTAATTTTAAAGTTAAAAATTTCGACCACGAAAATTGTACATCTCGACTTCCCCTGCATTGTTCCGTAGCAGGTCGTAAAGTCTTCATACTACAGTAAAGATTAGACACCACGGCGAAATGACTTTGCACTATCCAATCAAATTCCCCGCTCAGCATTACAAATGTATGCTTCTCATAATATTCATTGTAAGTTTCACTCTAACCTTAACCCTGTGAATCAGGATGAAACTTGCAACGAAGATTATGAAACTCATCCATTTGTAACGCTGAGTGGCGACCTGATCGGTTGGTTGGGGGTCATTAGACTGTGATGCCTGTTCCTTGCTGTTTCCATACTCTGAACCAGCCACATATAGCTAGCCTTAGGTAGCTGTCCCTTGAACTCTACAGTCATGAGACACTATAACTGTTTTTATTTCTGTTATTTCAAGAAGGAATCAGCCTCCACAATATGAGCAGCCTGGAAGTAACAACCGCCAAATCCATTTTATCTAACTCACACCACCCTCTTCACTCACAACTCTCCCCCTGCATCTCATCAGGTAAAACCAGAAGCCTATGTAGAAAACTATATGCTCGCACCAGCAAGTACAAAAACTCAACCATACCCTACTTAGCTCGTATTCTGTGTGATAAAGAAAGCATTAAGCGTGACACCTATAATTCATTAAATAGTCAGTAGTAAAACTGGATCTCGTCTTTCCAACTCATATCATTTGTGGGTACAACATTTTCTTTTCCTTTTCTTTCTCTCTTTTTTTCCGTTTTGTGCTGCTTTGTTTCTTTCTTCCGCTTACGCCAGTAAATATGACAGCTCCCACTTTTCTAACACCTTCAAACACTGTTCAGCTTTCCTTTGCTACCGATATGCCAATGTGTTGTTGTAATAATGAACTAAGATTTCCTTAATCTATGTAGAATTCTATTTATTGATAATGTACTAACTGGATGCAATACTGTAGTAAAAATGCTGAGAATTCCATTCTGTATCACATGTACTGTTTTGGAATAAAACAAATTATTATTATTATTACTTCCACAAACACATAAGATTTTACTGATCATCTAAACGCTTCTGTGTTTTGACCAAAACCTGCCTGTCAGGTGTAAATTGTAATGATTATTTTTTACAGTAATTAACAGCTGAATGTCGTCAATAGTGCCGTGTGGTATTGACAAGATTTATCAGTAGTAAATTAAGAGACGTTCAGCACCACAAAAATAATATCAAATAAGGGAGAGATAGATTTCACGACTAAAAAAACTTCTTTTGTATGCAGAGTTTAGGATTTAACATGCGAATCGCCATTGGTTCTGCGGTTTAAAGAAGTTTGATTTGTACTCTGCATTTGTATTCTGTAGATAACTTTGAAGTTCTTTTGTGGATCAGTTTGGTGTCCAGATTGGATCAGGTGTTCGAGGATAGAGCTGAGGGTTGGGGGAAGGTGCGATCTGTTTCCCCTTTTATAAAACCATGAGGGTAAATGTCCAATTATATGTTTGGATAGCAAACGCTGGGTACGGTCGACATACCTAGCTTCACACGAGCAGGTGAATTGGTAGATGCACACTTCGGGACTCTAAGAATCAATGGCTGGAGACAATAGGTGACATGGCTCAAAATCGTTGTCAGTGGCGCAGATGTATTCAGTCTCCGTAATCTTTCATATTCCTTTCTACCATTACTCATTCTGTTTCACTCTTATACTTGTCAAACTCTATTGATTCTCTTCACTCATCTTCTTGTCTACCTTTGTGCGCTGTTTGGAATGTGGCAACTCGAACTGCTGCA
Organism: Trichobilharzia szidati; assembly: GCA_944472155.2. Lineage (NCBI taxonomy): Eukaryota > Metazoa > Platyhelminthes > Trematoda > Strigeidida > Schistosomatidae > Trichobilharzia > Trichobilharzia szidati. The sequence continues at coordinate 191,417,301 of OX235271.1, forward strand.
CATCAGTGTCAAGTTCTATGTTGAATCCAGACAGAGAGATAGATGCACACTGATGAGACCAGGAGTGGTAGCTTATCCTTCAGGTTCATGCGAATCATCAGTTTCGTAGAGAAAGTTAGTCGTCAAGTCAAAGAGGACAAATGAACCAGTGTATTCTGGCTAAACATGGGAGACACCAAAAGAAGAGGACACAGAAATGCAATACGACGGGTAGAAGTAGCACAACACAGAAGATCTGTGCGAATGATGACTTCAGTATATGATATCCATAATTTTTCTCTAAGTGCATATATCAAATTGCACATAAACATCCTGTTACCAAGTCTCCGTTACAATGTTTCTTCCGTAATTGGAACTTGTGTACACAATACCCAAGTAAGAATCTTAATCACAAGGTTTTTCATGACGCAATCATTGTCCTTTAGGATTCTAATGTATACAAGAATCGATCACCGGTTTAATTATTAGTGTGTGTATGTGTTGCTAGATATCTTTTGGTTTGGTGTTAAGTGTAGTTACTAGTGGAAGGAAAGAATATCTTTGCACGAAGAATATAGTCTGAAAATGCCCAGTTTCGTGGTTATAAATGTGATGTTGCTCGAGGTAGACAGCAGTCATTATTTAAGTGTACTTACATTTTACACGAACGATATCTGCATTTAAAATATCAAGAGACGCAATTTATTTTGGTCAGATATTATAAATATATTTTAGGAAAATTTGTGGACAAAGTCAGATGCTCGATGGATGTGGTTATTGGGGAATTACTGAGTCTTGGTTTAATGGGATTTGATTGTTTACTGGTCTGTTCACGAGCTGAGGTTAGTTAGAGGAGCACTGGGAGTACTGGAAAGCCGTCTCGTCCTAGTCTGCGACTCTTCAGTGGTACGCGCATTCTGGGGTTCGAACCCAGGATCTTTTGTTTAAAAAACCTTGTCAGTGGCGAGAGTACGGTTATTCGCTTAAAACATTAATTGGTAGTTGCGCTAAATATCGGGAATCGGCAGAAGTTTGAATTTATAGGACACAGGATTGGTTCGTAGTGGCTGAATGACCTACGACCTTCCTTCTAACCAGTAGGTCCTGGGTCGGTGAGTACTTCTGAAGATTCCCAGGCTAGGATGAAACAGTTGTCCCTGATCTTCCAGTGGTTCTTTAACTGATGTCAGCTCGAAAACAAACCAGCTGGGGAATTGTAAAAAGAAAAGCGACGTGATACGATGGACAGAGTTGTATGAAATGACAGCTTGGATATACGTAACTCCTTTACCATTGTATGCATACATTTATTTTGACTTGAACTGCCTGTGTAAAAACTATATAAGCACAATTTTCTGAACGCTTTTCACTAATTGTGGAACTTTCTGTCAACTGACAACATGTAAAATTTGCAAGTGTGTTAAAACTTTTCTGTACGTAAACCTCACAATTTATTTAGGCTGTAAGCAGCTGATGGGAAGTCGACGAAATAAATGATGGTACCATATTATTCTGCACAAACCACTGTTGTTCTTGCTTTATTTAAATATATGTGTATAATCAGATATTTCCCTAAAATGATTAGGTTCAAAATATTTGAATCTTAGCTTATTAATTTCAACAAATCTTTGCTGAA
>OX235271.1:191419412-191452515 GCA_944472155.2 Trichobilharzia szidati
GATCACAATTGATATGATTATGAACAATAAATTTTGTTCGAAACGTCATCCAGTAAATAATACTGTTTCACTGTGTGATATACTTAATAAACAAACTAATATGGAACCCTCACAAATGGATATATTGATTTCATTGTCGTATCTTTTTGATCATACTCAAATAAGTTAATGTTCGTAACTTTCAATTTATAAATTCCTTTTTGACAGAGAAATATTGAACCACCTAAGGATCGTTCAAATGATTGTATTTTTGGTCTTAAAACAAATGAATCTGATTGGTATTTTTGTGCTGAGTCACCTGATGATGCAGCAGTATGGCGAATCGCTTTGTCTGAAGTGAAAGGATTAACTTTACCTCGTTACCGTGTTCGTATGCCACCTCCAGATGCTCCACCACCAGGATATACAGATGGTGAGAATTACTATCAATATGGTTGCCCTGCCGAAACGACAGTTCCTCTTTATCAAGCTTCTGGAAGAAGGCAGAATGTGCCAGTATGTTAAAAAAATTTGATTTTTGTGAATTCTTTCCTCAAACTACATAGCATATTATTACTAATATTATTATTATATAATTGTTCCCTTGGGTTCCTAGTGAAACAGGGCTTCAGCAGCACATCCCTACTTTGCCCTATTTTCCTACGGTCTTTAGCGGCCCCACGATTACTCATAGTTTCTCTTCTCCTCTCACGATCTCCATGTTAGCTTCGGACGTCCCACTAGTCGTTTCCCATTCGTGTTTCACTCGGACAATGACCTGGCGCTCAATGTCATTCGACGGCGTCCGATCCATCTCTATTTTCTTGTACGTATTTGTTGAGCAATAGGTTCTTGGCTGGTTGTTCACTGAGTGCCTTGTTGGTAATTCCTTCTGGTAATTTGGTCTTCAGTATGAAGCGAAGGTAATGTGTAACATATTCTCCTCACGTATGGGTTCCATATAGAGGCCGGACCTGTAAACTGAACCAACCAACAGGAAATGCTCGAGTAAATAATTCATATCCTCAATAAATTTGAGGAATTAGGCATATGGGAATAGATGAAAGGAGTTGATGCATTCTATTGCCAGTTATTCAGACTTTAATATAAATAGCAGTACAAATTCATCTTCATACTTCTATCACGATGTGGAGTAAAAATATTGTAGTAGTATCTTCTTTTAATCTGATCAACATAAAGTTAACTTCAGTGATTTGGTAGGGTCTCAGTAGATCACCTTTTTAACTAATACAGCCTGATTAATTTAGGAAACAGAATTATCGGGACGTAGTCATAAGTCGGTTGTCGAAATAAATTTCAGATGAAAGATAATCGAAGTCGAATGGTACTATAGTAGAAAAACTTAATGACTGGAAGTGTGGTGGAATGAAGGATAACGGGAGTGTTCAATGTCTATGGAATGTTAATAGATGTATATATTTACCCGACTGTGATCCGTTTCGAGCCCCAACGGGATTATCGCCGAAAAAATCTCAGCAAGGATATAAAAGACTCATGTGGCATTTGCCAACCTGCTCCATCTATGGCGTAGACGTGATATCTGAGTATCAATCAAAGGACGTATATGATGCGTTGCGGTTCGCCCTATCCTCCTTTATGGCTGTGAGACATGACCACTAAAAGTGAGTGAAATATATGAAAAGACTAGCTGTCTTTGATCATAGGTGTCTGCATTCTATCTCCCGTGTTAGGTGATATAATAGGTTAAGCAATATTGAGGTTGGGCGTAGAGTGTTAGTTCAGGAGGGCAAGTCAATCAATGATGTTATGAAGGTGTTGCGTATTCCTAGCTATCGCCTTCCTCGACTGAGAATATTTACTGACATAGGATTAGGTTGCAAAAGAGTTATGGACGGTCAAGCTAAAACTTCGAATCAGTCCATGAAAAATAACAGATAGTTTGAAATACGTAAAGAGGTGTAGACTTCTTGGTTGCTTTGGGTCCTAGGGATGGTAAGAACCCATGAAGGCTGGAGACGAATGGTCATATAGCTGGAAGTCGTTCTGAGTGATGGTGCAGATTCATTCACTCTTTGTGATTTGTCATATCCAGTAAAATCTCATCGTTCTTTCATATTACTATTCTTTTTCCGTCACTGACTCTTGTGTTTATTATCTGTCTTTTGAATATGTGTTTACTCTCTTCTGATGCTTTGCGTGGTACATGGAAGGAGAGGGGGAAGTTAAACTGGTGCACATCTGTGCAAAGCTGTATGTTGAAATTCAGTCAATCAGTTTCAAACGTCTTGAGGATTCCGCTCGTACAGCCTACATTTTTCTACAAATGCTTCGACCAGAAGTTATGTATTTCAAGAATTTGTGTTGTGTTGTGATTTGACCACTCCTAACTCATTTCCGACTGAATTTTACATCAGTAACACATTCCTTGTGGGTGGTGGGGGGAAGAAAGACTTGCCATTGCGTAATACATATTGTGGTTATCGTAGTTGGTGAGAATTCAGTACATTATAGAAGGACTAGCCTTTATTCAACACTATGCATTAGATATCAACATCACTTACTATGCGATGTTCATTTTTATAATACGGAACTCGAAGGAAATTTTTGCTAAATTTTTTGTTCATTCATGCTTATCTTCTATTGAGTTATATGAGAATACCGAAGTGTTTAAGAAATTCTTGATACATTTCATTTTTATGGTATTTTCAGATTGTGTATCGTGGTACCGATGGAGAATATATAATGCCTCGACAAATTATTGAACATCCTGATGGATCACGTACACTTATCCTTGGTGATGGAAATGAAATCCCGTGTCACTGTCGACATGGTTATTATTGTGGATGTGGTTATGGTGTTGGAGATGCTGCCCTGTTGGGATTAGCCGCTGGGACACTTATGTGGTCACCCTTCTTATGGGCTCCGTTTTTCTGGTGTTAATTTCCAATAGTTTGCCATTTTTCTGCTTTTGTTTTTTGTATTCAGCTCTGTCTTTCCTCTAAACAAAGGAGATGGATAGTCAAGTGTAAACATTTTTGAGTTTTTCTTTTTCAAAACTTAATATCGTTATTTATTAGTATTAATTGCTCCATGCATGTGAGAAGGAATGGTTTTTGCCTGCGGGGAATTTCATCCGTTGAATTGTCATATTTTTCTTTTCATTATTACACAGATATTCAGGTGACGTTTCGTCAAAAAGTCATTATTTATTTCCGTTATTTTTGATTTGTATATTTTTGCTTTGAATTTATTTATTATCAGAACCAGAATATTTTGAGCATCATTGTGTTTTCATTATTATTATTATATTATTACTACTTTTGTTTTACTCCTTTCTTATTGTGGTGATGGGTTTTGATTTATTCCTTTAATTATGAATAAAATTTGTCATCTTTATTACGTGTTGTCTGACAGGTGGGATGGTGTATGTTTATATGATTTGATTTTTTGATTTTTGATTACAGCTTGATTCCGCACCGTATTTTTTGGAACAGGTGTGGGATTTTCAGCATGTGATATCGGTAGCCCAAATTTTGCAGGCCGACCATAGATATCGGGTTTGCATCGGCAGGGGATCGAACCCCGGACCATGTGCATGGTCGGCGAGAGTCGTAACCACTGTGCCACCGACGCACATTCATTGATCAGTAAGACTGTAACGGTAGAAGAAAAGAGACTCGGGAACAGGATGTTTATGTGCAATTTGATATATACACATATAGGAAAATTATGGATGTCATATATTAAGGTTATCGTTTGCACAGATCTTCGGTGTTGTGCTACTTCTACCCTTTCTCATTGTGTTTCTTTGTCCTCTTCCTTTCGTGTCTCCAATGTTTTGCCACAGTACACTGTTTAATTCGCTCTCTTCGACTCGAAATCTATCTCTCAGCTTTTTGATATTATTTTTGTGGCAATGAACTTCTCTTTATATATTACTGATAAATAATCTTATCAGCAGCAAACACCACAGAAGTAACAACAAATGTAGAGAGAGGAAGTATAATTTCGGTGAAAATTTGCAACATTCATGAAATGAACGCCGGTGAAACATATGGATCTGAAAACAATAGCGTCAACAAGATTGAGGAAAGAGTTGAAGGTTGTAGTACTTGTCTTTGGTGAAGTGAGCAGTTTTACACATCGGAGAAGCATCATTTGTTGACTGACAATACTGCCGAACTGCTTAAATCCTAGTGTGTTTGAAATCTCAGTGATGGGATCATTGTGTAATGTATTCTCAACTTTTAGGAAATTCTAAGTTATACTTTGATCTCAATAAGTTTTTGGATAAAATGTATTTCGGTAACTACAACAATATAAACTTGATAACATTTGATTTGATTTCATTTGTGACAGTTTATATTAGAAACCCTAGGTGAAGTGGAGTATGCATCTGAAATCCATCAGTTTTTAGGACAGATGTATAAAACAATGGGAGTTAATGTTTTATTATTATTGTCTCCTTTATTTCTTATAGGAAAATAGGGTGTCAGTTGCACGTCTCTATTGCGTTCCGTTCTCCGTCAACATTTTCACCTGGCTAAACGTCTGCCCCCATGCTTCTATCTCCTCTTCGCATCACCTCCCCCGCCATGTCACCCTTGCAGTGACAATCAACTCGCTGCTTCCCACTCGGGTTCCACTTGAGCTATGGCTTGGCGTGTGATGATGGTTTTCTCAGAGTATTGCTAATCCACCTTCATTTCTTCCTGCATATTTGTTGCACAATCGGTTCCTGGTTGGTTCACTCCCAGAGATCCTCCACTAATGCTGATCTTTTCTGGCCATCTGATCTTGAGCGAAGTATTGAGCGAAAACAGCAGTTGATGAAGGTCTGTAGTTTGTTTTAGGTGCTCTTCATGACGCGCCAAGTCTCTGATCTGTATTGTAACAATGACTGACTTCACATTGCAGTTAAAAATCCGGATGAGATTTTTCATGCTGATTGCTGCTGGTCTCCACTTGAGAGAAATGAAAGCTTGCCTTGCTTTCCCGATCCTCGCTTTGATATCCTCATGCGTTCCGTCCGCCTGTAGTTGAAAAGATGCTTCCTAGGTAGGTAGGTTGTAAAGGAGGTTGCTTCTTTCAGATTTCTCCCATTTATGCTGATTGTTGTCTGTTGCTGTTGGCCATGAATCTTCATCACCGCTGTTTTCTCTGTATTCACCTGAAGGTCTATCTTTTCTTGATGCTTTTTCTGCTGACTTGTTGCTTTTCACTTGCATATATTCCAGTTTGTGGGAAATCAGACATATATCATCGGCAAAGTCCAGATTCTCCAAGTTTTTTGTGTGAGTCCATTTTATGGCTGTTTTCTCGCTGCCCACTGTCTGTCGCATTATCCAGTATATCGCAATCAGGAAAATCATTGGAGATGGTAGGCAGCCAGCTTATCTTACTCCCGTTTTCACTTCTTCGAAGGATTCCGTGAGTTTCCTGTTGTGAATTACTTGGCATACAGCACTGTCGTATAACTGTTGGATGAGATGTATAATTGTTGGCGGGACCATGTAGTAGCAAAGTAGTTGCCAAATCACCTCTCGATCAACGCTGTCGAAGGCCTTTTCAAAGTCGATGAAGTTGAATGAGATAGAGAGGTGACTGCCGTTCCAAGCTCTGTTCAATGATGATCCGTAGTGTTGCGATTTGATCGATGCATGGTTTGTTCCTCCTGAATCCAACCTGTTCCGGTCGAAGTTTTTCATCCAGGGTGGCGTGTCTGATTCCCTCCAAGATGATGAGGCTTAGTATTTTGCTTGGAATGGACAGGAGCATAATGCCGCTCCAGTTCTTGCGTTAAACTAAGGACTTAACGTACAGCACATTTGCTGAGGAAGAATACTGGTGAAGATTAAACACACTCACATGTTATTTTGGTTCATATTCCAGTCACCAAGTTAACTGCGATTACCGACACATTCATGCGGTAAACACAATATAATTTCGAAATAATCGAAACCCGACTAGTAATTTAGAAAAGCAATCTTTGAATGTTTGTCATGCGATTCATTCCAGTCAGATGTAAAGTGATGCTATGGGACTGAAATACATTCACTACTCCTAGCTTAAAGATAGGTAGGGGTGGAGTGATTGGATTGGCGTATTGACCACTTCTCTTATTTCAGCGGGAAGCTACATCAGCCAGCCCCAGACGGTTGATTGCTAACGAAATCTCAGCATGCATACACAGGGCTGGTTTGGCATTTGCCAACCCATACCGTCTCTGGATTGGTAGGCGTGATATCCAGCTGGCTTTCGGTCAAAACACGTATGTACTGAATAGCACCAGTTCGCTTCGTTCTCCCTTATGGCTGGCTATGAACGAGACTTGGCCACTCAGGGTGGAAGACAGGAAAAGCCTGTCTGGCTAGCTTTCTTTGACCATAAGTATCTGCATTCTATCTCCCGTGTTAGGTGGTAGGTGTACTAGGGTGAGAAATATTGATGTTAGACTTCGGTCGAGTGTTAGGTAAGGAGGAAGAGAAAATCAATTGACGAGTTTGTGAAGCAGGTGCATCTGTAACGACAGATCGGAAGAGTCAGGCAATAGATCGTTTATTAAGGAAAATTAACACATATTTATAGATTTTAATGTACATTATTGTAGATTATTTTTAGTAGAAAATACAGTCTTTTAATTGTTTTTTTTCTCACAGAAAGTTAACCTTGTATCTCTTTGTGGCTGTGTCAGATCATCCATATGCTAATTGTATCCGCCTACGCAAAGCCTGCTGTCCATCTTTGACTTTGTTTTCACATGACTAATATTTGAGACATAAACATTGACGTCAATTACTGTCTACCAATTTGGCTAGCAACCATCTCTCACCACACATCGATTTCGATGATTGGAGCATGTGTTACGTATGCGTAGGCATAGCCTTCCTCGACGGTCGATGTTAGCTATCATAGGATCGATGAAGCTGGAAAAGAGCTAGTGGTGACCAAATCAAGATACATATTTACTCTCTTATTTTTTTAATTTTATTTTTTATTTTTGATTACAGCTTGATGCCACACCGTATTTTCAATACAAGTATGGAATTTTCAGCATGGATATCGGTAGCCCAAATTTCGCAGGCTGACCATAGATATCGGGTGTGAGTCGGCAGGGGATCAAACCCCGGACCATGTGCATGGTCGGCGAGAGTCCTAACCACTGCGCCACCGACGCACACATTATGCCACAATATGGAAACTAAAAATTGGGGAAACCATGCAAAGCATATCTGTTGCTTTGTGTGGTATATGAAGAGTGAGAAGTTGAACTGGTACACTTCTGTGCAAAGTTCTATGCTGAAACCAATCAGTCAGTCAGGAACGCAGAATTTATTGGTGATTAATGTAAATAAGGATATTAGGAAATTATCTGAGTGCGGTTATGTATTGGGTGGACAGCTATTTATCTATGGCAGTGTTCGACGCTTTGTACCGTGCAATGTTTAAAATTCAATAGTATGAATAGTTGTGTTCCAATCTAGTGGCTAAATATATGTAGTATACTGTTCATGAGATCTTATGCTTCTTGACATAAATCTCCTCAAGGTCATTATTTGCAATCTCTGCTATCATTGGCTGAAAACGGCCAGCTCAGAGAACACTATTAATTAGAAATATTCTTCATTTTTTACTGTAAAATTATTAAAATTTTAGGAAAACACCTGAAATGAAAGTTATTTTTAATCAAAATAGTCCGACAGGTGATGGGAGTATTTTTTTTAATGAATTAAATATTTCTAAATTCATTTGCTCAATTTTTGTTTAGACGAAATTTTATTTTATTGATTTTTGTCACATGATTAGTTTCATGACCTGCAACTTGAAAATGTACTATTATAGTTTTCATAAAATTAATATTCAGGTTTCTGTGAGTGGATTTATCGGTCAACTTTTCTTCTCTATGCTATGCACGTTTTAGCTACACACAGTTTGAAATGCAAAATGTACATCATAGGAAAGAAAAAACAATACAGAAACAATTTAATTTGAGAGTTAAAAATTTCGACCACGAAAATTGTACATCTCGACTTCCCCTGCATTGTTCCGTAGCAGGTCGTAAAGTCTTCATACTACAGTAAAGATTAGACACCACGGCGAAATGACCTTAAAATATCCAATCAAATTCACCTCTCAGCATTACAAATGTATGCTTCTCATAATATTCATTACAAGTTTCACCCTAACCTTAACCCTGTGAATCAGGATGAAACTTGCAACGAAGATTATGAAACTCATCGATTTGTAACGCTGAGTGGCCATCTGATCAGTTGGTTGAGGGTCATTAGACTGTGATGCCTGTTCCTTGGTGTTTCCATACTCTGAACCAGCCACATATAACTAGCCTTATTTTGATGTGGTTGTGTTCTCCGAGCTGGATAGTTAATTTGCGAAGCTTTCATCGCCTTACTAGGTGACATCTTCAGCGCATACTTCAATTTGAAGTGAGCTTTTAGATTTCTCCACGAGTTTATTAGTCATCTCTCATGGTGACCTTGGAGGTGATTGGTTGTTTTTGTGTGTTTTCACACCTTCTAGGCTACTTGTATTCGAACTGATTGTTTATCAGTAGTAAATTAAGAGACGTTCATCTCCACAAAAATAATATCAAATAACGGAGAGATAGATTTCACGACTAAAAAAAACTTCTTTTGTGTGCAGAGTTTAGGATTTAACATGCGAATCGCCATTGGTTCTGCAGTTTAAAGAAGTTTGATTTGTACTCTGTATGTTGTATTCTGTAGATAACTTTGAAGTTCTTTTATGGATCAGCTTGGTGTCCAGATTGGATCAGGTGTTCTAGGATAGAGCTGCGGGTTGGGGGAAGGTGCGATCTGTTTCCCCTTTTATAAAACCATGAGGGTAAGTGTCCGATTATATGTTTGGATAGCAAACGCTGGGTACGGTCGAAATACATAGCTCCACACGAGCAGGTGAATTGGTAGATGCACACTTCGGGACTCTAAGATTCAGTGGCTGGAGACAATAGGTGACATGGCTCCAAATCGCTGTCAGTGGCGCAGATGTATTCAGTCTCTGTAATCTTTCATATTCCTTCCTACCATTACTCATTCTGTTTCACTCTTTTACTTGTCAAACTCTATTGATTCTCTTCACTCATCTTCTTGTCTACCTTTGTGTACTATTTGGAACGTGGCAACTCGAACTGCTGCAATTCGGTGCCAAGTTCTATGTTGAATCCAGACAGACAGATAGATGCACACTGATGAGGCCAGGAGTGGTAGCTTATCCTTCAGGTTCATGCGAATTATCGGTTTCGTAGAGAAAGTTATTCGTCAAGTCAAAGAGGACAAATGAACTGGTGTATTCTGGCTAAACATGGGAGACACGAAAATAAGAGGACAATACGAAGGGTAGAAGTAGCACAACACAGAAGATCTGTGCAAATGTTGACTTCAGTATATGACATTCATAATTTTCCTATATGTGCATATATCAAATTGCATATAAACATCCTGTTACCAAGTCTCTTTTCTTCTATCGTTACCATATTTCTTCCGTAATTGGAACTTGTGTACACAATACCCAAGTAAGAATCTTAATCACAAGGTTTTTCATGACACAATCATTGTCCTTTAGGATTCTAATGTATACAAGAATCGACCGCCGGTTTAATTATTAGTGTGTCTATGTATTGCTAGATATCTTTCAGTTTGATGTTAAGTGTAGTTACTAGTGGAAGGAAGGAATATCTTTGCACGAAGAAAATAGTCTGAAAATGCCCAGTTTCGTGGTTATAAATGTAATGTTGCTCGAGGTAGACAGCAGTCATTAGTTAAGTGTACTTACATTTTACATGAACGATATCTGCATTTAAAGTATCAAGAGACGCAATTTATTTTGGTCAGGTACTATAAATATATTTTAGGAAAATTCGTGAATAAAGTCAGATGCTCGATGGATGTGGTTATTGGGGAATTACTGAGTCTTGGTTTACTGGGATTTGATTGTTTACTGGTCTGTTGACGAGCTGAGGTTAGTTAGAGGAGCACTGGGAGTACTGGACAGCCGTCTCGTCCTAGTCTGGGACTCTTTAGTGGTACGCGCATTCCAGGGTTCGAAGCCAGGATCTTTTGGTTAAAAGACCTTGTCAGTGGCGGGAGTACGGTTATTCGCTTAAAACATTAACCGGTAGTTGCGCTAAATATCGGGAATCGGCAGAAGTTTGAATTTATAGGACACAGGATTGCTTCGTAGTGGCTGACTGACCTACGAGCTCCCTTGTAACCAGTAGGTCCTGGGTGAGTGAGTACTTCTGAAGATTCCCAGGCTAGGATGAAACAGTTGTCCAGTATTCCCTGATCTTCCAGTGGTTCTTTAACTGATGTCAGCTCGAAAACAAACCAGCTGGGGAATTGTAAAAAGAAAAGCAACGTGATACGATGGATAGAGTTGTATGAAATGACAGCTTGGACATATGTGTATAATCAGATATTTCCCTAAAATGATTAGGTTCAAAATATTTGAATCTTAGCTTATTAATTTCAACAAATCGTTGCTGAAAAAGTAATTTGATCAATAGTGAAATTATTAGGGTTCGAAAAATCCAATATTTAATCAATTCAGTTGTTGGATTTGTAGAAATATAGTCGATTTCAAGGCCAACCTACTGTAGGCAAAAAACTAATGAGCCATGGACAACTGTTTTGTTCTAGCTTGGTGTTGTTCACTTCAACAGAGTTTAACGAATATTTGAGAAGGGGAAAAAACACAGGAAAGTTAGTGATTGGCGGTTTTCTTGCTATTCAACAAGTGAATTTTTTATTTGACATAATTATTGGTCGTATTTTACGATAGATTTCCATGGTTGCATGTTGCATGAATAACTGTTCAGGAAGATGATAAAGAAATACTGTACGAATTCCTCACTAAGATACCGAAAGTCTTACATATTCGTAAGTTATCGCTATCCACACACCTAATTCCATATTAATTTGTTTATTAAATATATCACACAGTGAGATAGTATTATTTACTGAATGGCGTTTCCCGCACAATTTATTTTTCATATTCGTATCAGTCGTAACTAGAAAACTTCGAGACTTTCATATTGTAGTCGATCAAAAGTGTTCGCGATGATTGCGAACAGTGATGAACAGCGAAAGCGAAAGAGTTGGAAGAGAAGTCCACTCTAGACAACACCAAACAACTATTTAGGCTTTTCAAGAAAACAGGTGGCAAAAGGCAGATGATAAGTAAGACAATCTCCAAGAAAAATGGCGCCTTAATTAGCTCTCGGGATAGACGACTGAAACGTTGGAAGGAACATTTTGAGGTGTAGTTTAACTGACCTACAGCCACGCTCAACTTGCCCAGCATCCGATAGTACGTGAATGAGAGGCAGACATCCGTCTTCCATCTGTAACTCAAACTATAATCACTGTCTATAATCTGAAACGAAGCAAAGCAGCCGGATCAAAAGATGTTTAAGGATGGTGGTGAAGAGGTTATCTGGGTTAACTAGGGTATTAGATAGCCTCTGGGAATCTGAAATAGTTCCGTTAAACTGGTATAAGTCGCTGGTTATCCCAACTCATAAGAAGGGAGAAGATTTTTCTTGTGCTCATCATAGGAGAATAAGCCTGACTGATATAGTATCTAAGGTTCTAGGCTCCATAGTCATGCGTAGATTAAGTGGCTCTCACGAGAAACAAACATGAGGAAAGCAGGCAGGCTTTAGACCAGGAAGAGGGTTTATTGATCATATCTTCACCCTTCCACAGAGTGTGGAAAATAGGCATAATCACCGGCGTCCGATAATTGCCATATTTTTTGACCTGAAGGTAGCAATTACCGCCGACTAAGAGGGGCTATGGCATGTTTGACCGTGAAATGGATGTTGAGAAAGTAAACCGCTGTAATCAAGGCACCCTACTTGAGCTAACGTAGCCGATGACAACCAGTAGTGTCCGTGAGGGGTGTTCACCGTCCCAGTTTCTGTTTAATTTCATCATAGATGCACTAACGGAATTGACCCTAACAGACTTTAGCGACTCAGGGATTGACTTGTTACCAGGCAATTCTCTTATTGACTTAGAATATGCAGGTGATATAGTCCTTCTAGGTGAAGACGCTGACAAAATGCAGAGTCTTCTGAACACCTTGAGCTGCAATCTACAAATGTTTGGCATGCGATTCCCTTCCACCAAATGTAAGATGGTGTTACAGGACTGGACTACATTAACTCCTAGCTTAGAAATAGGGAGTGAAGTGGTATTTGGGAAGTACCATCAGCCCCAACGGGTTGATATCTGACGAAATGTCAGCACGGATACAGAGGGCTAGTTTAGCAAATGCTAGTTTACGCCGTATCTGGTGTAGACGTGATATCCGGCTGGCTATCGACCAAAGGATGTGTGTACTGCTCAGCAGTCCGCTCCATCCTCCTTTATGGCTGTGAGACCTGACCACTGAGAGTGGAATAAATGAAAAGACCAGCCAGCTATGTTTGATTATGGGTACATGCATTCTACCTCTCTTGTGAAGTGGTATAATAGGGAAAGTAATATTGAGGTTAGGCGTCGAGTACTAGTTAAAGAGGGGAAATCAATAGACAAGGCTTTGAAGTTACATCGATTGAGATGGTTAGGACATGTGTTACACATGCTTAGCCATCGCCTTCCTCGACCGACGGGCAATGTTAGCTGACATAGGATGGATCAGGCTGGAAATGAGCTAGTGGTGATCAAACCAAAACATGGCTTCATCAGTCACTGAAATCCACAACAATTAGTTTAAGCTAGTCACGTAGGAATGTGTAGACTGCTGTTTGATTGGGGTCCGCGGGACGGTAAAAACTAATGGCTGGAGACAATCGGTGTTATGGCTGGAATTCATTCTCAGTGGTGGCTGGCGCAGATACATTCACTCTTTGTAATCTGCTTTATCAGCTAAACCTTATTGTTTTTCAATGTTACCATTATTTATCCCTCACATTTCTCCTCACTGTAGTTCTTTTGAATCTGTGTCTCTCTTCAGTCTTCTTTTGCTTGCAGTTGAAATCGATATACCTCCTTCCAGAGTTCTGTGTTGGAACTGAGTCAGTCAGTCAGTCAGTCAGTCAGTCAGTCAGTCAGTCAGTCAGTCAGTCAGTCAGTCAGTCAGTCAGTCAGTCAATCAGTCAGTCAGTCAGTCAGTCAGTCAGTCTCAGTCATTCACAAATATCTTGTTAATGTTAATAAATTTGTAATGAGAATGACATTTTATCGATTCCCCTTCTTGGTGTAGTGCTTGACTGTCTACTTCAGCAAATGCATTGATCATGTTTAATACAAAGTTGTGTGAAAATGCACATGTACAGTTATTTGAATGGATTCACTGAAAAATAGTCTGTCGCCTGAACTATAGGTTTCCTGTAATTGCATCTAGCTTGGCTTAATCATAATTTCAAAGTGATTCAATGATTAACTAGTGCATATGAATTAGTATGCAATAAATGTAATTACACGGTTCACCTGATTAACATTTACTTCCTTTGAAAAAACTTACAGAAATCATGATTCGCGGTATGCGAAGCTTATCATGTGTAACCAATAATAATGTTTAAGAATGGAGTACTGAATGAGAAATCAATTAATAATATTTTGTCAATTTCATGTGGTAAACAATTTTATTTTTGATAAATCCTGTATTTGGAAGTTATGCAGTTAGAAAAGCGAGTAGTCTTCAAAAACTTAAATGATACTACACATGAACTGATACAAAATCCTGGGATACATTTGCATGAAGTATTAGTTTTAAAATCTCACATAAATACACAAACCGAGGGAATGATCCCTGAACCTTTATTAACACAGTCACAATCCCACATGTAAAGTGGGGATTAAGCGGAATGCATAAATAGGGCGACTGCATAAATAAAGTCACGAAGTCAGGTGAATACCAGTGTCATGTATACAGCATAAGACCTTCAGCTGATCTAGGTGAACAACTGTACTATCATGAGATTTCTCATTTCTGTCTTATCGCATTTGGTAAAATAAAGTCATAAGGGTTTTTGGAACAAGGAGTTAATTTTAACCCACCGGACTATTGGTTTCAATTCCATTCCATTTGATTGGCTGTCAGAAGATCCAGACAGTAATATTATTAGCGATAACTCAACCTAATATGAAATGAAAAGTCATTCGTTTGAATAGTATTGAGACATCTTTGCAGTTCTCATTGATTAAAGTGGTGAAGGAGATGAGTAGTTATTAGTAAGATTTATTTAAAACCATATTGTATCCTTGTGTGGTGTTTTTCACCTCACTACCCATTGTTATTTGGGTAAAAAGTTTACTGTATTGTTAACTACAATTTCAGATATAATGGGGAAGATTTGTAGTTTAGGTGGATAATTTTAGTGTAGTTGTTTCCTCTGAACTAAATGGTTTACTTGCTAAGTTCCATATATTTATTCCCCCTAATGAATTTGAATAAAGCGAGAACTACAGTTTTTGCAGAATAAAATGGTACCATCATTTATTTCGTTGCCTTCTCATCAGCTGCATACGGTCTACAGTCATTATTAAGTGTATCTACAGGAATATTTTTCACATACTTACTTAGAGTTCATTTTAAACAAAAATCAATCAGTATATGCATGCAGTAATAATAATAATAATATATATATATATATATATATATATAATATTAAACACGATTCCAAACAATAGTGATCGTACACAATGAAAACTTTCAGCATTATGTATTCAGGTGAAAGAGAGATGAAAATATCCAGTTACCAGGACAAAGAAAGACTGATAACTTTCTGAACGCACAAATCAGGTTTCAGGCGCTTGATGGAGATAACTCCAGCAAACTTGAGGAGAATTGCGCTCTTTTGCCTATTGATAATTCTGAACAGTTTTGCGACGTCCACCTCATGACCCGTGTCAAGAAGATGCCTGGCGATGGCACTGTTCAAAGCATTTGTTTCCTTTTCACATAATCTTTTTGGTACATGTTCAGAAAGCCGTAGATATGTCCTTCTTTCTGTCCTTCCAATGTAACTGCTCCCTCAGATACATGTAAATTTGTATATACAGTTGGAGTTAAAATGAGAAGGATATCTATCGATTTTTGGTTGCACCAAAGAGCAAGTTGTTTGATAGATGGGAACGAGTCTAGCTGCAGGATAGTCTCTGGCTAGTGACGTACTCAGTCTATCCAGCAGCTGATGAGAAGGCAACGAAATAAATGATCGTACCAATTTATTGTGCAAAAGCTGTAGTTCTCGCCTCATTCAAATTAACTTCACTTTCATTGCCCTACTAAGCAACACTCTCAGCGCATACTGCAATTTGAAGTCCACAAGTTTATCAATCCTCTCTCCCGGTGACCTTGAAAGCGATTAGTTTCTTGTGTGTTTTCACACTCTGTGGTCTACTTGTATTGGTATTGATTGTTTCCTTGACCTGAAGTTTAACTTTTTATGTATGAGATTTTCTTCTTATAGATTCGTAAATTTTGCCTACGTCTATGTGTCTATTAATTGACGACTCAATGGAATACCAAGCTACCGAAAATTCTCTGGCATTCTTGGTATTTTCTCTATCTAATATCACAACGTTGTTTTGGTCGAATTGATGTCCCTGGTTATCTGTATGCGGCAATATAAGGGATTGAATTTCACATCTCTTAACAGCCAGTTTATGTTCATGGACGCGAAGACGAAGAGGGTGTCCACTTTGACCAGTGCAGTGTTTTTCGCAGTTGTTACAATTTATTTTGTAGATGATGTTAGTTTTACCTTCCTTCGCTGTTGAGTTTTTTAGTTGACATAGAGATGAGTGAAGTGATTTTTTTTGGCTTGTGTGCGACATCAGTTCCTAGAAAATTGGAAGTCTTGCAGTGATTCCCGAGATTTTCTTTGTACATGATAAGAGGATTTTCTTTGTGTTTTCATTGGGAGCCTTTGATTTAGTCGGTTTGGTTGGGGTAGATATCTTTTGATGAAGTTTCGTAGATATCCTTTAATTTGGAGGACGTCGATAATATATTTTTCTTCAGTTCTGCTTCAAGTAGGAGTACTGCAATGAGTCCTGGTTCTCTTAAAATAATGTTTGTATGCAACTATTTTTGTGTGTTATTGAGTTGTTGTGGTTGTAACTGTATATTTAATTTGATCTCTCCATAAGAAGGGAATCACTTGCACAAAAAGTTAAACTTCAGGTCAAGGAAACAATCAATACCAATACAAGTAGACCACAGGGTGTGAAAACACACAAGAAACTAATCGCGTTCAAGGTCACCAGGAGAGAGGATTGATAAATTTGTGGAGAAATTTAAAATCTGACTTCAAATTGAAGTGTGTGCTGAGGATGTTGGTTAGTAGGGATATGATAGCTTCGCGAGTGAACCATTTAGTTCAGAGAACACAACCACATCAAACCAGTTGAGAGGTTCATGACATGTAGAATAATCCAGAAACAGATGTAGTAGTGAGAAGAATATTCCACCCGATGAGTGTTACTATATGATTAATTTTGTGGAACGGTGCTGTCTGTTTATTGCCGACCAGTCGATTTAATTTTGGTTAACAGTGTAATCGAAAATGTGCTTTACATCTTAACAGAACCTCATCAGATGACTACACTTGCATTTTAATTAACGAAAGAATTTATGCTTAAACCGAAATAAAGCGCTGATTGAGACATTCCTTTAGGAAGCTCATATAGCCATTAATTCTTTCTAGAAAAATGAAAGATCATCCATTTCTGGCATAAGAAGCACTGGTCAGAGATTATTGGGCTTGACAATAAGATTAAGTAGTATGTTTCCGAGACATGTGGAAGAACTGACTTAACATTTGAGTTAGAAATCCGAATCTCGTTATTTATGCCGAGTCAGAGTGCAGAAGGTTTCCGAACTGCTTTAAAATTGATGAAAGTGCATCTTGCCTGTCCATTTCTGATTTCGACATCCTGATTCGTTCTGTCTCCTATTGTTAAAACAATGCTTCCTAGATAAGTGAAGGAAGTAACCTCTAACAAATTTCTGTCGTCGATAGTGGTTGTTGCTGTTGATTGGTTATCTTCATCACCTCCTTCTTTTCTACGTTCACCTGGAGTCTTGCTTTCGCTGACTTCCCATCTCACGTCATTGTGTTTGTGGTCTGGCTTAAGTAGAGTGGGGTAGGAAAACAAGTGACTGACGTTTAGTGTTGTTGGAGTAATAAACCAGCGCGTCTAGTCCAGCATCGGTATTGCCATCCTATTTCAATCTCAACGCAATTGAGAAATAATATAGTTGCTGCATCACAGACAGAATTAGTCAGTTAAGTGTTATTTGTCGTCAGAGTTATTCAAATGCAGATTCATCGATCAGAATAATTATGTAGCAAGATTATTTTAGTTAGTTGGTTAATTTTATTTACATTTTGAGTAAATCAGACGCAATACTGTGACAAATGGTGAAAATTTCATGCAGTATTATAAGTACGGCTTTTGAATAAAGCATGTCATTGTTTTTATTATTATTTAAAATTGGTAAAAATGCAATCTTTACTTGGTGGAAGCAATGCCTACTCTTTTTAAGATACCGATTTCATCAGTGTGAAATTCTTCTCACACATTATTGACTGAAAGTTGCTGTAAGTTATGTCATCGCAAGAATCTAGTCACATGGTATGAATATTCTACTAATATAAAAATCTACCCACACATTGACGAAACACTCACTTATACAACGAAATACTTCATCATACGCCTTAACATGCTAACAAATACGGGATGAAATCGATGGATTATTGTGATATATATCTGTGAAGCTGATTTCACTAACTGAGAGCATTATTTGCAATTAATAGTGTTCTCTGAGCTGGTTGGTTTAGTTGCGGAGCTTTCGTCATCCTTCTGGACAACATCTTCAGCGCAATATTTAGCATAAAGTGAAATGATTTAAATTTCTTCATGAGTGATATAATTGCGTCTCCTGGTAACTATCTTTACATATGTATTGACCATTTTCTATTGACTTGGATTTTAAACTTTTTGGTCACCTGATTTACTTTTTATTAGTTGGTATATTTCATCTATATTAACGTGCTTGTTAATTGCATTTTCGTTTGAGTACCAGGCTTCTAGGAATTCCCTGACTGCACTTTTGGTGTTTCCTCTGTCTAAGATTTTGACATTATCCCAATCAAATTGATGTCCATAATTGTCTATATGCATTGATACTAAAGAATACATATCGTGTCTTTTCACGGCTGATTTGTGTTCTTGGATTCTAATTCGAAGGGGACGCCCACTTTGGCCGATGTAATGCTTGTTACAGTTCATACAATTTATTTTGTAAATGGTATTAATTTTATCTCCTTTTTCTGTTGGATCTTTTGGTTTGCATAATATCGAATTAAGCGATTTGACTGGCTTGTGTGCTATATCTATATCAAACGGTTTCAGTATTCTAGCTGTTATTTCAGAGATATTTCTCATGTATGGTAGAATGAATTTTCTTGTGGTCTTTGATGATGGTTCTTTGTTGGTGTTTTGATTCGACTTTAAACACTTTTTGATGAAATTTTGTGGATAACCATTCTTTTTGAAGACCGTTTGTAGGTACTTTTCTTCCATTCTTTTCAACTCTGGAGTGCTACAATGTGTTTGAACTCTTTTAAACAATGTCTGCACACAGTTTCGTTTGTGAGTAATTGGATTATTGCTAGTATAGTTGAGTATTTGATCTGTGTGCGTTGATTTTCTATATACTTGTGTTTCTAAATCTCCTGTGTTGGTTCTCCTGATTAAGACATCTAAAAATGGGATTTTGTTATCTAATTCTTCTTCTCTTGTGAATTTGATGTCTTCAAATATGTTGTTTATTAATTTATGAGTATATTCTAAATCACTTCTCTTAATTATTACAAATGTATCATCAACGTAACGTATCCAGATTTTCGGTTTAATTATAGGTAGAGCTATTAATTATTATTGTTTTCCCAACCTGATGGTCACATGATAACCAGAAACAAATTAACCGAAACATGATATCTAGAGTTACTTCAGTGATTGTATTTCAAGTGCAACACGGAAATGATAACAAAGGTGATCATTCATGTACTTTGGTTAAAAAAACGCTGAACATTATGTTGCTCACTAATAAAATTTATATTATTTGTACAAAACTGAAGCATAATGGAAGTAACAAAACTTTAATTATTGTTTTCCTTATACAATAAGGTCGCTTACTGAATTTACGCATTTTTTGCTTTGATTTAATATGCCTTTTGGTTGTATTTACAGTGGCAGCCACCGGACATTGATCACTTTTAAAGACCTTTTTAGCCACTGATGACTGACAGCCAGGAAAGGCGCATTGTTTCAAAGGTGTCTGTCCCCAGTTGGGAAGAGCTGTTGTTCAGTTTTACCTAATTATTTGTAGTTTATAGGCTAATAGTGAGTGTATTAAATATTCCCATAGTAAAATTTAGAACAACATATTTAAGCGAACAATATTGTGCTTCCAATTAGATCTCATCAGGCTTAACTCTAATATACATAACTTTACAAATAAAAATTCAAATATAAACCAATCATGGTGTTTTGTCTATGGGATAATAAGATGGTGAATGTAAACTGTGCAATTAGTCATAATAGTAGTAATGATAATAATAATAATAGTAATAATAAAAGTGATCTTATCAATAATAAGGATGAAAAAGTGAGGCAATCTGTGATAACTCGAATAATGAAAAACAGCATGATTAAACAAACAACTGTTCAGGTGGAAGTAGTCGATAAAGGCCAGTAAAAACAAATGAACCGATTAAGTAATGTTAGATTGTAAGGGAAGTAAATGAAACACGTTTATAATGAAGATGTGATAAGATTAAGGGATGATAAGAGAGTGGGATTGAAAATAAAAGTAGGGGGTGGAGTAGAAGTCATCGGTTGGTTATGTCTTAATAGGCGACGAGAGAGGGATAATGGCTGTACGAACTTCTTTTGAATGCATAGTTTAGGTTTAATAGTTCGAATGCCTATCGCCTCAGCTGTGTGCAGTAAACGAATACGAAGTCTATTGGAAAGAGAAGAACATTTTACGCAGCACACCTATGTTTGTCATTCTCTAGCCGTCGAATGATTGGGATGCAAACGAAGGATAAGCTTGATAGTTTTGCCACATCTATGTGCATTTATCAATTCAATTGCACCTGCGGTGACAATTATGTTGGGCGTACTACTAGACAGCTTAGCCAACGTGTTAGTGAACACTTCCCATCGTGGTTTGGCAAAGGACAGACAAAAACAATCCTTAGCTCAATTTTGTCACATTTAATAGATAGTGGTCATGTAGTGGAGAAAATGAGAGTCTTCAAAGTAATTCATCGTATCCCACCGAATCTTTCCAATAAACTTCGTATTCGTTTACTGCACACGGCTGAGGCGATAGGAATTCAAACTATTAAACCTAAACTATGCATTCAAAAGAAGTTCGTACAGCTATTATCCCTCCCTTGGCCTATTAAGACATAACCAACTAATGACTTCTACACCACCCCTTGCTTATATTTTCAACCCCTTTCTTATCATCCCTTAATCTTATCACATCTTCAATATAAACGTGTTTCATTTACCTCCCTTACCATCTAACATTACTACTTCCACCTGAACAGTTGTTTGTTTAATCATGCTGTTTTTCATTATTCGTGTTATCATAGATTTCAGTAAATTGAATATTCCCATAATTTATTCAGAACAAAATATTCAGAGCGAACAATTGTTTTCAATAAATTCTTCTTCAGGCTCTACAATTATAAATCCATTAATTTAAACATACAGTAGCCAGTAAAGGCAAATTGGAATCATATCAGAAAGTGTATTGTGGAACAAGTATAAGATGGGATGGAACAATGGTCAGATAGTTTTTAATATGCATGGTCAATCAGAACATGGGACAAAATCAGATGAAGTAATAATGTGTGTATAAATATAAATATAGTCAACAGAAAATACAGGTTTCGAGAGTGTGTGTAATCAGGGTGTGTGAGACAATATGAAAATAGACCAACGAATGGGGCGGACTAAACATAAGTTCAAGGTTGAAAATAACGACAGTAAGAATGATTGTAAAATTATAACGATGATATGGTGTAAAATTACATGCACTGTTGGTGAATGATTGTCAAATAATAATAATAATGAATATAATGAAGTGGAATGAACAAGATTTTGTAAATACGATAGCAAGTTAGAAAAGCACTACTTAAACCTAAGGTTATAAAATTATAAGAAAGGTCATGATATCATAAAAGTCGAAAATGAACGATTGTCAATGAAACAGAAGAATAGAAGAAGAAGAAAAGAAACGAAAATTGTGAAAGGAATTTATAGTGCTAATGGAGGATTTGTTGGCTTTATTGTAGGCCAAGGTAAACATAGTGGTTGAACATACTTCTTCTGTATGCAAAGAGATGGTCTTCTGGTATTAATTGCCACCGCTTCAGCTACTGATAGAAGATGGAGTCGAGCTCCTCTAGATAAATTACTAGGAACGCGGTAAATAACTGAGAACGCCTGGTCAAGTTTTATCGGGTGTCCCGTATCTACCAAGTGGTCTAAGACTGCACTATTTACACATTTGGTTACTCCTTTACTCAACCATACAGGTAAATGTTCACGTGCGCGCATGGATAAAGCCCTCTGAGTACGGCCAATGTAACTAGCTTCACATGAGCAGTTGAATTCATAGATGCACATTGATGAGGCCATCTTTGGTAATTTATCCTTTACTTGCTGTGTGAGTACTGGTTTAGTTGAGAAGTTGAGTACCAGTTTAGCTGCAGGAAATATTCTATCTACTGCTCTATTAAGTCGACATTTTAGAATGTCAGCTGCAATTTCCCCTTATCATAGATTGCCTCACTTTTTCATCCTTATTATTGATAAGACCATTATTACTATTATCATTGTTATTATTATTATCATCATTACTACTATTATGACTAATTGCACAGTTTATATTCACCATCTTATTATCCTATAAACAAAACACCATGATTGGTTTATATTTGAATTTTTATTTGTAAACTTATGTATATTAGAGTTAAGCCTGATGAGATCTAATTGAAACACAATATTGTTCCCTTAAATGTGTTCTTCTAATAGTGAGTGTGTATAAATATCACTAATATGTTCAATTGAATTTTAGATTTTCCCATCGATTGATTAGACGAATGCGCATCCTGGATTCCACTGCTAGTCACAATCCACCAATTAAATTCGAATCACTAATATGTATTTATAGATTTGGATTGTGTTATTAGAAGACAGACATTATCTGAAAAATGTGATGTATTTGAGCAATGCATTACCAGCTTTGTCTATGTCTAAACATTTAATCGATATGAGCCACAAGATTGTTGTCAAAACAGCTTTTTAAGATTATTTTTAAAAACAGTCAAGCGCGCTTATTTAAATACACTAAAACGATAGCTGTTCATAAGCTTACAAAAAATTTGTTATTACCCTTAACCCACCATGATAATCTTCATCTGATTAGATAACGAAACGTGGTGTTAGTTATTCTTATTATTCCTAAATCGTATTTGTCACTTTGTTTGTATTATAAGTGAGTGGCGCTTCATTTTTCATAAAAATTGACGTGACAAGTAAATATGTATGGGGTTTAGATTGTTCAAAGTGTATTGCTCAAATAAATCACATTTTTCAGATAATCTCCATCTTCTAGTAACACTATCCAGATTTTTAAAAGGGACTGACTGTTTTAAATTATTTATAGCCTTCCATTTCCTATAATATACAGAATTTTGAAATTAAGTTTATTAGTCAGTTAAGAAATAGGCAGAATTTTCTATTTTCAAGTATGAATATTGACATACAAGTAGCAGTTTCAGCTGATCCGTTATTTTTAACCAATTACAAATATCCATAGCTGGAACTCAGCAATACACAGAGGAGAAAGGAGGAAGAGATCTTAACTGACCTATTCCAGTTATAGAAAGAACAAGGGAACTGTCAAGAAAATAAATCGTGACATTACCATCGGTGAATCAGCAGTTTTCACAATGCTATGATCACGTTTCCTACAATCAGCACAGAGTATACTAGCTGATTTTTGCCTCTCGAAACGTCATAATTTTACTGTTGTCATCAAAATTCAGGTTTACAATGCTTTGATGAATGAAGCCTTCTTCTGAGTCTATTAAACTTGGCCTATCATATACATAAACAACTTTGAGTATTATTCGATAACCTCTGACTTCGTAGAATAGAGTGAATTCGATGACTTGAACGGATGCGTAATTCTGATACCTGAAGATTAGCGGTGTGGATACGTGTTATAATTTTCAACCCAGAAGCTTTCATACTGTTAGCTATTAGCCAGCCCTGTAACTGATGACAAAAAGATGACATGGCTCCATGGGCTGAATGATGCTTGTAATACGTTATCATACAACTAATACAATATGTATCCTGTGCGTCAGGTCAATAGATGATGCAATTCAATGGCTCGAAATACTGTCAGTTACTGCCTAAAATCAAAGTGACTAATGAACATATCTCAATCTCCCTAGTAATGTGACATGTTTTGAAATAAGGAAATATGGTTTCAATGACTCGCTCGCTTCGTTTACTCCTAAAACATCTAATTCCTACTTTCCCTATATAACTTTCAAATTAGTTCATATGGCACATATTTTCATATTCACTTAGTACCAAGTTTGTGTTCTCACTATAAGTCATTAATTTAATTTAATAAATGCCCTGCATTATAATTTGCTTCCACTCCTGACAAGTATGTTTAGATCTGCAAATAAATATCAGACTAGCTACGGAAACATATGATTGGTGTGATTAGTAGTACTCTCATTCATACGAAAGTTGTATTCCTTTTTCATCGTTCTCTGGGAGGAAATATTTACAATTTTATCACAAAGCATCCTCCCCTTATTTCGTTGACAGTACCTAACAGTGGGATTCAGAATGTGCATTTCGGCCTTTTTGGGACTATTCAGCTCAGTGTACCCGAATCCCCAAGTAAGTCAAGATGTTCCCATTGAGACTTGAACCTAACATCCATCGTTACAAAAACATTATGACATCCAGAGGTCACCAAACTGTCACTTATAGATGTCGAAATGTCAATAGACACCAAGCAATTGGGTCCAATACAAACCAAACAACAGCAGATTCAAAATAACTTACAGAAAAAAGGGCTCTGTTCTACTTTACACTGAATGATATTTCCAGTGCATGTTAACAATGAGTTCACTCTGTATGACTTATCCTGCTTATCACTAATGACTATTCATTCCACAATGAATCAGCTTTTGCCAGGAACACATGATGTATAGGCTTTGAAAAATTTGTGTAATATGATGAACTACTTACATAAATATGAGCAATATCCACTTGTGGATTGGTGAGTGCTGTTAGCGTCTACGTTACTAAGAAGACTGATATAGAAATTGAGCAGGAAGTGTAGAGACAATCAGATAATATTAGGATGTAAATCAAGATTGCTTCACATATACGACTATTTCGTATTTCTCTTCAATATGAAGTGGAGAGTTGTTTTCCTAATCCTCACCTAACCGGTAGTCTGTCAGGAAAAATGAAATCAGGAACGAGGCTGGCTTATCGACTGCACATCATAGCGTTCGATCAAATTACAATGACTGCTATTGAAATGAAAGTGCTATAGGCGATACCATGTACGTTACTTTCCATCTCTACGACACATACCTATATCTGGTCCCAGATTCTCGGTACGGAACTGCTTCATTTCTTGCTATCTGTTCATTGGGCTATTGAAATCCACCAACAATCGTTACACAAGTTACTTTCAGGTCACCTACCCATCTGGACGATTCACCCTGTCATTAACCGCCTTCACTCTAACTTTCAGTAGCAGCGCTAGCACGACCGTCTTTCTAGTTTAGTGTTGGACGTCCACCGACTGAGAAACGACCTCAAAGTACCGGATGTCTCTCTTTTCAAAAGCTCTAGACTACACGATCTTTACCTCTTCAGAGGCAGTGACATCAAGTGAAGCGGCAGAACATGGTAACAGTTTGCTTAATTCGCAAAACGGTGTACAGACACAGTGAAAAATACAGAAACCTTACATCAATAGCTCCATTTGCAGATATTCTACGTACTGTGCTTCTTAATATATTATGTATATGTACAAGTATATAACACAGTATATATTGTGCTTCTTTTCACGCTTTCTATATTCATTTCTCCTTTTCGCCACCTTGACGTGGTGGTCGGGCTTACATATCGCAATGAGCTGAACTTCGACTAACTTTATCTACGAAAACAATGATTCGTATGAAGCTGAAGGATAACCTACGACTCCTGGTTTTATCAATGCGTATCCATCAATTTACCTCTTTTTGTGGAGGCTGGGTATATTGGCCGTACCCAACATTTACTATCCAAACGTATCACCGAACACTTACCCTTGTAGTTTTGTAAAGAAGAAGACAGACCCATCCACTCGTAGCTCTATCCTCATACACCTGATCGAATATGGACATGAATGTAACCCACTAACCACCTCTAAAGTTATCTACGGAATAAGTGGGAATCTTGCTAAAAGAGTACGAATCAAACTTCTTCAAACTGTAGAAGCAGTGGAAATTCAAATGTTAAATCCTGAACTCTGCATACAAAAGAAGTTTGCTCAGTTATGAAATCCACAATTGACGTGGCCTATCTCAACACTGGATACGTAATTTTTGTTTTTTTGTTTCCTGATTGTGTTATTTTCCTAACTCATCCCGTATTATATTTCTAATCCTTATTACCCCATTTGTTACCCTGACTGTCGTTCAATTTTAGCTGAATTCTATTCAACCACGTCAGTTATAATACATTACTCAACTTGTTTAATTTTATTTTGGTTTCTAACTGACTGACGTTTGTTTTCATCACGTAATTTCTAATCTAGAATTTACAATTCTAATGACATATCTCTGGAAATATTCCTTTTGTTGTTGAGCAAAATTTACTGTATGTATACGATTGTACAGCTTGAGAATAATATCCTGGAAAACAGTAACTCTTCACTGAACACCTTTTCTTTTGTAAATCTATATTGTCTGACCTTCAGCACTCATACTCTTCTCAACTCTCCCTTTGCATCTTATCAGGTAGGATTAAAGTTCACTGTAAAAGATTATAAGCTCATACAACTAAGCACAGAAACTCAATGATACCATTATCGACCCACATTCTATGCGATAGAGATAGCGTTAGGCGTTAAACCTACGACTTACTCTGTTATTATCAAAATAATTGACTCTAATTCTCTCCTCCTATATGTGATCTATGGTGACACTATTTCAATTA
This sequence comes from Trichobilharzia szidati, assembly GCA_944472155.2. NCBI lineage: Eukaryota > Metazoa > Platyhelminthes > Trematoda > Strigeidida > Schistosomatidae > Trichobilharzia > Trichobilharzia szidati. The sequence continues at coordinate 191,445,704 of OX235271.1, forward strand.
ACTTATAATTTTAGCTATTGACATTATTATCATCATTATTATTTTACACTTTTTGTACATTTTTTGACTTTATTGTCACTGCAAATACCAAAACAGCTGCTATTATCAATTCCATTATGGGTAAATTTTGTTTTGATATAGTCTCACAGTGTTATACAGTAATGTTTACTGATGACGTTTCGAGCACAATTTATTGCTCATAATCATATCACGGTAATCACACGACTTCCTAAATTCATTTATATAGTTCCATTGTTTTTCATTTGATTTGATTGGTAGTAATATTTTCCATATTTCGGGTATGAGTGATGATTCATTCCTATTGCATGTGTTGGGTGTAGATTCGATAAACAAGTATTCAGTAATCAACCTCTCTCTCCACCTACCTAGATTACTTTTTAGAATTTTAACCCTCTCCCACCCTATTATGTGGTTGTGTGCTAATGCATGCATTGCAATTGCTGAGCTGTTTTCTAAATTATTTATCTTCTCGGGGTCAACCATTCTTACATTAGCTAAATTCTTATGTTCTGACAATCTGACTACCCCCGACCTACTAGTTTGACCTGTGTAATTGACTTCACAGTCATTGCAGGGTATTTTGTAAATTATATTATTTTGTCTAATTGGGTCAACAGGGTCCTTTAACCTACAGAGCTTGTCCCTGAGTGAGTTTGTAGGTTTGAATGCCACCCTAATTCCTGCTTTATTTAAAATCCTACGTAGGGTCTCAGATGTCCCCTCTTTATATGGTATAACTGTAGATGACTTGTATTCTCTCTTATTTATGTTATTATTACTAGTTTCACAATTCTTTTTATTTTTCTTTTGGTCTTTTTCAATCTTCCTAATGAATTATAAAGGATAGTTATTTAACACCAACGCCTCTTCTATCTGTTTTATCTCATCATTTAGGTCTTTTTTTGTGCTACTTAGTGCTATTGCTCGGTTTGTTAAACACTTAACTAAGCCTGCCTTATTACTACCAATCAAATCAAGTGAAAAACAATGGAACTATATAAATGAATTAAAAGTCAATCTGAACGAAGAATATTCTTTTCAATAATTTCTCTTCAGGTTCTTACAATTATAAAATATAATATTTGTTTTTAAATCACGAAAAATACCCATTTATTCATAAGTAAAAACACAGTTTTTGTTCAGCGAAGAAATTTCTTTTCAACGACTTCATTTTCAAGCTGTACAGTCGTATTTATATTACAGGAAAGGTCATTAAGTGGCACTAAATAATTGCTCAGTCAATATACATATATGTGATAAGAATAACGACTATTAAAATGTTATAAGGGGTAGAGTTGAAGTGGATAAATTACAAAATTATTAAAGATTGATTAAAGACTGAGCAATTATTTAGTGCCACTTAATGACCTTTTCTGTAATATAAATACGACTGTACAGCTTGAAAATGAAGTCGTTGAAAAGAAATTTCTTCGCTGAACAAAAACTGTGTTTTTACTTATGAATAATATTTGTTGTCGTTACAATAAGGCCAGTTATGCGGCAGATACATTTTTTAACGTAGAATAACAGATTAGTTATGGGGTGTCAAAATAGATAGTCGTATTTGTGTGACAAACGTGCTAGGCTGAATTCGATTACAAAATAATGTAAAACGGGAGACAATGGTGATTAATCATAATAGGTTTGTAGAGTGGGGGTAGGAAAATTGACAAGTCAGTTCAAGGTTATAAAAGGTGTCAGGTGAGTGGCTAGTACAAAGTGGTCTGTGTTAAACAGGAGATAGTAAGACTGCAACTGGAGGTTCATAATGAGATAACGAATATGTGAAATGAAACAGGTGGAGGCATATATTGAGAAAAGAGATAATATCCGGACTTATTATTAGTGATATTATCTCTTTTCTCAATATATGCCTCCACCTGTTTCATTTCACATATTCGTTATCTCATTATGAACCTCCAATTGCAGTCTTACTATCTCCTGTTTAACACAGACCACTTTGTACTAGCCACTCACCTGACACCTTTTATAACCTTGAACTGACTTGTCAATTTTCCTACCCCCACTCTACAAACCTATTATGATTAGTGAAACAATTAGTCCCTTTGATAAATTTGAATAAGGCATTAAGAAGACAAATTTCGCGAGATGATATCATTTCGTAGTTTCTTTACAACCGCTTTACAACTAACATGGTTAACAATAATAAAATAAAGTTCATGACAATTACTCAGTTAAATAAAAACAACATCTTGCTGAATTAGAAATTGATCAAATTAATGACAAACTTTCAAAATTTATTGAAACACACCAAAGACTGATTCCCGTTATGGATAATTTATCTTTAGTATGTCGAATTAAATTCACTGTATTTTTCAATGATATGGTAAAAAAGACTATAATTTCCACGGAACAAAAATTAACAAAATCTTTGAAAGAAACGAATCATATTTTGGAATTTCCTCAAGATATCCACAAGCATATAATTAATTTATCTAACTGCACTCTATCCCAACTACAGTTGGAAGCATTATCTTATGGATTGAAGTACAAAACTATCCCTATGAAAATAAACAAAATGGAAGTTCAGTCACAGTATGAAAACCTTTATGATCAAATCTCCGATTTAACTCCTTCTAGTAAAGATAATCTTGACTGGTTTAAAGTTAAACTGGTAGACATTTCTCACCAATTTCTAAATGCTAGAATACACCAGAAAAATGGTTTATCAAAAGAACACCACGCCGCACTTAAGGAATTAATTGAAAAAGATAATCTTATTATCCTTAAACCTGATAAGGGAGAAGGCGTTGTCATTATGAACAAATCGGATTATCAAAATAAAATGAATGATATCCTCAAAGATCAGTCCAAATTTCTGGTGGACAATGCTACTGATAATGTGCTGCTTGTGGAAAAGCAGATCAACCGTCAGCTTCAGATTTTACTGATGCATGGTTTTATAGATGAAAAACTCTATAAACAACTTAAAGCAATTGGGTCACATACTCCCCAGCTTTATGGTCTTCCGAAGATCCACAAAACTGGAAACCCGCTGAGACCCATCTTAGACATGTCGAGTTCTCCATACCACAAAATTGCAAAATGGATTACAGAAGTCCTTACGCCTGTAAGAGACTCATTATCAAATCATTCTTTAAAAAGTTCATTTGATCTAACAGATACGCTAGACACCTTGAACATCAAGGATAAAGTTATGTGTTCAATTGACATAGAATCTTTATTCACCAATGTTCCCCTTAATGAAACTGTTGATTTCATTTGCGATTACATCACAAGCAGTGGGATAAACTTACCTATTCCTGTAACTTACATCAGAGACATCATCTTAATGTGTACAGAAAATATTAGATTCACCTTTCAAGAAAAGGCATACAAACAAATTGATGGTGTTGCGATGGGTAGCTCTCTTGGGCCCCTGTTGGCAGATATGTTCATGTCGAAATTGGAGAGACAAATGCAAGGTATGCTTGGAGAATTTATACTGTACAAACGTTATGTAGATGATACTCTCATTATTGGTGATAATATTAAATCTATTGAAAACTTTATTACTCTATTTAATCATATTCATCCAAATATCCGAGTGACTTCCGAACGCGAATCGAATAACAAACTCGGTTTCCTCGATATTACAATGACCAGGAGAGATGATGGTACGATTCAGAGATCTATTTTTCGTAAACAAACGTGGAGTGGACAATATCTTCATTTTACCAGTTTTGTTCCTATCCAGTATAAACGTTCCCTAGTGAAATGTTTGTTTTCAAGGGCCAGAAAAATATGCACGAGTGACACAGTGATGGAGGAGTTTCGACATATACATTCAGTTTTATTAGCTAATGGTTATCCGGAAAACTTTATCACTTGTCACAGTAAAGAAAGACCACATCTTGAAAAGACAGCTTCGGTACCAAAGAAAGCTATCTTTATTAACCTACCATTCAAGGGTGATCAGATTATGCAATTGACAGCTCAAAGACTCCGGTCAGCCATCAAACGCACATTCTACGCCGCATCTCTTTTCCTCACTTGCCGAACATTTTCAATCCCTGTACCTACGATTAAAGGACGAAATTCTGTGGACTCTACTTCAAACTATTATGATTAATCACCATTGTCTCCCGTTTTACATTATTTTGTAATCGAATTCAGCCTAGCACGTTTGTCACACAAATACGACTATCTATTTTGACACCCCATAACTAATCTGTTATTCTACGTTAAAAAATGTATCTGCCGCATAACTGGCCTTATTGTAACGACAACAAATATTATATTTTATAATTGTAAGAACCTGAAGAGAAATTATTGAAAAGAATATTCTTCGTTCAGATTGACTTTTAATTCATAATATGGGAATTTTCCACATTATCAAATCCTATATAAATGAATTTAGGAAGTCGTGTGATTACCGTGATATGATTATGAGCAATAAATTGTGCTCGAAACGTCATCAGTAAACATTACTGTATGACACTGTGAGACTATGTCAAAACAAAATTTACCCATAATGGAATTACACTCTACCACAGTGCACAAGTTTTATTCTAATATCAATGCTTTTATCAATCCTTGTTACGAATACCCTGCAATATTATTTTTTGTTTTTGTTCTTGATATTTTCAAGTAAGTTCGATGCATTACTGTACGAAATGCTGGGAATTCTACACTATATCATAAGTAATGTTTTGGAATCAAGCAAATTATTGTAATATTATTATTATCATCCCCACAGAAGTCGTGAGTCGTCACAAACACAGTTGTTGATATTAGTCAATGCACAAAGGGAGTCGAATAAGTGTATTAGAGTTACGCAGTAAGATGAATAATTTAATGAGTGACTTGTGATCACAATGCACATAGAAACGAGGGAAAATATGGAATTACTTAAGAACAAACATCAGATCAGTGGAAATGAACATGGTTGTTACCATGATCGTAAAAGCGGTTGTATAATTTTCTTTTGTATGCATAGCTGAGGATTTTCTAACTGAATGGTTGAAGCTTCATCAGTGCAAAGAAGACAAAAACGTATTACCTTTGGTAGGTTATTTTTCACTTGGTAGATTACTTTGAAGGAGGTGTTTATTGAGACGGAATGGCCAGTGTTGACAAGGTGTTCGATTATCGCACTCCTTATAGAATCACTGCTACTTTTCTGCGACCATGCGGGATAGTGTTCTTGAACCCTTTTAGACAGGATACACGTCGAACAACCAATGTACCTGGCTCCAGAGCAACAGCTCAATTGATATACGCACATAGAAGTAGTGAGATGCTACATGTTGTCCTTCAGGCTTTTGCAGATCAATGAACGACTGAAGAACACTACTCTTAGAGTTGCTACGAAGACTGCTGAAATTCTACTCTTAAGGATATCGAAGATTAAGTACCTCTTAAATTGTAGATTCTGTGTTGGAACAAGTAGTGTTTCTTTCCTCTGAATTTATGGTTTAATATTCTTGTCAAAGAATCTAGGTGGGTATCCATTTTGGGTGAAAGTTTCTTTCAGAAGATTTAGTTCTGCTCCTGGGACGCCAGGACTACAGATGCATCGAACGCAAGTGGTAACGGATTTAAATTAATTTCGTTTTCGTTCAACAGCCACCCAACTGTAGAAGCTCGTTAGTTGACAGTTCCAAGTGAGTTTTCTATGAATTAGCCTTCATAAGATTCCGTTGGGTTTCCTTGTTAGTTTTACGCCAAGAAAGGGAATTTCGGATTGGTTTTCCATTTCTAGAATGAGTTTTAATGCTGGATAATAGTTGTTAAATGCTTGTAGCAACCAGCTGGGTTCATAACTATTGTCGCAAATGATGAAAATGTCATCTAAGTACCTCGTATACAGTTTTTGATTTGAGTCTTTACTTGATAAGACTGAATACTAGCCTTTGCGTAAGTTGTGAGGTACAGAGTATGTGGCGACCTGAAAACATATCAAATTATATGTTCACGGAAAAAAGGAAGGAATTGAACCTGAACCTTGAACCGCGCGCAAGGAACGAATCGTTCGCCCTCTCTCCGGCTGCTCGCCCAGCACATCTGCTGACCAACGCTGTCTCGCACTGGTTGACACATCCCCTTCGAGAACTTCGCTCCTATCTGCCGTACTCTACGTGGAGACTTCCGACGGTTGACAGCGCTAAGTTGTAGTGGAGAATTTGTATAATCAAGAGAAGGACAATTACATTCCTATAATTTCGTACGTCTATAATTTGTGTATTTTGTGACTGTTATAGTTTTCTTCAAATAACCTCAGTCCCTTTTTTGTGTATATTAACTTAAGTGAACCGAATATTATATATATACGTATTTGTTAGTACTTGTTCTCTCCTTTTAATTGCGTTTATATACTTACCTAGCTACTAGGTCCACTACACTTAATTGGTGAGCCCGACGTGATAATCGTTCGCCCTCTCTCCGGCTGCTCGCCCAGCACATCTGCTGACCAACGCTGTCTCGCACTGGTTGACACATCCCCTTCGAGAACTTCGCTCCTATCTGCCGTACTCTACGTGGAGACTTCCGACGGTTGACAGCGCTAAGTTGTAGTGGAGAATTTGTATAATCAAGAGAAGGACAATTACATTCCTATAATTTCGTACGTCTATAATTTGTGTATTTTGTGACTGTTATAGTTTTCTTCAAATAACCTCAGTCCCTTTTTTGTGTATATTAACTTAAGTGAACCGAATATTATATATATACGTATTTGTTAGTACTTGTTCTCTCCTTTTAATTGCGTTTATATACTTACCTAGCTACTAGGTCCACTACACTTAATTGGTGAGCCCGTTTTGGAACAC
>OX235271.1:191453013-191508557 GCA_944472155.2 Trichobilharzia szidati
GGGGGTGTAGATTTTAAAGCACGTTGCCAACCACCATGGTGCTTTTTCTTGAGTTTATTGCAAATATGAAAGTTTTTAGGTTTTAAGCATTTTATATAATCCCGAGAGTGAATGATACGATTAGAATGCATAATTTTAAATGTAAACACCAACAAAATATGAGTAAATAGATGCAAAATGTACATGGAATATGGTAGCCCAAAATGTTCAAACAGGCCGCCAAGGTCTTGTTGCTCCACACTATGTACACGCAAAGAGCATATTGTCCTTATAAAACTCTCCGATGTTAAAGACTATTGCTACACACAACTCGCTGATATCCTATGATTCACATATGTAAACAACATCCAAATGCTCAAAATTGAAAAGATTCTTGTATTACATTTAATGATTTCATAGATATTAGATATTAAAATCACACTTCTGCACCAAATATGAATGTCTCACATGGACACATGACATGAACAATCACATATAAAAATACATAAAACTGATAGTCTTGCAGTAAAAGTACATATTATTGGAAATAACATGGGCTGCTGTGCAAATTTTCTTCTATTTTTCTTTCTTTCTTTGTTTACAATTATGTAATATTAAAGAAATTTTCCATGTATTTTTGTGCCTGTACTCAACTTGAATATTGTAAAAATAGTCCATTCGTTTCCGCGAATGGACAATTTTTATTTAATATTCGAAAATAAATATGTTATATATCCCACTTACGGTGATTTTCAAATGTCTCTGACCCAGGCTACCCAGGAACTGGAAAGATGCTTTCATAAGCCCCATCTTCAAAGAGCGGAAGAGGCAGTTAGTGTCGACCGACCTGTAAATCTAACCTGCACTACACCAAAGGTATTAGGAATACTCATCAGGGATCAGCGCTCAGCTCACTGGGAGAAACATGATTTACTGGCAGCGGAATACCATAAATTCCGACCAGGGCGATCCCGCCTAACAAACCTACTGTTAGCTAGACAAGAATGGGGCCAGGCCAGGGATGAGAACAGTCTACTGAACGTTGTTTTTGTCGATCTCAGTAAAGGATTCGACAAGGTATCCCATTCAGGTCTTCTTAGTAAACTCAAATGTTTTGGATTAGACCTTCGCCAATTTGAGTGGTTTTGCGACTACCTGATAGACAGAAGGCAAAAGTTAAGGGCTAATGGTGTACCGTCAGGTTGGAAATCAATGTTGAGTGGAGTATCACAGGGAAACCTCTTTCTATCCCTACTATACGTAAATGAACACCCGAAAATACTTACGTCACATTCATCATTATTCGAGGACGATATTAAGATACGGAAAACTGTTAATAATAATGATGATAGGTCGCTATTACAAAACGATCCAGCTGAATGGGCGAATCTCTGAAGTCTGAAAGTCACTTCCAAGAAGATCATTATAATGCGCTTTGGTAATGGGTCTTACACATCGTACTCCCTGGGAAGCACAGAACTACCAGATATTAAGGGACAAAAGGACTTGGGGATAATTGTTAGTCATGTCTTGAAAGCAAAGGCAAATTGTAACGCAGCCATGGCTGAGGCTTTTCGAGAGCTATGAGCACTTCGAAGGTCTTTCAAACGACTGGACGAGTATATTTTCTAAGTATTCCATTCAACGAATGTCAAGCCTCATCTAGAATGCCGCATGCAAGTGTCGAGTCAATGCCTCAGGAAGGTGGAATATCTTGGAACACGTATAAAGAGTGGGAACCAAATTAATTAGTGGTATCTCACATTTAAATCTCTTCTCATTATCATACTGAAAGCGGAGAGGCGACTTAATTTTGGAGATCTAGGGATTGGCCTTTCTAATCTTTTGTCTCCCTCTAGGTCATCATTACGAGGTCAGCTCAGAAATGTGCTCAAGCCGAGGACAAATAAAATACGTGTGGAATTTAGATTCCCTCACAAAGAGGTCAACGACTGGAACTTCTTACCTGATTCAGTAGGAATAGCTCCATCGAGGAACAATTCCAGAGAGAAATTAAATTTTTAGAGGGATATATACTGCAGGGATTAACATAAACAACAAGGGCCTACCATCCTTATTATCTGAATCTGAACCAAGTCAGGGCATTGGGTATTGAAAACGACCTTGTCTCTCTTTGATTTGTCAAGGCCGTTAGCTACTAAACGTTCATGATTAACGTTAATGTAGGTGTTTTAGGCCATGTCGATTCCGGAAAGACGAGCTTAGCGAAAGTTTTAAGTACTGTGGCGAGTACCAGTGCATTTGACAAAAATCCGCAAAGCAAAAAGCGGGGAATTACTTTAGATCTTGGTTTTTCATCGTTTGCTGTTGATTCAGCGAGCTATCCGTTTGTGTCATCTATTCGTGAAAGTTTTGAAAAAGTTCAGTTTACGTTGGTTGATTGTCCCGGGCATGGATCACTAATTAGAACAGTTCTGTGCGGTAAGTTTCATCGTACAAATTAGTCAGCATATGACTGGCACGTGGTTATTGCAAATCTTAATTTTATATATGTAAGAGAGCCAAAGAAGTTTTTATTTCCACCCAGGAAGCATTTCCACATTCGCCGGTGTGCACGGCTGATAATCGACAAAGAACTATTTTTTTCGTTGCAAACTACTGTACCCAAGCTTACAATAATGCTGAATTAAATCTCAGTAATTCTGAAATAATTCTTGCATCCTATAGTGAGTAAATTCTGAATCTGTTCTGAAATGGTTTGTTTAATGGCACAGACTAGAACTCAGTGCTGGTTTTCAGCATGACTAGAACTAATTCAGCACCGTGTTCTTTTTCTAGGCATTTTCACGAGTAGATCAGAACATACTGGGTTTCCTTATCAGCGTTGTTCCAGCCATTACAGGACATATTAAGCTCTGACTAGCATTACTTCAAAACGAAAAGACCTAATTCAGCACATAGTGGCAATTTTTTCAGCTTAATTCTAGCCTTCTCAGCACATATTCAGAACTGACTAGCATAACTTCAGAACGAAAAGACCTAATTCAGCACATAGTGGCAATTTTTTCAGCTTAATTCTAGCCTTCTCAGCACATATTCAGAACTGACTAGCATAACTTCAGAACGAAAAGACCTAATTCAGCACATAGTGGCAATTTTTTCAGCTTAATTCTAGCCTTTTCAGATTTTGTCGCATTAATTCAGCACCCAGCTCTCTTTTTAAGCACGACCAGCGTTATTTAAGAACATAGTGGGTAGAAAAAATTTTCATTTACCATAAAAAGGCATTATCAACGCATAGGTTAGAATAAGATTAGAATTGTTGTAAGCTTGGGTAATTATCCCCATGGGGACTTCATATAATGTCAGGCATCTCCTCGCTCTTATTAAAGAATATCTCCTAACTTGCTGCAAATGTGTATTTACTTATATTATAGGGTTTTATTTCATGATATCGAAGCACCCAAGCTTACAACAATTCTAAACTTATTCTAACCTGTGCGTCGATAATGCCTTTTTATGGTAAATGAAGATTTTATCTACCCACTATGTTCTGAAATAACGCTGGTAGTGCTTAAAAAGAGAGCTGAGTGCTGAATTAAGTATTGTCGTCCTGAAGTAATGCTAGTCAGTGCTTAATATGTCCTGTAAGGGCTGGAACAACGCTGATAAGCAATCCCAGTATGTTCTGATCTACTCCTAAAAATGCTGAGAAAAAGAACACGGTGCTGAATTAGTTCTAGTCATGCTGAAAACCAGCAGTGAGTCCTAGTCTGTGCCATTAAACAAACCACTCGAGAACAGATTCAGAATTTACTCACTATAGGATGCTAGAATTATTTCAGAATTACTGAGATTTAATTCAGTATTATTGTAAGCTTGGGCAGTTGTGTGATTTTGTGGTAATTGTGTAAAGGTGACGAAAATCTCGTTCATGAAATGTGAGGTTGAGAAGTTGCCACCGTATCTTTTTCTAGGCAAAGTATCAGACACATTATTTCACCATCAAATAGTTGCAGATTAGGCGTGTACGGTGCATCGTGAGCTACTAACCGAACCGTCTTATGGTAGCTGTAGGCAGCCAAAGCTGTTTGACTTCGAAAATTTGGCCGCTGACTTAGATCGTGTGGGAAACTCTAGATTTCGTGAGTCAGATGTTTACATCTACCGAAATAATAAATGTTAACCGAATGTGCTTAAAATTTATTGCCATAATTCTGGGATTAATGCAAAGAAGATCTTTTTTGTTTACCTGGCACTATTGTAGTTGGTTTCTCTTAATAAATTTATATATTTTTTCGACTAAGTTTGTGTTTTTGTTAGGGTTAGACCTATAACTCACTCACGTAGTTATACATCGGTGAAACAATAAAACCCGTGTATCAAGAAGTGTGGCAATGTCTTTGCAACAACAGATTAAATATGTCAGGTAATGACAAAGTACTTGTTACATGGTAAATTTATCTTTTGCGCAATTTGATTACTCAGATTCAGATTCAGATTATAAGGATAGAAGGCTCTTGTTGCCTATGTTAATCCTCGCGATATATATCTCTGCAGAGATCCAGTTTCTCTTTGAAAGCGTTCACCGATGGAGCTGTTACTACTGAATCAGGTAAGGAGTTCCAGTCGTTGACCACTCTGTGAGAGAATCTAAACTCCAAACGTATTTTATTCGACCTTGGTTTGAGCACCTTCTTCTGGTGACCCCGTAAATGTATTCTAGAGGGAGAGAAAAGGTTTGAAAGGTCAATCCCTAAATCACCCTTGAATATACGGCAAGCCAAAATTAAGTCGCCTCTCCTCCTTCGATATGATAATGGGAAGAGATTTAAATGCTCCATCCTCTTATCATAAGGAAGGTGTGAGATGCCACTAACTAATTTTGTTCCTATCCTCTGTACTCTTTCCAGGGTATGTGCCTCCTTTTTGAAGCATGGACTCGCCGCTTGTATGCATTACTCTAGATGAGGCCTGACATATGTTGCATAGAGTACTTGGAACATACCCTCGTCTAATCGTTTGAAAGATCTTCGAAGTGCCCATAGCATTCGAAAAGCCTTAGCTGCGGCTCGATTACAGTTCGCCGTTGTTTTTAAGTCATGGCTAACAATAATTCCTAAGTCCTTTTGTTCCCTAACATCTGGCAGTTCTGTGTCCCCCATGGAGTACTACGTGTAAGACTTCTGACCTATGTGCATTACCGCGCTTTTCTTGCAATTCATTTCCAGACTCCAAAGGTTAGCCCATTCGGTTAATTTGTCTAGATCGTTTTGTAGTACCAAGCTATCATCGCTACTATTTACGGTTTTCCATATCTTAATATCGTCCGCAAATAGTAAGGAAGATGAGGTAAGAATTTTTGGCACTTCATTTACGTATAATAAGAATAGCAGGGGGCCAAGTACCGTTCCCTGAGGTACTCCACTTAGTACTGCTTTCCACCCTGACACTACACCATTAACCCTTACCTTCTGTCTCCTATCCATCAGGTAGTCACTAAACCACTCGCATAAGCTTGGTCTAATCCAAAATGTTTAAGTTTACTAAGAAGACCTAAGTGGGATACCTTATCGAATGCTTTACTAAGATCGATAAATACAACGTCCAGTAGATGGTTTTTATCCCTGGCCTCGACCCATTCTTCCCTTGCTAACAGTAAGTTTGTCAAGCAGGATCGTCCTGGTCGGAATCCATGCTGTTCCACTGCCAGTAAGCCATGTTTTTCCGTATGAGCTAAGAGCTGGTCCCTTATGAGTTTTTCTAACACCTTTGCTATAATGCAGGTCAGACTTACAGGCCGGTAGTTAGATACTAACTGTCTATTCCCATCTTTGAGGATGGGGCTTATAAAAGCATCTTTCCAGTCTCTGGGTAACCTAGCCTGGGTCAGAGACATCTGAAAAATCTCCGTAAGTGGAATGTATATTATATCCGCCAGAGAGCTTAGCAATCTAGGGTGAAGTCCGTCTGGTCCAGGTGATTTACGTGGCTTCAACTTAGACAGTAGTTTCAGAACCATTGCATCATCTACCACAATTGGGGGCATTTTAGTGGCTACACCAGTAACCTCGCTACACCCCTGAGTGGTACGATTAGACGAAAAAACATCACAGAAATATTCGGAGAGCTCCTCAGCTTTTGTTTCGTCTGATTCTGCAGCCTCTCCTGTGTTGCTAATGAGGGACGGTATGCCACTACTAGTTTTAGTCCTGCGTTTGATATACGAGAACAGTCTTTTTGGATAATACCAACAGTGGGGTTAGACAGGGTTGCCCAATCTCTCCATTTCTCTTTAACTTTGCCATCGACGACATTCTGGAGTCAGCTCTGAAGGATGTGCGTGAAGGTGGTGTAGATCTGCTACCTGGAGATAGACTTTTCGACCTCGAGTATGCAGACGATATCGTCTTACTGTGCGATAGCATGCAGACTGCCCAAATCGCACTTAATCAGTTGGCGATCAGTGTCTGTAAGTATGATATGTGCTTTGCGCCGTCTAAGTGCAAAGTACTGTTACAAGATTGACAGGAGCCTGTACCTGCACTCACTCTTGCGGGTGAACCGCTTGAAGTTGTCGATAAGTTTGTGTACCTAGGTAGTTGTGTGAGTGCTGGCGGAGGGGTGACGGATGAGATTTCCAACCGTATAATGAAAGCTAGGGTGGCATACATCAACTTGAGCCACCTCTGGTGCCGTCGCGACGTTAGCCTGGCTGTCAAAGGTCGGGTATACAATGCTTCGGTGTGGGCTGCGCTGCTCTACGCCTGTGAAACCTGGCCTCTCCGAGCTGAAGATGTGAGGCGACTCTGCGTGTTCGATCATCGCTGTCTCCGCAGGATTGCTTGCGTTTGATGGCATCATCGCGTGAGTAATTCTGAGGTTCGGCGGCGTGTGTTTGAACACAGTGGAGATCACCATTCATTGAATGTCGTCATCTGGAAACACCGTCTCCGGTGGCTTGGACATGTGCTGCGAATGTCACCCCAGAGGCTTCCGTACAGGTCTCTGTTCGCTAGCCCTGGGACGGGTTGGAAAAGGCGGAGAGGTGGTCAGCCCATGACGTGGCGTCGTGGGATGAAGGATATTTGTGCTAGATTAGCATCGGTTGGTGTGTCACGACTCCCTGGTTGGGGTCTGAGAGATAGCTCAAATCGATGGCTCGAAACGTTATCGGATATGGCCAAGAATCGTAATCAATGGCGAATGTGTTGCGATTTCCTTCTTTCTTCCATTCCCGATGATAGTTAACGAACACTGTTTGAACCTGTTAAGAATGAGTGTTTTCCTTCCAGATGAAGTTCTTTATTCGTTCTCTACTTATATATATTTTTCTTTTCCTGCCTTCCTTCCTTTTTTTCATCTATGTTGTTTTATTATTATTGTGTGGCGCATCCTTCTTGGTGCCATATTGTACCAAGTTTTAATGCGTTTAAATAATAATTTTGGATAATGCACACAATCCAGTACTAACTGTCTCTCATACTCTATACGACTTTTGTCAATCTCATACTTGCAAAGGTTTCGAACTTTGCGGTATTCTACCCGAAACTCATCCCTCCCAGTCACAGCAAACCGGTCCCATAAGTTCTTTCGTTTTCTTAGTAACCTCCTTATTTCATTGCTAATCCAAGGTGGTTTCTGAGATAATTTTCGAGGCGTAGACCAAGGTACAAAGGGTGCAGTGACGCACTCTACTGTATTCCTAAATCCCATCCAAGCCTCCTCGACAGTCTGGTGTGTATTAACAGACCAGTCAGCTAGGGTTGCTGCATTTCGGATTGCAGGTATACTCCAAAAGGAGTAGTGCAGGTATTAATTATATGTAGTTTGTAGTATGAGGTGTGTTAAGACTGTTACTACTGTGAATGTAGTTGATCCTTTCACCAGTTAGTCCTCCGGTATCCTCGTCAAAAGAAAAGAGATAATAATAATAACAATAGGTATAATTAGTGAAGTTGTTTAGACTAACAGACAGAAAAAGAATAAGGAAACGTAACAACAGTCAGCTGATTAAATTTGAAGAATAATATGAATTATATATATATATATATATATATATATATATATACCTGTAATAATGATGATAATAATAATAGGTGTAGTTAAAGCTGTCAGGAGAGTAAGATGGGAGAGAATGTAAAGAAGTACTCACGCAATCGCTTCAGGAAGTGAATAATAATGGCAAAAATATTGGTTAAATAATGTCTGGACTAAAGGTGGAATTTCACGCAGGTAAGCTAATTCACCCAACAAAATTGTAGCCTTTCCTCAGCTGTTTTGCGTCATAAGTACTATATACTGCATAACTTACCCATACAGACAACATTTGAAACAGAAATAATCTAGAAAAAACTCACTTGTCAAACCGATGTATCAGCAGCCAAATCCAAATCAATATCTACTACATTGCCAACCACACTTAGTGTCAGTAGTATTGGATCCACGATTCTCAATTAGAACATACTACCAACACAAAATTGTAGTGATATCAAGCATTTCAGCTGTAGTTTGTACGATTTATAAAGATTCTGACTAAGGTTGACTGTCTGGTTTTGAGTGATTCATCGATACTTAATGTCTGTTTCCTTTTAAATCAATTTTTTTCATCCGTAATAACTCGTGTAGAAATATGTCTTCCTGTAGATCACAATTGTGCAAATTTCTCGTCCCCAACTATCTTGTTAACTTATTATTATTATTATTGTTCCCTTGGGTTCCTAGTGGAACATAGGGCTTCAACTGCACGTCTCCACTTGCTTCTGTCTTGTGCTGTACTTTTCACTTGCGTCCATGTTATTCCATACTGTTTCATCTCCTCCTCACACGATCTCCTCCATGTCACCCTTGGACGTCCCACTCGCCGCTTCCCTTTCGGGTTCCACTCGAGGGCTTGACGCGCGATGTCACTCAACGGCCTCCTCAGCGAGTGTCCAATCCATCTCCACTTCCTCCTGCATATTTGTTGGGCGATTGGTTCTTGTTTCGTTTGTTCCCATAGCTTCTTGTTTGTGATTCTTTCTGGCCATCTTATCTTCAGTATGGAGCGAAGACAGTTGTTGATAAAGGTCTGCAACCTGTTGAAAATGTTCTTGGTGACTCGCCAAGTTTCTGATCCGTAAAGCAAAATTGACTTCACGTTTGTATTGAAAATCCGAATTTTGTTGTTGATGGTGAGTGACGAAGATTTCCAGATTGGTTTCAGGTTGATGAATGTGTTTCTCGCCTTCCCGATTCTCGATTTGACATCCTCGTCCGTTCCTCCTGTGGTTGAGACAATGCTCCCAAGATAAGTGAAAGAAGTAACCTCTTTCAAATCCCTCCCGTTGATGGTGATTGACGGTGGATGTTGCTGCTGCTGTTGTTGTTGGTTGGTTATTTTCATGACCTCCGTCTTGTCTATGTTCACCTGGAGTCCTGTCTTTGCTGCTTCTTCAACCAGTTTGTCGGTTTTTGCTTGTAAGTCTTCGATTTTGTGTGACATCAGACATAGATCATCCGCAAAATCCAGGTCTTCTAGGTTCTTCACGTCAGTCCAGGATATCCCTGTCTTCTCGTTTCCCACTGTCTGACGCATAATCCAGTCCACCACAATTAGGAATATCATTGGTGATAATAAGCACCCTTGTCTGACTCCTGTGTTTACTCCAAACGCTTCGCTGAGTTTTCCGTTGTGGATCACTTGACATGTGCCGTTGTCGTACAGTTGTTGAATAAGGTTGATGAATATTTGGGGTACGCCGTAGTACTCGAGGAGTTTCCAAATTACTTCGCGGTCAACGCTGTCGAAGGCCTTCTCAAAGTCTATGAAGTTGAGGTAGAGATTTGATTGCCATTCCATGCTTTGTTCGATGATAATGCGTAGAGTTGCAATTTGGTCAGAACATGATTTGCCTTTCCTGAATCCAGCTTGTTCTGGTCGGAGTTCTGTATCCAGCGCGTCCTTGATTCTCTCCAGGATGATGCGACTCAGGATTTTACTTGGCGTCGACAGGAGCATGATTCCTCGCCAGTTCTTGCAGAGTCCCAGGTCGCCCTTCTTTGGTAGTTTCACCAGGTAACCTTTCCTCCAGTCAGTAGGCACCTTTCCCTCTTTCCAGATCTTTTGCAATAATGGAGTCAGCATATCTGCCGTCGTTTCTGGGTCCGCTTTCAGTGCTTCCGGGGGTATTCCATCTGGTCCAGCTGCTTTTCCAGCTTTCAGAAGCTTGATTGCATTCATGACTTCAGTTTTCGTTGGAGGATTGGTGTCAACTTGCAGTTGTGTACGTGCTGTTGTTGGTATTACTGGACGGGTTGTAGGTGGTGGTCGATTCAAGAGTCCTTTGAAGTGGTCCGCCCATTGTTTAATCTGTCTTTCTTCTTTGGTAATTGGGTTCCCTTGGCTGTCTTTTATAGGTTTCACTTGTGTTGATCTCTTCCCGGATAGAGACTTGGTTATCTGATATAGTGTCCTCAGGTCCCTTTTGCCTGCTGCCTTCTCAGCTTCAGTAGCCAGGTTGTCGTGGAATTGTCTTTTGTCCTTCCTGGCACTCTTCTTCACTTCTTTGTCCAGTGCTGTGTAAGTTGAGTTCAGCGTCTCTTTCTCTTGTCCATCTTTGCATTGAATCATTTTTTCTTTCACCTTTCTCCTCTCCTCTATTAGTTTCCAAGTGTCCGTTGAGAGCCATTCCTTGTCTTGTTTCTTCTTTCTTCCTAAAACCGTTGAGCACGTTTCGTTGAAAATTACCTTCAGAGAGTTCCAATGGTCTTCGATGGATGATTCCTCAGTGGTACCACGTAGTGTTTCCTGCTTTGCTCTGACAGTTGCAGTGAAAATGTCCTGTGTGATTGTGTCCTTCAGTTTTTGCGTGTTGAACTTGCATTGTGGCCTATCCCCAGCTATCCTCGAGGCTTTCAGCTTCACCTTGAAAGTCCCTTGTACTAGATAGTGGTCTGAACCCACATCTGCTCCTCTCCTCGATCTTGTGTCCAGTAGGCTCCGTCTCCACTTCCTTGAGATTGAAATGAAGTCTATCTGGTTTTTTGGTGTGTCCATCTGGTGAAATCCATGTCGCCTTGTGTATATCCCTGTGTTTGAACACACTGCCACCAATCACCAAATCATTGAAGGCGCAGAAGTCTGAGAAGAGTTCGCCATTTTCGTTCATTTCACCGAGGGCCTCACGACCCATGGTGAGTTCTCTTCCTGTATTGTCTCCTCCCAGTTTCGCATTCATGTCGCCCATCAGGATTTTGATATCGCTCTTTGGGACGTTGTCCATTACTGTTTGTAGTTGACTGTAGAAATCCTCCTTCTTCTCATGTTCTGAGGCGTTTGTAGGCGCGTAGCACTGAATGATTGTAACCTTTTTTCCTTTTGAGTTGAACCTGGCTGTCATTATCCTGGAGGAGATTGGTTCCCACTGCATGAGAGCTTTAGCCGCTGTTGGTGACATCATGATGGCTACTCCCTCGGTGTGCTCGTGATTGTCCTCTGGGTGACCGGAGTAGATTATTGTCTCTCCAGTTGATAGTTGGCTCCTTCCACATCCGTTCCATCTGCTCTCGCAGATTCCCAACACTTCTATTTTATATCTCCTCATTTCTGCGGCTACCTGAGCAGCCTTCCCAGCTTCGTACATTGTACGAACATTCCACGTCCCCATCCTTATTTTTGCTTTCATCGAAAGAAGGCACATCGGCTGACTGGCTTCCCGAAGGCTTTCACCAGCCCGCGTCATTTCACTTCCCCGATTCCAGCGAGAAATAAGGTCACTATTTGTAATTTTAGAATTTTGAATATATTTGTGCGTTGAAGTTTTAGTAGCAATTTGGTTAAGTTTTGGGGGTGGAGTTGCTAGCACCACGCCCCAACCCTCCCTCTTTATCCGGGCTTGGGACCGGCTAGAATACTAGTGACCTAGTAATCTAGGCGAGGTTATCTTGTTAACTTACTGTTAATTAATTCTCTACTATGCATGTAATTATTGAATTACTAGGTGCTTTCTCTTAAATTCACCGCATGTTTAACTGTTTAACTCTTTAGTAATACAATAGTGTATTTCTCTCTATCGCTAATTATTGTTAGTATTATATTTCCACTTTTTTATTACAGGATCTCAGATAATCGATGTTATTCTTCTTGTTGTGGATGTTACTAAGGGATTCCAGACTCAAACAGCTGAATGTTTAGTGATTGGTGAAATTGCCTGCGAGAAAATGTTAGTAGTACTGAACAAATGTGATTTATTAGAAGAAAGCCAGAGATCTGAATCCATTCAGAAGGTAGTTTTACTTACTGTAGTAATTCTATCTAAAGATGAGAAAAAGAATACTGAAGACATTAGAAGGGACAATTTTTAAAGATTCAGAAATCGCAGAAATTTCAGCTGCTCCAGGGGGTGTTCAGGTGGGTTTAAACTTATTTTAATGCATACACGATTATTCAGACTTTCGGTATTTAATCAGTCGTCAGATAAGATAGTATAATAAGCTTTAAAATAGCATACCAAATCCAAGTGAATACTTGGACCTGGCCATTGAGAGTGGAAGACATGAAAAGACTAGCTGTCTTTGATCATAGGTGCCTGCGTTCTATCTCCCGTGTAAAGTGGTATAATAGGGTGAGCAATATTGAGGTTAGGCGTCGAGTGCTAGGTAAGGAGGAAAAATCAATTGACGAGGCTGTAAAGCTACATCGATTGAGATGGTTAAGGCATGTGCTACGCATGCATCATGGTCATCGCTTTCCTCGACGGGCAATGTTAGCTGTCATAGGGTCAGGATGGAAAAGAGCTAGCGGCGGTCAAATCAAAACCAACTTGGCTTCATCAGTCAATGAAATCTACAACAGTCAGTTTAGTCCATCCACGTAGGAAGAAAACAGCCAGAAGTGAATACTTTTACCGTTGTTTTGTTAATTATCTCTCACATCTCTCAGTCCCTTTTTCTGGTAATTACACACAGTGATACACACAAATTATTTATCAGACGACTTTAATTCAAAGCTTAGTTATATTGGAAAGTTATTTTCTTTCGGTTCCATCTTTTCTGTGTGTAATATGAGACTCTGAGCTTTTTCACACTTGACTAGCCGTGATGCTTTTTGTTTATGATGTGGGGTTGCCAGCTTTACGCCTAACTCCTCTTTTCTGGACTTACTACTCAATCACTAATAAACTAAGCGAGATTTGGAGGTGCGTCGGCCGGGAGTCGAACCAGTCGAACTTCCCTTGTGACTGGCGAAGGGAAGCATAAGTGCGAATAGATAATTTTCCATTATTGATTATTTGTAAAGACTGATCCTCGTAAAGCTATGACTCCTCGGACTCGACACGTCACTTCAAAACCACCAGCCTTATAGGCTCAATCTCCGCTCCACCTAACGATGGTTGGGCAGTCAGGTAGGTAGTATCTCTAGCTCTCATAAAATAGATGTGGCTCATTACCAACTGTATGGAAATGTATATGATTGTTGTGTAAAACTGATCATGGTTTACTCACCGCGAAAATATGTATACCTACCAATATTGGGGTTGGTGAGTGTAATTAAAAGAATTTGTCACTTACTTGTTATGTATTATTTTAGGGATTTAATCTCTGCACTGAGTTTATAGACAACCTACATAATTTCTATGTTAATTCAGTTTACGGTAGTAATACTAACTAGGAATTCCTTTGCATAGTTTTGTCTATTGTCTATTTATAGTTTCTTTTTGTTAGGCTGTTTTGAAACTTTGAATTTTCCTTAGTAGATCACATTGACCATTGTACACATTCCAAAATCAGGTTATACTCAATCTGTTTGTTGTTGTTGTTAATATTGATTGCCTCTTCTCTATTATTTTCGTCATGAAACAAAATCACCTTGGTAACTATTGAAACTGTTTGTCCCTAGTGTTGAAATTCCAAACCAGTGCACACCGGCGATTGTGTGCGACATTGAATCAAGAACCATTTCGTCTCTGTTAACCAGTAACATCGTCATTCATTCCATTAGTTCACAGTTCCATGGTCAAACTAAAAAGAAAAGAGTTTTCACAGTTCATGTTTTCCGAATTGTGCTGTGAGATTAATTTATATTCTGTAGCTGATTCTTTTCAATTCCTTACAATAATGCGAAAACTCAATATAAACTCATTAGTAGACGCAATCCAATTCATTTCTGAGTTAGGAAACAAACAGGGTGAGTTGGCTATACTACTTACTGTAAAACAGAAGGAAAACAAGATAGTGGCTTAGATACTGGCATTTATAGGAAACCGACACACACACACACACACTAATAAATACTTAGACTTTAATTCATCCCATCCAGAATCGGTAAAGGAGATATTACTAGTGAATAACTAACTACCAACCACAATATGTTCAGAAATATATGAAGAACCATAAAAAAGTAAGATCAGTAGTGAAAATGACACAAATGACAAAAGAAATGTAGAATTCAAAGTTTCTGTAGACGGAACGTCAGAGGCCTTACGTAGGATTCTCAATGAGGTTGATATTGGGGTGGCATTTAAACCAACCAAACTCTTTCAGAGATAAATTTTGTCGACTTGAGGACCCGTTTGATCCAATTAAGATAAATAATATAATTTACCAAATACCATGTAATACTGACTGTTAGTGAGGTCAATTACACAGGTCAGTCAAACTGGTACATCGGGTTTGGACAAGCACAGAAATTTACTCGAAGAGGATTAACATAGGCTCCAAGCCTTCTCTCCTCAACCAATAAATCTGAATCTGGATAAGTCCACTGGATGGCGCTGTGTGATGAAGGATAGTGATGTTAGGTTAGCATCTTCCATTGATGCAGCACATTTCCCTGGTTGACATCCAAGAGATTTTCCGAATCCATGCCTTAAGACGTTATCAGATGTCACCGAGAATTGTAATCATTGACGGGCATGCTGTGATTTCCTCCTCTGCTGTCTTTTTGAAGGTAACGTGATGTGATGAATACCGCTCAAATTGCTCTTTGATAAGTATGCTGGTATGTTGTCGTGATGCTGTTTAAATAAGTAACAGTGATAAGTAGAACTGAACACTAACAGACACGTGAATTAGGCATGATTTTAAAAAAGATAATGAACTAAGTGACATTAATTGCGTAACTCATTGAATGCTTATGGTCTAAATACCTTTTTCAAATGACAGATAATAAACTTTACTTGGTCTATTGCACCATTTTTTCGAATGGCGTCGTAAAGAAATATTAAAAAAAACACGTAAAATATAACCGAAAAACTACATGCGCATGTTCATTCCGTAAACAGTAAGAAAAAAATTTGACGGACTGGGTTTCAACATAAAACTTTTCACAAAAGTCTCCAGCCATTGGTTCGTAGCCTCCTGAGGATCCTAACCAGGAAGTCTATTCCTCCCTCTCTACGTGGCCAAAACTAACTGTTAAGGACTTCATGAACTGATGCCAAGTTTTGGTTTGATCAACACTAGCTCTTTTCCAACTTGATGCTATGTTAGCTAATACTGGCCGTCGAGGAAGGCAATGGCTAGGAATGCATATGTAACGCATATCCTAACTATCTCAATCAATGTGACTGCTTTACTACCTCATCGATTGATTTTACCTCCCTCCTTACCTAGCACTCGACTGACACCTTAACCTTAATATTACTCACCATATTATACAACCTAGTGCTGGAGATAGAACGCGGATACCAATGATCAGAGACAGCTAGACAGGCTTTCCATGTCTTCTACTTTCAATGACTATGTCTCACTCACAGCCAGTCATAAAGGAAGACCGATGGAACTGCTGCTGTACAGTACACACGTCTTTTGATCGATAGTCGACTGGATATCATGTACACTAAGGCAGAAATAACGTAAGTTTGTAACAACAGAAGACAAGGGCCAGGCAACAGATCGTTTATTTAGGAAATCAACAGATATTTATAGATTTTCATGTACATTATTATAGATTATTTTAAGCAAACAAACACAGTCTTCTGATTGGTGGTTTCTCGCTGAACGTTAATCTTTCATCTCTTTGTGGCCGTTTATTGAAATTCAGATTATCTACCTGCCAATTGTATCCGCCTATGCAAAGTCTGCTGTGACTGTTTGTGTTGAATCAGTTTTTGTTCTTATTTTTCTCACGACCATTATTGGCGATGTAAACACTGACGTAAATTACTGTCTACCAATTTGGCCCGCAGCCAGCTCTCACCACCATGCTGAGATTTCGTCGGCTAACAAAGCAAAATGTGGTAGAATTTGGTAGAACTTCAGAAAGTTGTGAATAATTTTAGGGAAGTAATTCAAGCACCTAGGGAAAAGAATTTGACATAACTCCATTTTCTCATTAGACTTCAATTACCGGGTAAATAATTATTCTTTTGTTTGTTTAACACGTTTTCAATGTTGCGATTTTGATGTTACCGCTGTAATAAAATGTGTCTACTTAGACTTAGTTACCTTGTGTGTAGGTCTTTCATGTACAGGGTAGGCAATCAACCATGTAATTATTGTCTAAGAGATGATGCTAATGTTGTAACAACAGAAGACAAGGGCCAGGCAACAGATTGTTTATTAAGGAAAATCAACACATATTTATAGATTTTAATGTACATTATTGTAGATTATTGTTAGTAAAAAATACAGTCTTTTGATTGGTTGTTTCTCACAGAAAGTTAACCTTGCATCTCTTTATGGCTGTGTCAGATCATCCATATGCTAACTGTATCTGCCTACGCAAAGCCTTTGTTCTCATCTTCTCACCACCAATATTGGGGACATAAACATTGATGTCAATTACTGTCTACCAACTTTGGCTAGCAGCCAGCTTTCACCACAATGTTTCCCTAGTTGTTCAGACTGAATTACATGGAGCGAGACTCGAACTCAATGTCTACTGGCTGAGAGTCTAGTGCTTCACAAGCCAATGAGGTTGATTAAACCCTGTATGTATGTGTGTTTGCATTTATTATTGTTGGAGTTTACACCGTTTTCTTCTTTGTAACTGTGCAAATCACAAAAATGTATATATACGTATATTTTTTAAATATTACATCTAATTTTCATTATTATGCAATAGGTGGAATTTACTCCTGAACGTCCATATCATTCTCAAGAGGTAGAAAATCTAATCACTTTACTAGCACGATCCATTCCTGATCCTACAGAGAAAAGGAATAAATTAAAAGATATGAGTTTTGTTTTTGCTGTTGATCATTGTTTCACAATTACTGGACAAGGTACTATTCTTACGGGAACTGTTCTATCCGGAACTACAAGTGTTGGTCAGGTAACATTAAGCTTTCATACATTTATTATTCCCCTTTATGAATTTAAATAAAGCAAAAATTAAAAATTGTTGGTGCAAAATAAGTTTTATTATGAGGCCATCAATTTGAAGTGAGCTTTTAGATTTCTCCACGAGTTTATTAATCATCTCTCCCGGTGACCTTGGACGTGGACACATCGCGCCACATACGCATGAGGTGATTGGCATGAGTAGTTAGATACTACTAACACCAAGCAATAGTAGTATCCAATGTCTTCTACTTATCAACCAGTTAACTTATACAGTGATGCCTTTATGATTGATTTCTCCATCTCTATGATATCAAACAGATGACTTAATTTGTGATCTAATTACTTTCGGTTTCCAATGGAAACTGACTGGAGAAATTTGCCTCAAACTATGGAGATTACTAATTTCTAATTAATTTGCAAATAGTTTAACATCTTCTGAGAGCAGTAACATCCACCTCTCTGTTATGGATCAGTCTTTACATCAAGTTTTTGACGGGGGAATATATTGCCATCCAGCTTACGTCAGGTTAAAGTTCAACACCCCACTATTTCACGATTTAACTCCAACATTATTTCAATTCTCTGTTGGTTTTCAGTAGGCCTTTTTTAGCTGATTATAGTTCAGGATAAAGTCCCCTTTTTTTTAAATCAATCTATTGCTTACAGTACTAATCAAATTAATATAAGTCAGTTCTTCTCATAGTCATTTTAATTTTTTGTACTTAAGAGGACACATTTTTTTCTCTCCTTTTTACCCCACTTCATCAGACAATTGGTCTACCGTTACAACGAATTCAAAAGAAGATTAAATCTATCCAACGCTTTCGTCAACCAATTCAATCTATTGGACCAGTACGCCAATGTATATATATATATATGTATATATCATTATAAAAAGTATTATTTATTACAGTGATAATATTCAAGTGTCGGTTTGATGCAAGGATTTGATTGATTTTCTGTAATTCATTATGAGCTGACATCAGTTAGAGAATCATTGGAAAACCTGGTCTACTGAACAGCCAATTGTTTCGTCCTAGTCTGAGACTCTTCAATGGTTCTCACCCATCGGCTTAATGGTCTACGAGCTCGCCTTGTAACGGTCGGAAGGTCCTGGGTTCGAACCCTAGGGGTAGGTGGGTACTTCTGAAGAGTCCCGATCACTAGGACGAAACGGAAGTCCAGTACTATCTAATAGCTTTCCAGTTGTTCTCTAATCGACATCAACTCATGTCTATGTTCCATTCGGGTGTGTGCTGGATGGCGGGGAGGCTCAGTGTAGCTGAAGGCAAGTTAAATTGTTCCTCAAAGTGTTCCTTCCAGCGTTCAAGGCGTCTATCCTGAGAGCTAATAAAGGAGCCATTTTTCTCAGAAATCATCTCACTTACTCACTCACTCACTCACTTATCTGAACACCTTGAGCAGCAATCTTCGAATGTTTGGCATGCGATTCGCGCCTGTAAAATGTAAGATGCTGCTACAGGACTGGACTACGTCTACCCTAGCTTAGTGATAGGGAGTGAAGTGATAGAATATGTTGACCACTTCACCTATTTGGGAAGTTGTATCAGCACCAACGGATTGATTGGTGACGAAATCTCAGCACGGATCCAAAAAGCTCGGGCTGCTTTCGCTAACTTACGCCATCTCTGGCATAGGCGTGACATCCGGTTATCAACCAAGGGACGTGTGTACTGCTCAGCAGTTCACTCCGTCCTTCTGTATGGCTCTGAAACATAGCCAATACGAGTTGAAGACATGAAAAGGTTGTCTGTTTTTGATCATAGATGTCTACGATCTCTTTCTCACTTTAGGTGACATAATAAGGTAAGTAATGTTGACGTTAGGCGTAGAGTGTTGAGCAAAGAGGGAAAATCAATCGAAGAGGCTATAAAGTTACATAGATTGAGATGGCTAGGTCACGTGCTGCGCATGCCTAACCATCGCCTCCCCCACCCCGACGGGCATTACTAGCTGATATAGGTGCAGGTTGGAAAAGAGTAAGTGGTGGCCAAACAAAAACATGGCCTCATCAATCCATGAAATCCCTGACAGTTAAACTGAGTCAGGTAGGGAGATGCAGACTTCCGGGTTGTGGCCCTCGGGACTCTAAGAATCAATGCCTGGAGGCAATAGGTGACATGGCTCAAAATCGTTGTGAATGGCTCACGCAGATGTATTCAGTCTCTGTAATATTTCATATTCCTTTCTACCATTACTCATTCTGTTTCACTCTTATACTTGTCAAAACTCTATTGATTCTCTTCACTCATTTTGCTGTCTACCTTTGTGTGCTATTTGGAACGTGGCAACTCGAACTGTTGCACTTGGGTGCCAAGTTCTACGTTGAATCCAGCAGCAGCAGCAGCCACTCCATCTACTCCAGCCTAAGCAATTAGGTAGTATCGTTAGCCCTTACACCATAGGTATACCTGTTAGTCCGGTACGTGGAAATTCGTTCTAGATAATAGAATTCTAACTACGCTTGGTGTCTGTATGTAATGTTAATAAAAAAATTTGTAGATATGGTCGAAAGTTTTTTGGCTCGAAGTCATTCGAGGCATTACATTCATTGCGCAAGGTCTCCAATAATGCCAGATAATTGTCGTTTAGTGACATCGAGTTTAAGTTGGAGAATACCAAGATTTATTGGGATAGGATAACACTCAACCAACATGCGAAAGTTGAATGGTATTTAACTTTTGGTTTCTTGAATGTCATCAGTAAATAATGCTGTCTAATAGTGTGAGACTTTATCAAGTAAATTTACCCTGATAATGCCTAAGTTCTATCCTTATATCAAAAGCAGGTAATCTTCATAAATTTCTTAATTTTGTAATGGTATTTACTACTGATTGATTGATCGATATGAGTAGTTGGACAATACTCACACTAACCGGTAGTGTGTGTGCTAGACAAATTGAAGCGATTTGAACACTAATCAACTGTTTCGTTTGTGTGTTTTTTTCCTGGGCTCACTAACAGTGTACACAGTTGGATCAGAGATCAAAGAGGTATATCATAGTCAGAATTATGTTATTTCCTTATAGTGAATTAATTTACCTCCCCCCTCTCCCAACTTTCATTACATTTTTCTTAGGGTGATCGTGCTGGTATATGCGTTCCACAATTGGATCCAAGTTTATTAGAACGTGGTCTTGTCGGTGATTTATCATCAGATGACAATTTGACCTTATGTCATGGATGTATATTATCTTGTGTTGAAAAAGTTCGTTATTATAAAAATCCAGTGAAAAGCAAATCTCGTTTACATATTTTTGTTGGTCAAGAAACTGTCCTAGCTAATTTAACATTCTTTAATAAAATGTCATCTGCAGAAGAAGACAACTGCCTTACAAATGGTACTAAAGAACTATGCACTTTTGATAGAACAGCAAAATATCAATATATTGATGAATTTTCTAGTGATACAAGTAAGCAGTCAACATTAAAATTGACACTATAAGTCATTGATCGAAGAGGTAGATTTTGTGCCTTTAAAATTTAGATTTATTTTATTATTATTATTATATGGATGTGATATTCTTATGACACAGTCTTCGGTCCCATACAACCTGTCAGAAATGCATGCATATAATGTATTTTTGAGTTATAATATCGTCCTTACAGCTATCATTATCTTATTATTATTATTATTATTGTTCCCTTGGGTTCCCAGTGGAACACAGGGCTTCAACAGCCCACCTCTGCTTTGGTCTATTTTCTGCAGATCTTTTTAGCTGAGCATACGATTGCTCATAGTCTCTGATCTCCTCCTTATACGATGTCCTCCATGTCACCGTTGGACGTCCAACTTGTTTTTTCCCATTCGGGTTCCACTCGAACGTTGGCTGGGCGCTCAATGTCTTTTGATGGTCTCCTCAGAGTGTGTCCAATCCATCTCCATTTTCTTTGGCATATTTCTTGAGCAATAGGTTCTTCATTGATTGGTTTGCACAGTTTCTTGTCGCCAATTCATTCTGGTCATTTGTTCTTCAATATGGAGCCAACAGACGCAGTTGTTGATAAAAATCTGCAGCACTGTGTTGGAAATGTTTTTCGTGACGCTGGTGCTAAGTTTCTGACCCACTGACGACGGACTTAACATTGGTGTTGGAAATCTGAATTTTGTTGTTTATGCTGATTGAGGGCAGAAGACTTCCAAACTGGTTTCAGGTTGATGAAGGCGTATCTTTCTTTCCCAATTTTGACTGGCTTTGACGTCTTCATTTGTTCGACGTGCCTGTGGTTTAAACCGTGCTTCCTAGATAAGTGAAAGAAGTAACCTCTCTCAAATTTCCCTTACAGTCGTAAGTCATGCTTTTTCTTCTGATACTTTTGCGGCTAAGCTGAAACGGTGCTTATTGCATTTCATTAGCTTAAGTGCTCGATTTTCAGCTAATGAGTCAAATATTATTGTCCTATCCCACTTATGTCATCCTAGGCTTGGCAAAAGTAGGTATTGTTACCCCCCCCCTCATATGACAAATGTGGATGTGTTGGCCTGGTAGATGAAAAATCTCTTCATGATAATTGAATTTAAAACAACAAATGAATAGCAATATAAAGAACTTTATTAAATTACTATTAGTACATACTGCCAATTTGTTGTGTGTGTATCTGTGGCACAGTGGTAGAATGCTCGCCCAACCACTCACATGGTTCAGGGTTAGATCCCTGGCCGACTCATTCCCTTACCTCACTGAGCCAGTAATAAGACGGGTAAAGAGGGAAGGTTGGGCATGAGGCTAGCAACCCCAACCCGTAAAAATAAATACCATTGCTACCGAAACTTCAAAGCTCTAGCTTCTGAAGCCCTATGTTTCACTGGGAACATAGGGTCAATCTGTTATAGACATTGTTAACAATCGAAGTAAATTAGTTTAACTGATAATGATGATTGTGTATATTTCAAATTAGTTTGATTATTGGCGCAGTTCGGCTTTGTTCCTAGTCATCTCCTCTTGTAGAATCATGAGAAGAAACCAAGAATATAACAGTAAAATGTCCAAAACAAGACGTCAATTGTTATGTATGATATATTCAAAATCTTGATGAACATTGAACAAGCTGTTGTTGTTTTTTTGTTTAGATAGTCTGTGTCTAAAATTCGACATACATTCAAATAACTGGCGTATTGGTTGTGACATAACTTCGCTAGGTTTAAACGGTTATGATTCCGTGTGCATTTGCGTACTACTGGTTAAATGTAATAAAATCATAGAATAAGTGTTTGTCTTCAGGTTAATATATATTTGCCGCTGATTAATTATGATTAATGAAAACAAAACACGTAGATCAGCGAAGAGTCTCTTTTCGGCGAATTCATTTTCTTAGCTGTACAATCGCAAATATATATGTGTTATTTTGTATGTATGTGTACATTAAGTTTATCAAACAAAGTTACAATCGGTTAAGGTTAATTTTATACTAAACAGTTGAAGATTGGTAATTGGAGTTACGTAATACAAAATCAATCAAGAAAATTAGGTGTTAGTGAAATTAGGGTAGTAACAAAGGTGATGAGTTGTCACAAACAGTTGTTAAAAGAAGTTATGTAATAATATGAACAGTTTGATGAGTGAGTTTTACTCAGAAAATGAATTCGCCGAAAAGAGACTCTTCGCTGATCTACGTGTTTTGTTTTCATTAATGCCTGGATGTGGATTATACATGAATAATTATGATTAATTATATTCGACCGAAATGTTTAGCCTCTCTGTTGATATGTCAACTCCTGGCACGTACGCTTCGATGACCTCTTAGACTTAACGTTGATAGGATCCAGCACAGAATAGTATATCGTCCTTTCTCACGAATCGTGTGATTTATCTTGTGATGGAGTTACTATATACTTTCCATTGTCATCCTTCACCGGCTTGATTTGTGTCGAACTTTTGTCCGATAGGTACCTAGTTGTTTGGTAGAGTGTTGCGAGATCTCCTTTGCCTGTAGCTTGTTCTGCTTCACTTGCCATGGATTCATAGTACTTTCTTTTGTCTTCTCTGGCACTCTTCTTTACTCTTTTGTTCAGTGTCTTGTAGCTTGCGTTCAAATCCTGTTTTTGTTGCTTGTCGGTGCACTGGAGAATCTTTTGTTTCACCATCCCTCTCTCTTCTATTAATCTCCAAGTGTCCGTAGTGAGCCACTGTTTGTCCTGTCTCTTCTTTCTGCCTAGAACTTCCATGCAGGTTTGATTCCACACCGTTTTCAAGTTGTTCCAGTGCCTTTCGACGCTGACCTCTTCGCCAGTGTTGATTTGTGTCTCGGCTTTTTCCCTTATGCTTGCAGTGAAGATGTCCTTTGTGTCCTGGTCCTTCAGTTTTTGAGTGTTGAACTTGGCTTGTGGTCTATCTGCAGCTCCTGTTTCTCTGAAAGCTTTTAATTTGATTTGGATTGTCCCTTGTATGAGATGGTGGTCTGAGCCAACGTCTGCTCCTCTTCTTACTTTTGTGTCCAGCAGGCTGCGCCTCCACTTCCTTGAGCAACACTGAGATGAAGTCAATTTGGTTTTTGGTTCGCCCATCTGGTGATACCCATGTAGCTTTGTGGATATCCTTGTGTTTGTATACGCTGCCACCAATCACTAGTTCATTGAAGGCGCAGAAGTCGGCGAAGAGTTCTCCGTTTTCATTCATTTTTCCGAGAGCTTCTCTACCCATGATGAGTTCCCTTCCTGTGTTGTCTGATCCCAGTTTGGCGTTCATGTCTCCCATTAGTATTTTAATGTCATCAGCTGGAGTATTGTCCATTGTTGCCTGTAGTTGTCTGTAGAATTCTTTCTTTTCGAGGTCTGCGTTGTTTGTCGGTGCATAGCATTGTATAATTGACAGCATGGTATACAGTTATCTAGATGAATTTACGTACAGAAATAGGTTTGGACTATCACTGAAGACTCTATTAAGTGATTAGGAGGTTTTACTGAGGAATACACAAAAAAGTTAGCCCTTTTAACACTCATTTTGATGTCTATAAGAGAGTTTTTTAAATGACGTGTATTTACCTAGGTAGGGCCTATCGGATTGGTTGATCAAGGTCATTACATCTGTTTTCTAAGTAGTTTCGTTTCAGGTCGCTATAATTTAGAGTTACTACATTCCTAAATTGTTAGTGTTATGAAAAATGTGTCTGTCACTGTAGATGAACGTACACCAATTGAAGTTAATGAAAAGCATATGACGTTAGCGAATGTATAGCCTTTCTCAATACACAGTTTTAACTGATGTATGATTAGATTGTAAGGTAGCTATGGCTGACTAAACGAAAACATTCCCTGAATCTACAAACTACTTGACCATAGACCTGAACTGTATACGGGAATGCTAGAGGTATAGCCAAAGTTAAAGTGTCAGAAATTATTCAATAGAAGACTTCTGTTTTGTATGGCTTAAAATCGATTGAAGTGTTTGCACTTTATTGTGTTTGAAATTCTGGAATTAGGCTCTTGTATTCATTTATTAAGATCTTGAAAAAAATCTGCCTTAACCCTGTGTGTGTTTTCCTCTGTGTCTTTTCCTTGTTGCTCCTGTATAAATTTTTTTTTATTGTAGAGCTTTTATAGATGAGTTAATTTTCTTCTTTTTTAATTCCATCTCTTTTTCTAACCTAGAAGGTGATATTTACTTGTTATTGGAATTTGAACATCCTGTTGTTTGTCCAATGAATGGTTTAGTTATTGGCGCTAAATTGGATACCTACTCGGTGACTAGTTGTCGTTTAGCACTACACGGTCGTGTAGCAGTACAATTAACAGATTCAAATTATAAATTAAATATTCTGAGTAAATTACTTGTAAGTTGCATAGACTGTGTTTACATTTTAAATATTTGTGTGTGTGTGTGTGCGTGTCTTTATTGAAGTTTTGTTGATATCGTTATGATGAATTGAGAAGTTGTCATTCTGAAACGGTAGAAGACGAAGACTTGGTAAAGGAATGTTTATTTGGAAAATGGTATCTTTATGTAGCCAAATTATGTTAACCTTATCTTCAACTCACCATTTGCATAGATCTTCGTGTTGTGGTACTTCTGGACTTCCTTCATATTGTGTTTCTTTGTGTTCCTTTCACATCTCCTATCTATCTCCACAACGTTGTATCATTTGGAAAACCACCAAGGAAGTACTGGACAGCTGTCTCTTCCTAGTGTGGGACTCCTCATCAGTACGCCCCAAACGAGGTTCGAACTCAGGAGCTTCCGGTTACACGGTGAGCGCTCGTAGACCATTCAGGCACTGAGACCCGATCCAATGACCAACCCATGAATTCCAACTTCTACCGATTCACGATATAGCGCGACCACTAGCCACTGTCGTCGGTGGCGAGTATTTGTCTTCAAACCCGACCTGTTGTTCTTGCATTCGAACCTCTGTGGTGGATGCGTACTCCTGAAGGGTCTCAAACTAGGCTGTCGAAACAGCTGTCCAGTACTCCAAGGTTATCCAATGGTTCTCTAACCGATATCAGCTGATGTGATGAAATCCTGTAACCAATCAAATCCCTGCAGACCAACACTCGAATACGAGATCCTCTTTGGTGATTTTTCTCAAGCAAGACCTCCTGCCTAATCCCTGCAAATTTACGGCAGTTGAAAAGATATCTGCAAACTCGGAGTAAATTAATTTAGTACAACCGATTATTTTTATTAGTTTCTCTATACCTAACTTATTGGGGAGGGGGGGTACATTTTTACCTCGTTGACGCCATTGGCAGCAGCATACGTTCATGATTTCAGTGTAGTCCATTATTCCACATAAAATCTCCCCATTTTATTAAAATACAATTTACTTTGTAGACTTTGTAGAAAAATTCATTGAAATCAAAATTTACAGTAAGTCAGACTACATAACGTGTTAGCTATCTATTTATACCCTTGTCTGGGTACATGATTTATTGACATTTGTATTCTATAGAGATTCAAGTTTTTTCATTGTGTTCTATATGGTTGTAGCAATTGAAATCCCTGTAGGTTATCTTCGTGTGTCAACCGATGATGAGATTATCTGATATCGTCTTGGGTTAGCGCACTATTATTAATGTAATAAGCGATGATGATTAAAAGTGAAGTGAAAATCTCGGTTAAAACAGGACTCGAGCCAGTGGCCTTCAAATTGCTACTTTGAGGTTCAGTTACCCGGAATAAACGTATCATGTACCACTTGGTGGTTAAGAGTCGCACTTATTTCGTGAGGACTATCGATACCAGCCAGTCGCCTAGGTTAAAGCTGATGGAATGGAACTCGAACTTATGACCCAACACTCCAACAAATATTTAGACTTCTGATCATCACACCCCCATTAGTGCAGAGGTATCACTTATTAAGAGTCTTCTTAGATGGGCAAACTCTTTGATAACGGATGATAAAGAAAAGGAAGAAGAAATACTAAACAATACTGAAACTCTCAAGAAAAATAACTACCAAAAGAACTTCATCACCAAAGTCAACACAAACATTAAACATGGTCGAAAACGTATTTCAAAAGAACATGATCCTCAACAGTTGTCATTCCACGTAGATCGGGAAATTCAGATGATATCAGAAGAATACTTTATAAATACAACGTCAGAGCTTGCTTCAAGAGATCAGACACACACTGAAAAGCAAACTTGTTTATGTAGAAGACCGAATCCCAAAAGGTTCACAATCGAGTTGTGTCTATAAAATAAAATACTTAGAATGTGATGCCATATACATCGGACAAACATCGCCAGATGGAAAACAACATCAGAAGAAATCAACACAGTAGAGCCACCTCTATTCGACCACGGAGAAATCCAGTCGAACTAGAAAAGCTTTAAAAGTCATCAGTCACAAGTCGACACGCTGAGCTATAGAACCAGACCACAAAGATGATTTTGACAATATTGAAATCATCATCCAGAAAAATTTCAGAAGTCACAAAGAACGTCTAATTTCAGAAACACTTCATATTAAATGAAATCCGCATTATCTGAATAGGGATAATAGAGTAAGACACTATTTGACCTGGTTCTAACATCCTTCCCACCATGAAATCACAAAATCAAGACAAATGTGATAAGCCATTTTCATTATGTAAACACATACTGTTTTTATAATTTTATACGCTTATCGAATCCAACAATCTACACATGATTTTGTTATCTTAACCAATTGGCCAACTTGACAACAACGACATAACAATTATCTCATGCTGAAGAACGATGATCTGAGATTTTGTAAATTCTGGTTTAATATGACTACTTTGACAAAGCTATTAAGAGCAGCATTAAATAGCGAAAATTCAGTAATAGCACTAATATCCTTTTGTTTTTCATTCATTGGGAATTACAAAAACTTATAATAATGGATACAATCATTAAGTTTTGCTCTGTGTTTGCTAGATGGCTTAGTTTATGTCACAGGTGAAATACTCGACTTTCCACATCGTGTCTGTCGAGCGTGCTGCGCAACTCACTCTGTTCCACCTTACAGCTACTGTTAGAATTCAGTTACTCAGGCTGGAGTAGGTGAAGTGGGTCTCGAACCCGGGACACACCAATTGCATGTCGAGTCCTTATGAAGTCAGTGTGGTACATCTTCACCCTCTACAACTACGAATCGTGTTCATTTCTTGATAGAGGAATTATAGAGAACTACGAACCCTTCGTCGTATTTTACGCATACAGTGGAACTGTCACATGACCAGTATAGATGTTAGGTGTTAATACAGCCAAAAATGAATGATTACGCCAAAATTTTACTTTCAAAAAAAACTTGATCACATCGTTACTCTTATTTATCTCTATTTTATTCCTTTGCATTCCGAGTGGAATACGGGGATTCAAGCTTCAGCTTTGAAGCTCTGGTAGTAGTGGTTATGTTTTCGCGGGATGGAGTTGTTAACCACAAGTCCACCCTCCTCTCCTTATCGGGAGTACTGCCGGTTGAAGGAGGTTCAGGAGTGCGCCGGCTGGGCATCGAACCACGAAACACACACATGGTTGGTGGGCGTTTTACCACTGAACTACCGACGCAAATCGTTACTCTTAGACAGGATTTTCCTTTCGTTAACCATCGATATCAAATTTAATTTGCATTAGTCAAACAAACTTCTAGGGCGATGTACCATAAATACTACTGTTGTCTGAAAAGTGTTCAGCTGGTTTTTTACTTTATGGAATATTTTATTTCTTTTGTCATTCAACTAATTAACGCCTTTTTTTCTTCCACTATTTGTTTTCTTCAAAATTTATTTTATTAAATCAATATCAGATATGTAAATCTAAAACACGTCGTGGTCAAATCGAGCGAGTTGTCAATCCCCGGGCGTGTATTGTTCACGGTTTATTTAAACGTGAAACCAATTGGGAGATATTTGTTGGTTTACGCGCTTATGTGAATATTAAATCTGCTGAAAAATGTCGTATAATAAATGGTTATATTGAATCAAGTTTTGGTCAAAGTGGGAAGTGTCGTCTAGCATTAGATGGTATGTATGTTTACAGGCATTGTCTCCGATAATTGAATACATTGAATTTTATATTTGTTGGCATTGAAAACATTTTCATTTCGTTTAGTTTAATAATAATTTACATACACTTTGCAGATTTTGTCTATCAGCATTAAAAGCAATGTAATCCAGTTCTACCCCGAAGGAGTCATTGAACAATACTCTATTAGACAAGTATTATTGAAATGCGAACAGTTGTGTGACATATCAATCCGTCTCATACTCCTTGATGAAAGTTGACTGCCCAAACTAATGACACTCAGGTCAGTGATGGAATTGATGATGGCGAAGTCTTCTTACATTGAAACAATTAGTATGGATACAGGACGCCTAGAATGCTATGAATTCACCGCATATATGTTCTTTGCTTACATATATTTCATGGCAGAGACTGCGATCGAGATGGCCAGGACATATGTTACGCATGCATCCTAGCCATCGCCTTCCTCGACGGCCAATGTTAGCTGACATAGGGTCAAGCTGGAAAACAGCTAGCGGCGGTCAAACCAAAACATGGCATCAGTCAATAAAATTCACAACAGTTAGTTTAAGCCACGTAGGAAGGTGAAAACTGACTTCCTGTTTGGGGTCATCGGGACGGTAGAAACCAATGGCTGGAGACAATCAGTGATATGGCTCAAAATTGTTCTCAATGGCTGGCGCAGATGCATCCTCTCCTTGTGACTTAAAATATCCAATATAATTGTATTGTCCTTCGATATTACTATGTTTTTTGCATCATATCTCTGTTTATTGTCTCTGTTTTGAATCTCTTTGTACTCTGTTCTCATGCTCTGTTTGTCACGTGAAGTGTGGCGACTCGAACTGCTGCACATCTGTGGAAATTTCTACGTTGAAACCAGTCAGTCAGTGTCAGGATTAACTGTTTGGAGTTTGAAATTATATCCACTTCTCCACTTGCTCTGAAACTGTCAATTCAAAGTTTGTACCTTCGATTTCTTTGTTGTACTACTCCGTGAAATCGAAATATCTGACCAAGTAGTTACTTTAAAATGTGTGTGTGCGAAGTGTCTACGTCGTTCAGGCGCTGATACAATAGGCAAATCTAAATCACTGTCATTGGAATGAAAATATCTTCCAGTTAGTAATTCAATTTTATTATTCAACTGGTAGAAAACTAATTGATTAAACTCTGGAAAGTCTCGCATAATAAAGTATGTTTATTAGGTAAAGGAAATTGGAGTTCAGCGTAGTGTATTGCGTATGAAATAGCAGCACTTAATAATGATGTCACATTCCACTGTATTCACCAATTCAAATGTACCTGTGGCCATACATCGTTAGGGAGGACTCATCGATCTCTGCAAGTAAGCCCTTCAGAAGCAAATAGAATCCCCAGAACCCATTAATAGTGACAACAGGCAATCTAGCTCCTCTACGGCAAAACATTATAGAGACAGGACATAAAATTGATGTTTACACATCTTTTAAATCTATCTATACAAAGTGTGTGGGGCGTTTAAGTTTGTGGAAACCCTAGCTAGCAATTAGGAAGTTTAAACCACCTTTATGCTTTCAAAAATAATTCGTCATCACACTGAACATTCCCTGGTAAACTTTGTTCTGATATCAGGAGAGATGTACTATCACTTCTCTTATTCGGTTTAGTGATCTTCATTGTTATTTTTGGACCTTTTAACTTGACCTTAGTCTATTTTCTCACCCCTTAAATCCTTATTAATTTCATACATATTCCTATGACAAGTCCGTGTGTGATCAGATTGTTCGAAATGTGTTGTACGCAAATACTACATTACAAGATTCAGACAAATTACGTCTTATTGTTTTGTCTAATATCAAGTTATTTTATTTATTTTATTTATCAAGTTATTTTTGGGTACTGCTGAAGAGTCCCAAACTAGGACGAAACGGCTGTCCAGTACTCCCAGGTTTTCCAATGGTTCCCTAACTAATATCAGCTCATGATGAAAATCCTGTAACCAATCAAATCCCTACAAACCAACACTTGAATATCAAGTTATTTTGGTTAGCTAGTAGTCAGTTTTCAAATAATTTTTATAACAAATTAGCATCAACTGTAAGGCCATTAAAAGTAGTAGTAAATGAGGCATAACTGATGTTGCTTGCAACACGATTACACCATCTCTGACCACTTTGGAGTTTCTTCGTGAATGAGTTTTCTGTGGAATCTGGTGAATATGTGGCTCATTAATTCGGGGAGTCGATTTTCAGCCAGTGTATTTCAGGTTCAGAACCCTGTCTACCCACTTCAGCCTTGCCAGTCAACTGATTACTATCATTAAAACTCAGATGATGTGTGAACCGTTAATGAACAATTTTATCACACGATAAGCGTTAGTGGTGCAGTGATAGAATACTCGCATGCTGACGATGCATGTGGGGTGGTCAGGAGTTCTCTCCCTGACCGTCAACGTATTCCTAAAATTCGTTATGCCGATGTTAGTAAGGTCTGTAAAGACAGTAGGCTTCGTAAAAAAGAATAATACCACAGCTATTGAGGCAACAAACCTAAAGCTTAAAGCCCCCTGTGTCCCATTTAGAACGCAAAGAAATAAAATAAGTCGTAAATAAAATCTATCATGCAATTAAAACACAGTTCAACGAAATTAGATCAAATTTTTGTGGTAGTGTTATATAGTCCTTCTCATTCGACGGCTATCCCCGATGTTACTTACTCTTAGCTGTGAAAATGTTGGTGGTGAATACATTTCGATTAACTTTTATTGTACTATAACAAGATAACTCATGTAATAGTGTGGTGAGAGCTGTCTACTAGCCAAATTGGTAGACAGTAATTTACGTCAATATTTACGTTCCCAAGATTTGTCGTGAGAAAATGTGAACAAAGATTGATTCAAAACCAACCACAACAGACTTTGCGTAGGTGGATACAGTTAACATATAGATGATCTGACATTCAAGAAATAGTCACAAATAGATGAGAGATTAACTTAACGTGAGAAACAACCAATCGGAAGACTGTGTTTGTTTACTTAAATATCCATAGTAATGTACATGAAAATATATAAATATGCTTTGATTTCCTTAATTAATGATCTGTTGCCTGACTCTTGCCTTCTGTCGTTACAATAGCAGGTATCGCGCATATTGGTGTTACGACTTCACTCGCCTCTAACAATAGGGTGTAGAATGTGGTTGGTAAATGAATAGGGTGTTTTAAATTTTAGTGGTTTCCAACAACTGGTGTTAATAAGTAGTATATTTTGCGTAGTACTTAATAGGAAATATTAGTCTAAGGTGCAATATGCTGTAATTATATATGTCAAACAAATAATTATGACTGACTTGTTTCAACATAGAACTTTGCACAGATGTTCAGCAGTTCAACTTGCCACTCTCCCTCCATGTACCACACAAAGCAACACAAGAGAATAAAGAGAGAGAAAATAGTAGCAATATGGAAGAACAATAGAGTTTTATTGGATATGACAAATCATCACAAAGGGTGAATGCATCTGCGCCATCATTGACAACGATGATTTTGAGCTAGCCATATCACCAATTGTCTCCAGCCTTCATTGGTTCTTACCATCGTGAATACCCCAACCAGCCATTGAGTCTACACCTCCGTACATGGCTGATTGGCTCAAACTAACTGTTATGGACTGATGTCAACTCTTGGTTTGAACACTACTAGCTCTTTTCCAATCTCATCGACCCTATTGCAGCTAACATTGACTGTCGGTTGACGAAGGTAATCGATGGCAAGTAATGCATGCGTAACATATTTCCTAACCATCTCAATCTATATAACTTCAAAACCTTGTTGACTGACCTCCGCTCCTTACCTAGCACGTTACCGACGCCTAAACTCAATATTACTTAGCCTATTACACCTAACACGTCTGTCTGTTCTCAACATAGAACTTTGCACCGATGTGCAGCAGTTAAGTCGCCACACTCCATGTAGCACACAAAGCATGAGAAAGTAGAATAAAAGTAAAACAGAGACAGTAGACAGGGATACTAGACAATAGTTTCACTGGAAATTATAACACCTAACACGAGAGATAGAACGCAGACACTTATGATGAGAGACTGCTAGCCCGCCTTTTCATATCTCCCACTTTCAATGGCCATGTCTCGCTCATAGCTAACCATAAAGGAGGACGTTGCGAACTGCTGCTGTGTTTTGTTGACAGACACTCAGATATCACGTCTAGTAAACCAGAGATTGCGTAAGTTGGCGAATGCTACCTGAGTCTTCTGTATTCCTGGTGAAATTTCGTCAGTGATCAATCCGCTGGAGCTAGCTGATGCAACTTTCCAAATAAGTGAAATGGTGAACACGCTCAGCCACTGCTTCATTCCCTATCTTTAGGTTAGGAGTGACTCAATGTAATCCAGTCCTGTAGCATCATCTTACGCTTGGCGGGAGGGAATCGCATGCCAAATATATTCGAGGATTTCTGCTCCTCAGGGTGTTCAGAAGACTCTGCATTCTGTCAGCGTTTTTTCACCGTGGAGGTAGGACTTTATCATCATCTGCATATTCTAGGTCAAGGAGATTATTCCCTTATAACAAGTGAATCCGTGATTCTCTGAAGTCAGTGAAGTTCGTCAGTATGTATATATGATGAAATTAAACAGAAATGGGGAAAGAATCGTTGGGCAGGCAATAAAGCATATTTCATACTGAATAATACTCTGTCTAGTGATATACTGTAGATTACTATTTTATTTGCCGATTCTGATTGGGACGCAAACGAAGGATAAGCTTGATAGTTTTGCCACATCTATGTGCATTTATCAATTCAGCTGCACCTGCGGTGACAGTTATATTGGGCGTACTACTAGACAGCTTAGCCAACGTGTTAGTGAACATCTCCCATCGTGGTTTGGCAAAGGACAGACTAAAACAGTTCGTAGCTCAATTTTGTCACACTTAATTGATAGTGGTCATGTAATCGAGAAAACGAGAGCCTTCAAAGTGATTCATCGTATCCCACCAAATCTTTCCAATAGACTTCGTATTCGTCTACTACACACAGCTGAGGCGATAGGCATTCGAACTATTAAACCTAAACTATGTATTCAAAAAAAGTTCGTACAGCCTTTATCCCTCCCTTGGCCTATTAAGACGTAACCAACTAATAACTTCTACACCACCCTTTGTTTGTATTTTCATCCCCTTTCTTATCATCCCTTAATCTTATCTTCATTAGAAACGTGTTTCATTTCCTTCCCTTACAATCTAGCATTACTTAATCGGTTCATTTGTTTTTACTAGCCTTTATCGACTACTTCCACGTGAACAGTTGTTTGTTTAATTTTGCTGTTTTTCATTATTCGTGTTATCACAGATTGCCTCACTTTTTCATCCTTATTATTGATAAGACCATTTTATTATTATTATCATTACTACTACTATTATGACTAACTGCACAATTTATATTCACCATCGTATTATTCTATAGACAAAACACCATGATTGGTTTATATTTGAATTTTTATTTGTAAACTTATATATATTAGAGTTAAGCCTGATGAGATCTAAATGAAAACAATATTGTTCGCTTAAATGTGTTGTTCTAAATTTTACTATGGGAATATTTAATATATTGATTCTGTAATATACAAGTAGGTAAAACACGCTGAAAATATTATGCACTATTTAGAAGTATTTTTCTGATTAAAGCTATTGCTATTTTTCAATTACTTTACTTGTGCAGATGATCTTCCTGAAGATGTTTTGGCTATGTATTCAACAAAATCTGGAAGGAAAGCATCCACTGAAATTGAAACAGAAGTTGTACTTGAATTTAAAAAGAACATATTCGATCCACAACGTCGTCTTATACAGTAGTAGTATTAAAATGTCTCTCTCTTTTTTAATATATTTTTCTAAATTACTTAACTTTTCTGCGTATTTTCAAAAGGGATTATCGATTGGGTGTATAGGGTGTCCTCAGATGTGTTCACACACACACGCACACATTGTTTTCTTTTCGATTACTCACCGGCGTTGTGTTTTTGTTGAATAATTCCGATTGATTCCTTCAAACATGTTTACAGCTTCGTCTATCATCACAGGGATGAAAGAGTTAGGTTGTTCGAACTGCTAAGTTAAATTTGTATCTTAATCTCAAAAAGGTTAATAAAGTAGGTAACATTATACTTGAAATAATTCCTAAAGTCAGTGCAGAGTTTGGGCACTGTGGTAGAATGTAATTCTATATTAGATAAGTTTATTTGAAAAATCACTCAATGGAAAAGTAGGATTATTAACTGGATGACAAGGTTTCGAGCTAAAATTATTGCCACTCATAATCATATCAATTTAGTCACACGGTTTCACAATTTCTCTTATATATATTTTCACTCCTTCTGTTGTTTATCGCCACTTTCCATATCTCCGGCATATATTTTGAGTTATTCTTATCTGTGAAGAACCATAGAAAAACTATGATCAGTAATGAAAATGGCTGTCTGTCTGTCTGTTTTCGACATAGAACTTTGCACCAATGTGCGGCAGTTCAAGTCGCCACACTCCATGTAGCACACAAAGGAAGAGAAGAAAGTAGGAGAAATGCATAATATAGAGAGTAAACAGAGGTGTGAGACAAAGGAGTAGTAATAACGAAGAACGAACAGTTTCATCGGAAATCATAAGTCACAAGGAGTGGATGCATCTTCACCAGGCAGTGAGAACGATTTTGAGCCATGTCACCTATTGTCTCCAACCATTGGTTTTTACCGTCCCGAGGATCCCAACCAGGAAGTCTACATCTCCCTACGTGACTTAGACTAACTGTTGTAGATTTCATTAACTGATGCCAAGTTTTCGTTTGACCGCCGCTAGCTCTTTTCCAGCCTGGCCCTATATCAGCTAACATTGCCCGTCAGTCGAGGAAAGCGATGGCTAGAAATGCATACGTAACACATGTCCTAACCGTCTCAGTCGATGTAATTTCACAGTCTCATCGATCGATTTCCCCGCCTTACCTAGCACTCGACGCCTAACCTCAATATTGCTCACCTTATTATACCACTTCGCGCGGGAGATGGAACGCAGACATCTATGATCAAATACAGC
This sequence comes from Trichobilharzia szidati, assembly GCA_944472155.2. Taxonomy (NCBI): domain Eukaryota; kingdom Metazoa; phylum Platyhelminthes; class Trematoda; order Strigeidida; family Schistosomatidae; genus Trichobilharzia; species Trichobilharzia szidati. The sequence continues at coordinate 191,488,752 of OX235271.1, forward strand.
TAATCTTTTCATGTCTTGCACCCTCAATGGCCAGGTCTCACACCCATAAAGGAGGACGGAGCGGACTGTTGAGCAGTACACACGCCCTTTGGTCGATAGTCGGATATCGCGTCTACGCCAGAGACGGCGTAAACTGGCGAATGCGAACCTAGCCCTCTGTATTCGTGCTGATATTTCGTCTGAGATCAAGCCGTTGGGGCTGATGGTACTTCCCAAGTAATTGAAGTGGTCAACGTGCTATACCACTTCACTTCCTATTTCTAATCTAGGGGTCGGTGAAGTCCAATCCTGCAGCATCATCTTACATTTTACAGGGGCGAATCACATGCCAAACATTCTTAGATTGCAGCTCAAGGTGTTCAGTAGACTCTGCATTTTGTCAGAGTCCTCGCCTAGAAGGACTATATCGTCCGCATATTCCAAGTTAACGAGATTCTACCCTGGTAGCAAGTCAATCACTGAGTATCTGAAGTGAGTTAGGGTTAAGTCCATTAGTACATCTATGATGAAGTTGAATAGAAATGGGGATAATGGGCATCCTTGACGGACGCCACTAGTCATCACCACTTCAGATGACAACTCGCCGTAAGCCCTCACCTGGCTGCATGAGTACGAGTAGAGTGCCTTAATCAGTGCAATGTATTTTCTCGGCATTCCCTTTACAGCCAAGCATCGCCAGAGAACCTCCCGGTCGACAGAATCGAATTCCGCCTTTAGGTCAAGAAATATAGTGATTGTCGGACGCCGATAGGAATGCCTATGTTCTAGAATCTGTCGAAGGGTGAAGATATGATCAATACACCCTCTACCTGGCCTAAAACCTGCCTGGTTTTCTCGTGTTTGTGTCTCCCGAGCACCACTTAGTCTACGCAGTATTATTGAGCCTAGGATTTTAGATACTATATTAGTCAAGCTAATCCCTCTGTGATTATCACAAGAAGACTTGTCTCTCTTCTTGTATATCGGGATGATCAGTGACTTACACCAACCCGATGGGACTTCCTCTGATTCCCAGACGCAGCCTAGAACCTCACTTAACGCAGACAGTAAACTGTCTCCACCATACTTAAATACCTCTGGAGTCATTCCATCAGGTCCTGCTGCTTTGCCTCGTTTCAGATTAGTGACAGCTTTAGTAACTTCAGTTAAGGAAGGAGGAGCTGTGTCTATATCCCATTCAGGGAGGTGTTGGATGTCCGGCAGGCTAAGTGTGGCTGTGGGCCAATTTAACTGCTCCTCGTAGTGTTCTTTCCAGCGCTCCAGACGTCTATCCTGGGAGCTAATTATGGTGCCATTTTTTTCAGAGATTGTTTCGCTTATCATTTGCCTTTTACCACCTGTTTCCCTGATAAGCCTGAATAGTTGTCTGGTGTTGCCTATCGCCGATGCTTTTTCCATCTCTTTCGCCTTTGTCAACCACCACTGTTCACGGTCCTTGCGGAGACTTTTCGTAAGTTTCCTCTTGTGCAGCTTTCGCTCCTCATTGAATTCGGAGCTCGCCGGAATAAGTCTTCTAGCATCTATCAGTTCGGATGAGGCAGTCGAAATCCAATGGTTTTTACTCACCTTTGGATTTACCTTATTCACAGCTTTTACAGCTGTATCTATGGCTGATTAATTATTCTTCCAGGCTTCTTCAGGGTGAGCGCAGCTGTCGAACTCAGATATGTGTTTAGCTAGTTCTCCCTCAAATAGGGACTTAGTTTCCTGATCGAGCTGGGGACGTGATGGTTTTACCGCTAGCTGTTTCCTACGTCCGTTCAGTCGTAAGCACACACGAGCGCGGACCAGTGCGTGATCGGTATCTACACACGTGTTCCAGAAGGAGCGACAATCTCCTACCGACCCACGCCAACGATAGCTTATTGCTATGTGGTCTATTTGTGTCCAGCGTTGATTTGATGATGGGAGTCGCCAGGTCAAACAGTGTCTCTCCTTGTGTTTGAAGTTAGTGCTTACAAGAAACAAATGATTATCTGAACAGAACCGTAGGAGCCGGTCACCGTTGTCGGTTCGCTGGCACGGAATTCCGTATGTGCCACCGACATTCTGCTCAGATTGACACAATTTCCCTACTTGAGCATTAAAGTCACCAGCTAAAACGACAATATCTGAGCGTTTAGCCTTTCGCAGCAAACTAGACAGCTTTTGGTAGAACTCATCCTTCGTTTCATCCGAACTGCAGTCAGTGGGGGCGTAGGCGGAGATTACGAAAAGGCATCAGCGAGTAGTGCAGTCCTTTCTCCTTTCACTGATCCGTTCGGACGGACAGCACACATTCGGCTATCTACCGGGATCCAGTCAAGTAATGTCTTTTCTGCTCTAGTACTTAAAGCTATCCCAACACCATCTAATCCTCGTGAGCTAGCCGTCGCATCTCCTGACACCCTCAAGGTGAATTTCGCATATTCATCCTGTTGGCCAGGTGGGGTAAGGTGAATAACCACACTTGGGTCTTGTATGCGTGTTTCTGAAACACAACATACATCAATGGCTCGGGATGCCAGAGTCTTGGCTAGTGATGCCTGTTGTCCTATTCGGCAAAGTGTCCTAACGTTAAATGCTCCTATATGAAATTGGTGGCGGGGCTTCAGGAGACTATCGATGGTGGCTTTTTGGCTTCCGTCGTTTTCAGTGCACACAGAGTGAAGAGGAAGTGAAGAGCCATTAAGTAGAGGAGTTGCATTAGTAGAAGGAAGGCAAGATAATAGAGATGAAATGGATACAAAGATGAGTGAGGATTAGAGAGGTTTCGCGTGCACTTCGGATTGTGAGGGCGATTGTTACTTCCCGGCTGCCCCCACACCGTGGAAGTTGGTTGCGTGACCGTAGAGCCCAGAGGACAACTGCTTGAGGCCGGTCACACACAGCCTGTTTTTGTTTGTTGTTTTTCATTTGGTGTGTCTCAGTAGCGTATTTATCACTTCTGCCCTGTGACACGGCAGCAGGAAGCGCGGTCGTTGTTAATCCGGGCCCCGACCGATCCGGCATGATATTTTGTGATTTGTTTGAAGTCATAGGATTGGATTGGGTAACTGCCTTTAGTCTAACCGCTATCCGAACAACCTTCCTGGTATGGTAGGACCTACAGGAACTTAAGTTCCAGCCAGTGTAGCTCGTTGGGTCATTGCGATATGCAAGCCCGACCACCACGTCAAGGTAGCAGCTTTCGGTCGGGAATGAAAATGGCAAAAGTAATACAGAATTGAAAGCCTCCGTAGTACTGCTGTATAAACAAGGAACGTCAGAGACCATATGTAGGATTCTCATTGAGTTTGGAATTAGGGCGGCATTTAAACAAATCAACCAACTTTCTCAGAGATAAACTTTGTCGGCTTGAGGACCTGATAGATCCAATCAACAAGAATAATATAATTTCCTAAATACCACGTAATACTGACTGCTGATAAGATCAATCACATAGGACAGTTAAACTAGTAGATTGGGGTCAGTTAGATTATTGGAGCAGAAGAATTTCAATGAACCTCGAATGATTCTCCCTGATAAATTAAATAACCTTAAAAAGTGCTCAGCCATTGCATTGCATTTATTTGCATGTAATCACACACCAGCGGTTTAGGACAGAGTGATACTATTAAAAAGTGATATAGTTAGGTGGAGGGGATCATTGTTTATCATCGAGTCAACACCGCACACATGGAATCGAATTGATGCGACGCCTATACCGGAGATATGGAAAGTTGTAGCGAACAACTAGGGGAATTTGAGAGAGAGAGAAAGCATAGGACAAATTCTGAATCCGTGTGACTAAATCGATATGATTATGAGTAACGATAATTTATGCTCGAAAACTTGTCATCAAGTTGTTAATACTGCATCATCACTGTATGTGATATATTTAAAATAAACTTACCTAATATGTGATTACATGCTACCACAGTGCCCAAGTTCTGCACTTACATTAAGCTAGGCGAGGTTTAGGAGTATGCGTTGGCCTGGAATGGAACCTGTACGATCATGCTACATTCTATATTTCTAGTAGTATACTGACTCTAGCTGGCTGGCTGTATTCAAGTCTGAGTAAGAATTCAATATCACTCCCCGGGGGATGCACGTACATCCAATTGTGTGATAGTTCTAAAACAGGATGTAACGTGAGTTCTTGGTTCTGTTGTGAAAGCCATACTCTCACCTCTATTGGAACATTGAAAAGACAGCACACTTGTTGATATTTCGTGATTAAATACTTGGGTTATCCGAGACAGAGAGAGGGGGACTTGGTTTGGCAAAGTGTCTTAGTTGTTGATTAAAGGGGAAATGGAAATCTGAAATTTTTGAAAAAACTAGCCTCTAACACAGGGAAGCTGTGAGAATCAAGAAACTGCCAATCAGGCTATTATCATTTCACTTATGGTGCCATAGGCCGCAATGATGTTATTCAGAGGATTACATTTTTACCACAGATTAAATGTCAAATTTAATAGAAAAGAATACTGTACAACTTATCTGTTAACTGGTCGGGGTATCAGGCTCAAGAGTGCGCTTATTGATGGCAAAAAGAGGGAGCAAGCGGCGTGCGAGCAGTCGCACTGAAAGAACAGTGAAGGCGCGGCGCCATTAAACATGAATGCGTTAAAACAAAAGTTCGAACCTTCAAGGTGCACTGCAGGTTACCCCCTCCTCCTTAGAAGGTTGCTGGGATACCAGAAACCCCAGATACACGGAAGCAGTTGGTTGGTGGATAGCTGTTTGTGCAATAACAGTGAGGAAACAAAAAAGACTGAAGAGAGTTATAAAGTGTGAGAAAATAAACAAAAGTACAATGGAAAAGTGGGTCACTACGTACATGAATGGTGGTGTGCAGCGAAATATAAGAGGAAATGACGCTGGTGTCTTAGTGCGATTTCGGTGTTTTAAGTTTTTTGTTTTTGTTAATTTTATTTTTAATTTTTACCGTTTTTTACATCTACCATTATTATTTCTTTAAACTCTGTACCTGTGTAACGACGGAAGGCAAGAGTCAGGCAACAGATCATTTTTAAGGAAATCAACGCATATTTATACATGTTTTCATGTACATTACTATGGATATGTAAACAAACAAACACAGTCTTCCGATTGGTTGTTTCTCACGACAAATCTTGGGAACGTAAATATTGACGTAAATTACTGTCCACCAATTTGGCTGGTAGACAGCTCTCACCACACCTGTACGGGCTTACGCGCCACACACTTATGGTGCGTGGAGAGCTGGTGATACTGAGCCATCGCCCAAGCTGAGATAGTGGAAAAGTGACTCATTATCTCTAAGTTGTGTCTTAGACCAATGCTGCACTCCCCCACGTCAACAGCAAATACCAATCGACACAGAAGATAACAAATATACCAGCGAAGTAGAAAGAACAAGGTCAAGAAAAAGAAAATGGAAGAGGCTAGAATTTCAAAATCGGCCAAATACATGCAAGGAATCATCGTGAAAATATGAAAGTTATACGCTAAGTTGAAATGAAACAGAGAAAACTGCTAACAGTACGGAAATTGATGGAAGTTACAGGGCGAAATGTGGAAAGAATCAAAAGTGATGAGTGACTACAATTAGTAAAATAATTGTTACCAGCTGGAAAAATGTTTACAGATACGGCTCACAAAATATATGAGTTTCAGCGGGTCATGACCTCCAGTTAACATAGCAAAATCGGTCAAAATAGGTTGAGTGAGTTAAAAAATTACAGAACAGAAGTGAAATGAGGATGCATAAGAATGTGCAATAGTCCTTGGAACTGTACAGAACAGGTTTTTTATACATATTGTTTAAGGTTCTTCGTTCATATTTTTTTTACATATTTTTATTTTTTCTCAAGATTCCTCTTACGGCAGTGATTAGAGGGAAACTATAATCTGTAATTATGTAAATGATGGGAATGACGAGACGAAATGAAAGCCAACATCTACAACCGGTTTGGCTGGGATTCAAGATAAACTATGGTGACGGGTGTAGGAAACGGAAATTCATCCGCTTTTAAAAGTACCACCAGTACTCTGTAACGAAAGAGATCAAGAGGGCAAGTATTGGGAAAAACGATCACCGCCACAAAAGAAGCCAAAAAGAGTAATTGCTATGAAAAATAACTGCAATAACCTGCTAAAGTAAATAACAGTACTAGCTAACAAATTTGGCGTACCGCTTAGGCCGGTGTACGCGTCTACCTGTTCGTGTAATAGGTGTTCTGGGTGTTGTAGCAGACTTAATAGAATGTTCGTTTACGGTGTACGGCCTGGAATTAGACGCAGGAGATGTTCGGTCAGGTGGAGGGAAGGCTAACGATCCTTCTTTGTATGGCACTTTAAGTTTGTCTGGGCCGACTGTGTCACGGCGGCCATATCGATCGATAACGAAGAATTTTTCCGACCTGCTAATGACCTTGAAAATTCCATTATAAGAGGATCGCGGGGGACTACGTGTGGTGTCACAAAGCACGGAAACATGGGTGCGGTCCTCAAGTCTTCCAACTACTTGCACCTTATACTGACTGCGTGTGTTAGTTGGTTGGAGTCGTTGCCTAACGCGTTTTGGATGCTAAGCGTAACAGCGGATATCAACCTTGAGGGTTAAACGGGTGCTAAGGAGGACCAAGGTAAGAGTCTCTGTCTATTTGGTGTTGTCGATGGCCACCAACGCGACTTTAAGTTGGCGGTGAAAACGCTCTATTAGTCCATTTCCAGATGGATGATAATCCATTGTTCTGATGCGTTAGCATCCCAACAGCTCTAACAGTTTCTCAAAAGTTGTTGACTCGAATTGCTGCCCACGGTCAGTTGTTACCATAGCTGGGCATCCAAACTGTTCGACCCACCTCCCCTTGAACACGCAACAGATAGTCTCAGCCGTTATATCCGTAATGGGAATTGCTTCTGGCCAGCGAGTGAAACAATCGACGCAAGTGGGCAAGTGTGAGTTGCCATCAGAAGGAGGTAGTGGGCCGACAATATCCAGATGGACATCACTAAAACGGGAGTGAGGTGTTGCGAATGATCCAACCGGAGTGGCATTGTGCTTGTGAACTTTAGCGCGTTGGTATTTCACTCAAGCACCCGCCCAATTATTCACACCACGGTTTATACCAGGCCACACCAATCTAGCGGATGTCAGTCTGTCCGTTGCGCGTACTCCTAGGCGATAGAGGTTGTGAAGACAATCAAATACGGTGCAGCGTAAGGACATGGGAACAGTTGATCGAGGAGTGCATGTAAATATATTACACAGTATAGTCCCTTCACTATTCACCAGAGGGCACGTTCTATCCGCAGGGAGGTTTCTCGTAACAGCCTTTCTAAGTCTAAACCCGCTAGCCAAAGTTCAGTTATTTTATTAAGGCACTAACATAGTGTATACTCCAGACAAAGCATCTGCCACAGGGTTTTGAGCTCCACAAACGTGTTGAATATCAGATACGAACTGTAAAATATAGTCCAAGTGGCTCAATTCACGTATAGAGTACCAGTCTGTGGTGGTGCGCGGGGCAAACGTTAGCAGTTTATGGTGTTCGAATGCCGTGAATTGCCGACCTTCGACGAAGTGCCGAAAATGTTTGATAGCAGCATAAATGTCGAGGATTTCTCTGCCAAAAGTTCTATACCTTGCTTCGCATGCGGAAAACTTCTGATAGACAAAAAGGGACTGGTATCCATGAGGTACGCACCTGTTGCTGAAATACAACTGCAATCGCTCTGTTAGATGCGTCAACAGAGATGCTGATCGGATGTGGGACCTCTAAATGCGCTAGCATGGTTGCGTCTGCAATCGAAACTTAATTTTCTTGAACGCTTCCAGGGCCTCCGGTGTCATGCTAAATGTCTTGAACATACCATTTAGTAGTAATAATGATGTATATTTTCACATGAACATAAATTTACATGAAAATCCATGCCATTTTTACAGGCACGATCAAGTATGATATAATGTCAAGTTAATAATGTTTGAACAGCTAAATATTTGATACATATATATATATATAAATACACTCATTGTCTGACCCAGGCCGTGTGATTATTGAATTGTACAGTAGTCCTCCAGGTTACGTGGGGAAATCGATTTCGTTCCGTTTTCAACCCGTGTTTGTAGGCATGCGATAACCAACCAATATTGAGGTAAGTACAACGTTTACAAGGGGTAGTAAGCTGTTTTAGAAAAGTAAAGGTGCAAAGGTGAATCATTAAGGTGCAATGAAATAGGTAAGTGCAATGTATCAGTAATAGATGCATCCACAAAGGAAATACAATGGGAGATTGTAATCCCTAGGCTGACAAAGTTAATTTGCAATGTATAATGCTACTCATATAGGTCTTACTACCATGATGTCCACTTTTGGCATTAATACAATTATCCACAAGCCTGTGGTTCTTATTTCATACCTTTTTGTGCATTTAGTGCACAACCGTACCCTATAGAGAATAGGAATACAATAAGTTGAATCAAATTCATAAAGAGCTATAAAATGTTAGGTTTAGTGGAATATAATGAGCAAGTGAAGACGTTATTAGAAAATGAATGAGATGAGACATTGTTAAGTGATATTCGAAGATACGACAAAGGAAAGCATGTCAATTTATAAGATGCCCCATAAATCTGTGCAGAGCCCACGTGGTCGCACCTCAGCAATAGGCTGACCGAATTGTATATGTTTAAAGGTAGAAGCATGATCTGTCCAGGCGATCATTATTATCTTATTCAAGATAAAGATTCAAGCCCTCATAGAAATCTCGAGCCATCAAATTGCATATTGCTGTTCCTGCAGAATGGGGCGATTCACCTTAGTGTCCACCACCATATCTACTGATCAGCATGCGCCACCCTCCCTCCTTTTATGATGTTAGGCTCTGATTGTAATGGCTACAGCAAATATATTGCTTGGTTCCAGACACGTTCGTACCTCACATTCCATATCTCCAGCTTTCTTAGTGAGTGCTTCCAGTAGATCTCCACGCACAGATTTGTGAAGATATTATATATGTGTGCATGCGTCCTAATGAACAGATTAGTTTATAAGATGTTAAACCCTTAAGGAGTAAAAGGAATAGGTTTTGTGAATAGTGGAGCAAGATTCATCAGAACACTATAGTTAGAGTTCAATTTAGGTAGTATGAACTGAAGGTAAGGTCGGTTGGTAGGACTTATTATACTAAATTATCATGACAGTCTTTTATATAGTAAACATTTGACATTGCAAAGTAACCTGTCTACACATATTATAGAAAGATATTGACACAGAACCAACAAAATTTTAACATTTGGTTAACAATACTGAAGTATGTGTATACTGAAGAAGCGCAATTAGTCCTACAGGGAGCCGTAAAGTAAATCAAACTATATATGATATGAGTGAAGTCAATATTATAATTCTTATTATCAAGGAATACATTAAGCTCAATAATTGAGTGTTTTAAGGGAAACAAGCGTGGTAAAGCAAGAGAACATTTGCCGCATAAATATTTTAATCATTTTAAGTATTGTAATGACAATCAAATGTCAAGAATTGATTATGCATAATTACTAAGTATTATTATATTAGTGTTAGGACTAGTGTGCTTTCAGTAGTTAAATACTGAAATGTCACTGTTTCACCACTCTACCAGCAGTTGTGATCTTTTAGACGGGCTAGGGTGGACATGTTAATATGTTTTTCTAGGCTCCTTTTAAAACTGCCAGGCTTTTCACAGGATCTAATCTCAGAGGGTAATTGGTTCCAAAGTTTGCAGTATTTAATGGTGAAAAAGTTAGCTTTAGTGGTGAGTTTATGGATGTCAACCTTGAGAAGGTATTCATGGTTGCGTAGTTCATACGATTTAAGATTAGCCCACGTTATGGATGAGTTACTGTTACAGTGCTTTCTTATAACTTTGAATAAGAGAAATAAGTTGCACTTCACTCTCCTTAACCATAAGGGTTCTAAGTCCAGTCGAATACATCTGTCAAGGTGTTCTATTTGCTGATCATAGCCTAATATGCGTTTCGTCGGGAATCTTTGGACACTTTCAACTTTTTTGCTGTCTGCTGATTTAAAGCTTCTGTATAAGTGGGCACAGTATTCAAGTTTGGGGCGAATACATATCTTATATATAGCCGATATGGCTTCTGGAGTATAAAAGGTGCGTAGCACAAAGCCGGGGAGACGTTTGCAATCAGATACCACCTTATTTGCATGTTCAGTAAAGGTAAGATCTGAGTATGTTACACCGAGATCTGTGACGGTGCTCGTGTTTGAAACAAGGTCACCGTACATGTATAAACATATGCTGGGTTTCTAACGTCCGAAGTATGTTATCCCAGACTTAGCTGTATTGAACGTTAACTGCCACTTTTCACTCCAGTTACATAGACTATTTAGGTCTTGTTGGATTTTACTAGCAATATTTATATCATTATAGTCAAAATCATATACAACTTTGAGGTCATCTGCAAAAATTTACGGTTCGCCATACTTGATCACAGAGACAATATCATTTATGAATATAATGAATAGAGTAGGACCAAGAACGCTACCTTGTATCACGCCACTGGTTATTGGTTTTCATGTAGATAAGTGATGGTTGATTTTTACTAACTGTTCTCTTCCTGTTAGAGAGGAAGTTATCCACTCAAGTAGCCTTCCACTAATTCCATAAGATAGGAGTTTCAGTATGAGTCTCTTATGTGGGACCTTATCAAAAGCTTTCCTAACATCTAGAAATAGCGTTGCTGCCAAACGGCCTTTGTCTACACATTCAGTTATGTTGTCGAAATAATCTAACTGGTAAGTGGTGCACAACCTTTTATTTAAGAAACCGTATTGGAAAGGGGATATTAAGTCATTCGAAAGCAAATACTGAACAATTTGCTTCTTAAAAAACCGCCGCCCGATTGGGGGCGGTCTGTGAGTGTAGTTAAAACATGCGCGCATTGGGGAACAAAATGACGGTATTACCTCACTTTACCTAGAAACGTGCATTTAAATTTCAGGGACATCGGCTATGAGAAGTCTTCAATTGTCTGCACCTTTCCAGGTTAAGGGCGAATGTCATATTCATTAATTACAGATCCAAGAAAAGTCAACGAACGGACACCATTCCGGCGTTTATCCACGTTGAGTATCAAACAGCATGTTAGAAGTTTCTCGAAAACCACCTTCAAATGAACACGGTGAGTCTCTTAATCTGGACTAGCCACGAGTACATCATCCAGATATGCATAATTGTAACCCAATCCGCGCAAGACTTCGTGGATGAAACGCTGGAACTTCTGAGCTGCATTGCGAAGACCAAAAGGCATTCGAAGGAATTCGAAGAGGACAAACGAAGTAATCACTGCTGTTTTAGGTACATCCTCATAGCGAACTGGGATTTGACGGTAAGCTTTCGTCACGCCAAGTTTGTTGAACACTGTAGCACCCTTGAGAGAAGATGTCAGATCGTGCATGTTTGGGACAGGATGATGACACGAAACAGTCTGAGCGTTGAGCCCGCGGTGATCACCACAAGGTCTCCAGTCCATCCCCTTATTTTTGGGCACTATTTGTACGGTAAAGACCACGGACCGCTAGATTGTCGGATTATCCCTAGCTAACATCTGTTCAAACTCTGGCTTAACTATTCGGAATTTTTTTCGGGATAAATGCCGTGGCTTTACAAAAACAGGTGGGCCGGCAGTTAAAATGTGATGAGTGACATTAGAAGCCCTGCATGGGAATTCGGTAGATTTTTTTTGATGTACAGCTTGATTTCACACCGTATTTTCAGTACAAGTGTGGAATTTTCAGCATGGATATCGGTAGCCCAAATTCAGGCCGACCATAGATATCGGGTGTGCGCCGGCAGGGGATCGAACCCCGGACCATGTGCATGGTCGGCGAGAGTCCTAACCACTGCGCCACCGATGGCTTGAAAAGGTTGACGAAAGACTGAAGGACGTCAGAGTGTGGGCCAGTAATAGCAAAAGTCAAATACACTAGAGAGGACTGTGCGTGACAATACCATAGACTGTTAGCTTTGTGGATGAATCGATCAACTTGTGTTTGCCGGCATCTTCTAGTAACTGATACTGCTGCAAAAGATCCATACCAATGATACCGGTGAACACATCTGCCACAATAACAACCCGGCGAAATGAGCGATGCATGCCAGTGTTAAGGTTTAGGAACTTTCTACCATACGTTGTGATAGGCGAACCTTTTGCTACGCGGAGCTGTTAAGATATTGTTCGCAGGCGCCCTTCGGTTGTGGGTCGAATCACGCTAGCCCCTGCCCCGGTGTCAACTAGGAGGCGTGTCCCAGTGTTACGGTCTGTAACGTATAAGAGGCGACGTGGAAGCGACGTTTGTCGCCAATACGTATTGGCCTACTAGTTTCCCGAATGTCTGGCATCAAAGATGCAAAGTGCACCATATGAATGCGTTAAAACAAAAAGTTCAAGTATTTAAGGTGCACTACACCAGTTTCATATTATGCCTACTAAGTGGTGATACAACTGGGTCATTTATTCTGCTAGACCACAAGAAAGGTGAATCATCCGAAGTTCGCAGGATGGTAAAAATTTCTTTCATTCCACATGGAAATCAGATTCTCGTATAGGGCAATTTCAGAACTAAACATAATGACAGTACAAAATATATCGTCTTCGTCAGTGTGAAATTTAAGGATAACAATGAATGTGAAAACGAATATGAAGTAAAAAAATTGAAAGGAACAATAGATCTAATAGACTATATTTCTGAAGACTGAACACTGAATATTCAGTAACCTGAAAGGTGAAGGCCGATGAGCGCCACTTTCACAAGTATGTGAACATGTGCAGGTACAGATTGTCAGGATTAATTTTTAGGAGACTGTTTGTTCACACTGCTTGTTGATGAGGTCAAACAATCTCCCATTTAAGAAATAAGGGTTCCCGAGACTTTTGTATCCCTTCTATAGCCTGGGTCTTGTAATTCATAACAGAATAGTCACTGATCGGTGACGTTTTACTATGAAAACATTAGTTTCTGTTGATAATGAACATCAGACGATTAAGGAACGAAAGGATTTTGGAATTATGCTCAAATATAACTTAGAAATAACCGCAGATTGTAGTACAGTTGTGAACAAGGCTTTGCAAGCTCATAGATGAGTTTGTACACAAACTTATATGGAATTCCATATCTGTCTGTTAATAAGGTTTGCTTTGGACTCATTATCCGGCTTCGTTATAAAGCCGGCGGTACAGGAACGATCAATCACCAACGATGATGGTTGGTATCCCACTCCATGGTGACCCGAGGTACCGACTCGGCACACGTATTAAGCAGTAATAGAAAAACTTGTCGTATGACCCTAAACACAAAAGAGGAAGAGAGGAAAATACTAAAGAATTAAAGCATTGTAATCAAGATGTAAATAAAACATATACACAGACTTGACTGACAGAATTCAGAATGCACCGGAGATAGGACTAAACACATTACACTAGTTACTGACTAGTGTCCAATCAAAAATATCCAATACAGTCCTACAGGAGGTCAATCGCGAGCCCGAATAGCTCAGTGGTAACGTCTCTGACCTCAGCACTGGGTGATCTGGGTTCGAATCTCAGAAGGGACATGAGTTCCTTCGAGGTCTCAGATACGCCCTGCTGATGAGTGCCAACTAGCACGAAACCTAGGTCCAAGGCTTCCTGCCGATTGCCTCCGACCACTTAATACGAAGCATATACATTAGTGTGGTAAATGTTCAGTCTACCACTACAAGTCTCCTAACAACATTGGTTCTAATGGTTTTGTAGACGTTTTGTAAACAGTCGACGTTTCCCTAGGCAATCATAGTGACTTCACTGGTTGGCGGCATGTCTTACCTCAGTACACTTCGCTTTTATTAACCCACCTGTGTGTAGTGCGTTGATAGATTTGATTCTGTTTGGTCCCTAACTGAGGTTAAAACAGCTCTCACTAGTCTGAAACGAGGCAAAGTTACGGGACCCGATGGAATGACTCCAGAGGTGTCCAAGGACGGTAGAGACAGTTTACTGTCTGCGTTAACTAATGTACTAGGAAGCGTCTGGGAATCAGAGGAAGTCCCGTCGGGTTGGTGTAAGTCATTGATTATGCAAGAAGGGAGACAAGTCTTCCTGTGATAATCACGGGGGGATTATATGGTGTCTAAAGCTCTAGGTTTAAAAATCATGCGTAGACTAATTGGTACTCGAGAGGCACAAACACGAGAGAATAAGTCAGGCTTTAGACCAGGAAGATGGTGTATTGATCATATCTCTACCGTTTGACAGATTCTGGAACATAGACATACTTACCGGCATCCAACAGCTGTCATATTTCTTGACCTGAAAGCAACAATGAATTCCGTCAACTGAGAAGTACTATGGCGATGTTCGGATGTGAAAGGAATGCCAAGAAAATAAGTCGCACTGATCAAGGCACTCTACTCGAACTCATGCATCCAGGTAAGAGCCTACGAAGTTGTCAAATGGAAAGGTGACACCCAGTGGTGCCTGTTAGGGATGCCCACTGTCCCCATTTCTATTCAATTTCGTCATAGATGTACTAATGAACTTAACCCTAACTGACTTCAGCGGCTCAGGGATTGACTTGTTACCAGGCAATAGTCTCCTTGCCTTGGAATATGCATATGATATACTCCTAGGTAAAGATGGTGACAAAATGCAGAGTCTTCTGAACACCTTGAGCTGCAATCTTCGAATGTTTGGCATGCGATGCTTCAGGACTGTACCTCATTGACTTCTAGCTTTAAAGGTAGGGAGTAAAGTGGTAGAGCGTGTCGGCTAGCTCACTTTTTTGGGAAGTTGTATCAGCCAGTCCCAGCGGGTTGATCGCTGACGAAATCTCAGCACAGATACAGAAGGCTTGTTTCGCATATGCCTGCTTACGCCGTCTCTGGCGAAGACGTGATATCTGGCTATCAACCAAAGGGCGTGTGCACTGCTCAGCAGTCCGCTCTGTCCTCCTCTACGGTCAAACCGAAACCAAAATGGCTTCATCAGTCAATGAAATCCACAACAGTCATTTTAAGCCAGTCACTTACGAAGGTGTAGACTGCTGTCTGGTTAGGGTCCTCGGGACGGTAAACACCAGTGGCTGGAGACAACTGGTGATATAACTCAAAATCGTTCTCAATGATGGCGCAGATGTATCCACTCCTTGTGACTTATAATACCCAATAAAACTATATTGTTTTCGATATTACTATTCTTTTTGCCTCTTATCTCTGTTTACTTTATCTATTTTGAATTTCTTTTTTACTTTCTTCTCTTGCTTTTTGTGCTGAGTGAAGTGTGGTGACTTGAACTGCTGCACATCGGTGCAAAGTCCTACGTTGAAATCAGTCAGTTTGATCCCAACCTTATGGAAATTCACTTGTTACTAGATTTTATGGTTGATATAGAATACTCAGATGGTAAAGTAACTTTGGGCGAAGACAATGATAAAATGGAATTTTCTAACTATCATTAATGAGAAGTCTGAGTGCGGTTGACACTCAGGTCTTCTCTGCTGAGTATAAACAGTTTCAGGATTATTCGGTTAAATCATGATTACAGTTCGTGTAAATGTTTCAGGACTGGTTTGAATTTTTTTTTCATAAATCCACATTATGGGAAATATTAGAGTTTTCCATTGTAATAGTTTGACAAGCAATAAAGTGTATTTAGATATATGACCAGAACACTAGGAGATGTATTCTAGATCTGTTTATAATAGTTCTTAGAATGTATATTCACTTAAAACCGACGAATTCACAAATGACTCGGTTTCGTAAATGGAAATACATTCATCTCATTCTGGAAGCCTAACTAAATATCAATGCAACACGAGTAGTAGCCTTCAAAATATAAATAAGAGGAACATATTGAGCTTCGGTCTAGTGAGCATTATATTATTTGTATCCTTTGAGTTCGCAGTGGAACATAGGGCTTCAAGTTTCAATAACACTAATATTGTTTTTATGGGGTAGGGTTTCTAGCCTCACACCCAACCTTCCCTTTCTACTGGGCTTACTACCGACTAGATGATGTAAACGAGTGCATCGATCGGGGATCGAACTCCACACCACTTGCCTGGTAGGCCAATGTCATGCCACCTAACCACACACGTTATCAGTTTTTGAGATTTGATTTTGAACTACCACTTTATGATTGGTAATAGAAATGAACTAGAGGAAATATTGAATCTAGGAATTTTGTTAACTGTTAGTTGGTGAATCCATATCAAGAGACTTTACGTCTATATGGTTTTCAAACCTGGAGCGTGTTTGTAAATATTGAGTTGTATTTTATTGGTAGAGAAGTGATAATCTATACGTTACATACACGCTTATTCCTTTTACTTTCTTCTCTTACTTTGTTTGCTACATGGAGTGTGGCAGCTCGAACTGCTGCACATCGGTGCAAAGTTCTATACTTGAAAAACCCTGTTGTGGCAGGAATCTTGACGAAAAACCTGATTGGCTTTTCATTGCTTTTTCATACAACCAAATTTAGTTTGAAGTAGAACTAACGTTTTCTGGGTTTCATGTATCTGCCTTGCTACATATTATAGTGCATGCGTGATAAAAGCTTTCAAAGCACCTGTGATTTCATCCAAATGTATTTATTTTTGTTCAAGATGTTTGTCTTATTGCTTAAAGACCTTTTTATTCAATCGGTTGAGCGAAGCGTACAGTGTGCACGTTTTCATATATACCTTTTTCTAGTGATACACATCTTCAGGCCAGATAAAACCCACAGCAGTTGGACAATTAATTCCCTTAAACCGTGAATCAGTGTGATGGACATTCAAAATTTTATCCGGTTCCTATTAATTAGAATATTTTTCGCTCTTCTTATACTATCAATTATTATGAAAGTTATGAAGGAGAAGTTGTAAGTTTCATTTTGCACATATAGAGCAATTCATCGCATACATTCATTCTAGTATCACATGGTTGTATGGCCAAAACTCTGATTCAGGCATGTCTGTGCTAACAAGAGGATATATGCTGTCTGAAATGCTGACAACAAAACTGTACAATAATTCAGTGATAACCAGTTTTCAACCGTCGACAAGTAACATGTATGGTGAGAATGCTGATTTTTTTCTCCTTATTTCACAACTGTAGGCGATCCAATACTTATAACCGTGTCAAGCATTAAATCTACTAAGTGTTGTGTATTACGCGATATTGCCTTATCGTCTTTTCACAATGCTCTTATTGGTGATCATAATGCTCTTAAAGACTATATTGTTAGTAATGCCGCTGAGAAATATACACTTAAGTGAGTCGTCATCTCTCTTGCCTACTCATTTCTGTCATAGGCCTGGCAGTCAAGAGATATCCGTATCTGCAAGTGTCCAGTTGTCTTCTGATAATTGGAAACGTAACACCTACTCACTTGTTATCGGTCTTGTATCTGGTGCTTCAGATTCATCAGTTGAAGAAATAGTAAGTTTCATACACAAATTGTGTTCATTTTAAACTGTTACATTGTTGGTATTGGAGTCTGAGGTGTCTACTTATCGTCAGCTGGGATATATTACAAGTGAAGTTAAAATAGTCTTCTTAAGTGGATCGTTAAATATTAATGAAAACAACACGTAGTTCAGCAAAGAGTCTCTTTTCGGTGAATGAGATAAATAATTTAATGTGTGAGTTTTGACCAGGATGCACATAGTAAGGAAGGAAAATATGGAATTACTTAAGAGTTGTAAAGAAATACAAGCGTTATTAGGAGTTATAAAAGCGAGCATATAAGCATCAAGTCAATAGAAGTCAACACAGTTGTTGCCGTGGTAGTAGAAGTGGTTGAATGATTTTCTTTTGTATACATAACTCGGGCTTTTCCAACTGAATGGCAAAGGCTTCGGCAATGCAACAAGGAGACGAATGCGTATTGCCTTTGGTAGTTTATTTTTCACTTTGTAGATTACTCTGAAGGAGGAAGCATTTGTTGAGATGGAGTGGTCAGTATTGACAAGGTGTTCAATTATCTCACTTCTTACAGAGTCATTACTACCTTTCTGAAACCATGCAGTGGGGTAGTGTTGTTGAACGCTTTTGGACAGGAGACGCGTCGAAAGACCAATGTATCTGACTCCACAGCATGAGGTGAACTGATATATGTATACACAGAAGTGGTCAAATGCGAGATCTTGTCTTTGAGGCTTCTGCTTACCAATGGATGACTAGAGAAAATAATTTTTAGCGTTGCTGCGAAGAATGTTCTTCTCAAAGATGCCGAAATTCTTTTCCTAAGTGTATCGCAGGTTATCTGTTTTCTGAAATCCAGGTTCATGTAATGTTTCGTTCCTGTGCACTTGCCGATGATTCTTGGTGGTTATCCATTTTGAATGAAGGTTTCTTTCAGAAGATGCAGTTATACTTCTAGGGCGTCAGGACTGCAGATGCCGCGTTGGATCCGTTTTCATTCAGCAGGCACCCCACTGTAGAAACCTGTTAGTTGACCATTGTGTTGTAACCGTAGCGGAAATTAAATGAGGACGTTGTCCCCATGTTCTGTCTGCGCCTGACTAATATGCCTATCTGCTTCTGGTACCTTCCGATTCAGCGAACCACGCAAATATCAAAAGACAAAAGCTGGTCTGTGACTGTGTATTGTAGTACAACAACTACGACGACGACAAAGAAACTTATTTAGGAAATGGTATTTATACATTTTTACAACCAATACAGACACCTAACAGTATTTGAAATAATTGGTCGTAATAGTCAATAACAAAATGCGTGGGAAATGATGATATACCACTTATGCGAGATTAACAGTCGTTAAGATAATTGAACAATAACAAAGTGCCTGGGAAATGATGATATACCACTTATGCGAGATTAACAGTCGTTAAAATAATTGAACAATAACAAAGTGCCTGGGAAATGATGATATACCACTTATGCGAGATTAACAGTCGTTAAAATAATTGAACAATAACAAAGTGTGTGGGATCCTATCACATTGCAAGTGGGTTTTTTATGGACTGACCTTCCTAAGGTTCCGTTGGGTCTTCTTACTAGTTTCACATTAAAAAAGCAACTTTGGATTCGTTCATTAACCGTTAGATGCTCTGTATAAAATATCAACAACCGAGAAGTAGTCATAGATGAGGGCATAAACACTAGCGGCTGAGTTGGTGGTTATCTTTTCATGCATAGTCTAGTTTTAAAGAAAACCAGTTGTTATCTGCATAGCGTACTGGTTAAGTTTATCACTCCTTCGTATTCATATTTGACGCTATAAAATTTTTATCACAATGAAGTATCATTTAGATTTGCAGTTATACCACATAGTTTTTTGGTAGATCCACGATACCCTTTAGGAATAAACAACCATCTGGCGAAAATGTATTTGTAACCATTTTTTTATGACCGGAGTATAAAAACATCTGAATGCTGTTGGTTGGAATTTTCACGTTTTGTGAATAAGCTGTAATCTGTAATGTAATTTTATTCTATCTGTATGTGAAGTAGCGTATAGCGCAATAGTGAATTATAACAGGTATGAACGTGCATATATATGCACTCGATATTAGTCACGTTTTTTGTTTTGATATCCTTGCAGGACATATCATGCTACATTATTCATGTGAAGATACGAAAAGAAGAAAATGTGGATACAAGTATCATGTATACATTTTGGAAAACCAATTGGAACCGTTTATTAATACCACAGGTAAGTCAAAATTTAAAACAACAACAACCGTATCACTGTATCAAGTAGGGATCACCTTCTAAACATTGATTTCGTCATACATCGCCGATGTCATTGTCTGACGGTGGCACTGTATATCGTGAATTGGTAGGAGGTAGTATTCACTTGCCATT
>OX235271.1:191509057-191535369 GCA_944472155.2 Trichobilharzia szidati
CATAACATTTACGCCTTGTGCAGGATCTTCAAATATTGACATCAATTGACAACAGATCCTGTGACAGTTTTCTACCTCATCTGAAGCACAAACCAATCCTTCACGAAATACACGCCAACATTTTGTTGAATGCCAATTATGCAAAGTTCATTAGTACATTTTGTGAAGCAAGGACACTACACTTAAGAACGGGATAAGCTGTCATTGAGGATAATGTCTTTTCTCAAATTTAGTAGAAACTTACAAATCAGGAAAGTTGTAAAATATTTTAAATTCTCGTCAGAGTGAAAAATAATGTTAGAGGTTATATTTTACTAGATTTTAAATAAACTGAATCAAGGAAATTATTATTATTATTGTTTCCTTTAATTCCTAGAGGAACATAGGGCTTCAACCGTGCGTCTCCATTGCCTTCGGTTCTCTGCTAGAGTCTTCACCTGGCTCCAAGTCTGCCCACACGTTTTCATCTCCTCTTCACATGACCTCCTCCAAGTCACCCTTGCACTGACGACCAACTCGCCGCTTCCCTTTCGGGTTCCACTCGAGCAATGGCTTGTCTAGTGATGTCACTTGATGGTTTCCTCAGAGTATGGCCAATCTATCTCCATTTCTTCCTGCCTATTTGTTTCACAATCGGTTCCTGGTTGGTTCGCTCATTGCCAGAGATCCCTGTTGCTGATCTTTTCTGGTCGGCCATCTGATCTTGAGTATTGAGCGAAGACAACTGTTAATGAAGGTCTGTAGTTTGTTTGAGATGCTCTTTATGACGCGCAGTGCAAGTCTCTGATCCGTATAGTAGCAGTGACTGACTTCACATTGGAGTTGAAAATCCGGATCTTATTTTTGATGCTGAGTGCTGTTGACCTCCACACAGACTTGAGAGTAGTGAAAGCTTGTCTTGCTTTTCCGATTCTTGCTTTGATATCCTCGTCAGTTCCGCCTGTAGTTGAAACGATGCTTCCCAGGTAGGTAAAAGAGGTTGTTTCTTTCAGGTTCCTCCCATTTATGCTGATTGTTGTCAGTTGTTGTTGTTATTGCTGTTGGTGGTGTTTCCCAGGAATCTTCATCACCTCTGTTTTCTCTATGTTCACCTGAAGTCCTATCTTTGATGCTTCTTCTGCCAACTTGTTGCTTTTCGCTTGCATATCTTCCAGTTTGTGAGAAATCAGACATATATCATCGGCGAAGTCCTGACCCTCCAAGTTTTTTGTGTGAGTGAGCCTGTTTCCTCATTGCCCGCTGTTTGTCACATTATCTAGTCTACTGCAATCAGGAAAATCATTGGCGATGGTAGGCAGCCAGCTTGTCTTACTCCTGTCCTCACTTCGAAGGATTCCGTAAGTTTCCCGTTATGGATTACTTGGCATGCAGCATTGTCGTACAGCTGTTGGATGAGATGTATAATTATCGGTGGCACCCCATAGTAGCGAAGTAGTTGCCAAAGCACCTCTCGATCGACGCTGTCGAAGGCCTAAAGGAAATTATACGCAATATATATTGATGGAAGTTTTCAGTAGCCCAAGTTTTCAGCAGGCAGTTGAGGTGTTGTAATAGAAACAACTCCTGATTTGAAATAACTGAACACTACTCATTTTATTGGCTTTTTCTAGGTTAACTGTAAATATACACCTTCATGAAGAAAAAACCAGAAGGAGAGAAATACAATGTAACATCTATGGAAGGTTAATTGGTGGATAGCGACTGGCGGTGGAATCCAGGATGCGCGTTTCGTCCTATTTGGGACTCGTCATCTGGATGTATCTGCATTCCGCACTGAATCATAATGTTCCCACCGAGGCTCAAACCCAGTGCCCATAGTTTCAGACGCCAAAGCGCTATCCGCTAGACCATCTGGGCCACAAGAGCCAACTTTTATGTAACGGGTCATATGAATTATTTAATTCAATTTTAGATTTCCCCATCGATTGATTGGATCGAAGTGCTCGGTCTCAGGTTGATATGCCAGCGGAATACAAGTACATCCAGCTGACGAGTTTCAGATAGGACGAAATGAGCATCCTGGATTCTACTGTTAGTCACCATCCACCAATTAACTTCTGATTACATGCCAAGACATCGTCGAAGCATCTGCACAAGAAGCCGACATGTCAATCTGAGACCGAGCACTTCGGTCCAACCAATTGAAGGGGAAATCTAACATTGAATTGTTTAAATCTATCGGAGGTGTTAAACACTATTTACTAAGTGGTGAACTAAGTGATGATATGAATCTGTTTGTATTAACATCATTCTTATCTGAAGGAGGAATCGACACCAACCATTTAAAGTGATAATTAATAAACTCGGATACATGACCACCTACCTAGAAAATTCCTTAAGGTGAGAAATGAGAATACATCATTCCTCATCTAGTCATCACAGACAGACGCAAATGAAGTTAATCTACTGTTAGGGAACTTAAACTCGTAAGACAGCACTGCAAAGCAAAGTCAACAAAATATCTACCATAATATTAATACCAATACTAACCTACTCATTTGTCATCTGATAGAGTGATGATATCAATCAAAATTAATCTGGTACTCTCTATGGAGTGACCGGCTCTATGCAAGAGGAAAGTGCCTCGAGCTCTTTCTATTGAGAACACTTGACCAGTGAATGTCCCCACCACCAGGTCGGGAGTGAGGACAAACAGCGTTGATGGCAGTGGCTGGCGCCAGTCGCGCTGAAATCACGAATTGGTAGAAGTTAGACTTTATTCATGGGCTGGCCATTGAGTTACGTCCCTCCCAGTGGCTGAATAGTCTACCAGCTAACTTAACTTGCAACCAGAAGGTCCTGGGTTCGAACCTCAGTGGGTGCACACAGCCATAAAATCCCCGACTAGGGTAAGAAACAGCCAGCCATCCAGTACTCCCAGGTTTTAGATGGTTCTCTAACTGATATCAATCTGTGACAGAACTTGAAACAAATCGAATTTCTACTGTTGAGACGGATTAAGTATTATTGTTAGCCATTAAATCATGATTGATGCAATCAATAGGATACTGATTATTTATCTATGGTTTCAATTTCTGTTGATGTGTAAAGTTATTGTGGTCACAGTTAAACCTGACTTCGGTATGTCAACCTCAATGTGTGTGGGGGGCGGAGAGAATATTCTCCAAGTGATCAGTTAGCTACAACGTCGTGATTGGGGGTTCAGTCTAGCCAAGTTAGATGACAAATAAACAAAACACAAACGACTCCGTTGCAACACCTACAGATTAGCTAACGAAGACATGTAAGAAAATTTGACGCAGCATCGTATAATCTGTTAGATAACACTCTATCCAGGTGTATCATATTACGTGATATCCAGCTGTCGACCAAAGGGTGTGTGTACTGCTCTGCAGCAGTCCGCTCCACCCTCCTTTAAGACTGTCAGACCTGACCATTGAAAGTGGAAGACATGAAAAAACCAGCCAGGTGTGTTTGAGCATAGGTGCCTGAGTTCTATCTCCCGTGTGAAGTGGTATAATAGGATGAGCAATATTGAAGTTAGGCATCGGTCGAGTACTAGGTAAGGAGCGGAAATCAATCAACGAGGCTGTGAAGGTATATCGATTGAGATGGTTAGGACATGTGTTACGCATACATCCTAGCCATCGCCTTCCTCGACGGCCAATATTAGCTGACGATATAGGTCAGGTTGGGAAAGAGCCAGTGGTGGTCAAACTAAAACCAACATTATTTCATCAGTCAATGAAATGCACAACAGTTAGTTTACGCCAGTCACGTAGGAAGGTATGACTTCTGTCTGGTTGTTGTCCACGGGACGGTAAAAACCAATAAAGGCTGGAGACAATTGGTGATATGGCTCAAAATCCTCGTTCCCAATGAATGGCGCAGATGCATCCACTTCTTATGAACTATATTTATCTTCGATATTACTATTCTTTTTGTCTCATATCTCTGTTTAATGTCTCTGTTTTGCGTTTCTCTTGCTTTGTGTGCTACATGGAGTGTGGCGACTTGAACTGATGCACATCGGTGCAAAGTTCTATGTTGAAGCCAGTCAGTTAGTCAGTCAGTGTCGTATAACGCTTTATCAATGAATCCTGAATTCACAGTAGTGTAAGTCTTTGAGTAACATACGATAAAACAAAAAAGAGATACATATTATACCGAGTATATAATTTGTAGGGTAGAATATATTTGTAATTAATAGTGTTCTCTGAGCTACTTGGTTTAGTTGCGGAGCTTTCGTCGTCCTTCTGGACAACACCTGAGCTACAAATCTTCTCTTTTATTTCAGAACATATTTGTTGTCAGATAACCTGTTATAACAAGACTAATAAAAATTAAACTTACTTTCATAGCTCTTCGCATATATTTACAATTATCTTTTTCCATATCATGATGAGAGCGTATAATATTCTTCAAATCATCATCTACAACCATACCTGGACCTTGAGTACATGGACCACCAAGAAATAGCATAACTCTAGCTCCTGTATTTGGATAGGTGGCTTCCAGTAGACCAATGACAATACTTAATGCAGTACCAACTGAACGAAGTGGACGTTTACCTTGTGGTACAGGCCATGGATCAGGTTGTAGTTCAGTCAGTAGATCAGTTAACACAGCATCACATCTTTCCATAGGTTGAATAAATCTGAAAATATTCATCGTAATAACAAATATAAACAATATAATAAACAGAAGTTACATGATTTCATTACGAGCTAACATCGGTTAAAGTAACATTCGTCCTAGCGCCTGGGCACTCTTAAGAAGCACGCACCCCCACTGATCGATGTTCGGACTCAGGGCTTTCCGGTTACAAGGCCAGGTCGTAGATCATTAAGCAGAAGTTAAATTTCATGGACCATTGGGTCGGGTCCCAGTGGCTTAATGGCCTACGAGCTCGCATCGTAACCAGGAGGTCCCGGGTTCCAACCCCATCGGTAGGTAAGTATTGCTTTAGAGTCTCAAGCACTAAGATGAAACAGCTGTCCAGTACTCCCAGGTTTTTCAGTGGTACTCTAACCGATGTCAGCTCATGACGAAGTCATGTAATCAATCGAATCAAATCCTTGAAAACCAATACTTGAATATAAATATACACAAATTAGAAAAACTGTAAATACAAATTTGAAAGGAAGGAATCCAATTTAGCAGAATATGGAAAAATCAGTACAAAACCTACGCAAAACTTTAAAGTCAACGCTTGATAACAGAGTTTGAATAAAGAAGGAACAACCATATTTGCAGGATAACACGAGGTAATTAAATGCGTACATCCTAAACAAAATCAAAGTATAAGTTACAACATGGTGTGCAAACATACTTTTTACAATGACTTTGAGTCATAGATAGAAAGTATAGGCAATATTCTTCCCAAAACGATGTAAGTAGACGAATTATTCAGCGTTAAAAGAGTAACTGTTCATAAAATAATTACACAAATGGGGCAGAGTTCTGATTTCGCTTGGAAACAAGGATGAACTAGGCACAAAATACAAGACAGAACAACAGAGTGGATTTATCCATATCATGATGTTGAGTTCAGGAGGGTGGGGGTTAATAGTAAAGTAAAATTATCTGTCTGTCTGTCTGTCTGTTTTCGACATAGAACTTTGCACATATGTGCGGCAGTTCAAGTCGCCACAATCTATGTAGCACGCAAAGCAAGAGAAGAAAGTAGAAGAAATGCATAATATAGACAGTAAACAGGGGTGTGAGACAAAGGAATAGTAATAACGGAGAACAAAACAGTTTAATTGGAAATCATAAATCACAAGGAGTGGATGCATCTGCGCCACTGAGAACGATTTTGAGCCATGTCACCAATTGTTTCCAACCATTGGTTTTTACCATCCCGAGGGCCCCAACCAGGAAGTCTACATCTTCCTACGTGACTTAGATTAACTGTTGTGGATTTCATTGATTGGTGCCATGTTTTGGTTTGACCGCCGCTAGCTCTTTTCCAGCCTGACCCTATATCAGCTAACATTGCCCGTCGAGGAAGGCGATGACTAGGCATACGTAGCACATGTCCTAACCATCTCAGTCGAAGTAATTTCACAGTCTCGTCGATTGATTTCCCCGCCTTACCTAGCACTCGACGCCTAACCTCAATATTGCTCACCTTATTATACCACTTCACGCGGGAGATAGAACGCAGACACCTATGATCGAAGACAGCTAATCTTTTCATGTCTTCTGCTCTCAATGGCCAGGTCTCACAGCCATAAAGGAGGACGGAGCGGACTGTTGAGCAGTACACACGCCCTTTGGTCGATAGTCGGATATCGCGTCTACGCCAGAGACGGCGAAAACTGGCGAATGCGAACCTAGCCCTCTGTATTCGTGCTGAAATTTCGTCGGAGATCAACCCGTTGGGGCTGATGGTACTTCCCAAGTAATTGAAGCGGTCAACGTGTTCTACCACTTCACTTCCTATTTCTAATCTAGGGGTCGATGAAGTCCAATCCTGCAGCATCATCTTACATTTTATAGGGGCGAATCGCATGCCAAACATGCGGAGATTGTTGCTCAGGGTGTTCAGTAGACTCTGCATTTTGTCAGAGTCCTCGCCTAGAAGGACTATATCGTCCGCATATTCTAAGTCAACGAGATTATTTCCTGGTAGCAAGTCAATCCCTGAGTCGCTGAAGTGAGTTAGGGTTAAGTCCATTAGTACATCTATGATGAAATTGAATAGGAATGGGGATAATGGGCATCCTTGACGGACGCCACTAGTCGTCACCACTTCAGATGACAACTCGCCATAAGCCCTCACCTGGCTGCATGAGTACGAGTAGAGTGCCTTAATCAGTGCAATGTATTTTCTTGGCATTCCCTTTACAGCCAAGCATCGCCAGAGAACCTCCCGGTCGACAGAATCGAATGCCGCCTTTAGGTCAAGAAATATAATGATTGTCGGACGCCGGTAGGAATGCCTATGTTCTAGAATCTGTCGAAGGGTGAAGATGTGATCAATACACCCTCTACCTGGCCTAAAACCTGCCTGGTTTTCTCGTGTTTGTGTCTCCCGAGCACCGCTTAATCTACGCAGTATTATTGAGCCTAGGATTTTAGATACTATATTAGTCAAGCTAATCCCTCTGTGATTATCACAAGACGACTTGTCCCCCTTCTTGCATATCGGGATGATCAGTGACTTACACCAACCCGATGGGACTTCCTCTGATTCCCAGACGCTGCCTAGAACCTCCGTTAACGCAGACAGTAAACTGTCGCCTCCGTACTTAAATACCTCTGGAGTCAATAAATCAGGTCCCGCTGCTTTGCCTAGCTTCAGATTGGTGACAGCTTTAGTAACCTCAGTTAAGGACGGAGGACCTGTGTCTATCTCCCATTCAGGGAGGTGTTGGATGTCCGGTAGGTTAAGTGTGGCTGTGGGCCAATTAAACTGCTCCTCATAGTGTTCTTTCCAGCGCTCCAGACGTCTATCCTGGGAGCTAATTATGGTGCCATTTTTCTCGGAGATTGTTTCGCTTATCATTTGCCTTTTACCACCTGTTTCCCTGATAAGCCTGAATAGTTGTCTGGTGTTGCCTATCGCCGATGCTTTTTCCATCTCTTTCGCCTTATAAGATAGACAAAATAATTTAGCAGATTTGGAAACTTAATAGTGAGTTTAACTCAGTAAGTGGAAACCAAAATCAAAATTAGGCGGAATTTTATGCAACAAAAGAAAAAAATTACGGTTACCAAGGCAGCGAGACAGATTAGTCATTCTACCTTTCTGTATGCATAGATTGGGTCAAAGTCTTTTGATAGAAATGGCTTCTGCGATTCTAAGTAATCATGGTTTCTTTTGTGTATTGATTGTTTTGAAAGTCTGACTTATTTACAGTGTGTGTGTTCGGTGTCAGGTGTCTGACAATTGCACTCGAGAACACTTTGCCGCCTTTCATACGACGACTTTTAAGGATGCACTCGGCGAATCTAGTAGACGCTCTCCTTTGAGTCCTTCATACGTCATTTCTGCCGCAAATGTAGGCGAATTGGTAAATGCAGGATACTCAAATACTTTTGACTGGGTTAACGAGCATACTGTGTTGTAAAGTGGAATGAGTCTGGTGGCGTGAAATGTTCTTTTCAATGCACCTTTAATTCTTTTCTCGGTTATTGGGGATACTTCTTCCACTTTGTGGGCTAGACAGATAAAAACTGGTTTCTTTTTAACTATTTCGGGTTTCGGTTTAGAGTTCGAGCTCATACTTTTCTGCATACTGTCTATTATTACAATTTACGCTAGAGTAGCATAAGACACGAACCTGTATACGAGAGAGTGTTACTACACAACAATGCTGCATTTATATGCAGCTGACAGGCAATGGGCTACACCCAATGTTTGAAGACTGAGTCTTTATAAATGCTTTTAAATGAGGATTTCTTAACTAGGATAAACACAGGTGTTAGAAGTTCGATATGCTTTGCTGATTTTCTAGGTTAGATCGCTTCTCGAATAAAACTTCCTTAAAAAATATTATTACTATTGTTCCTTTGGGTTCTGAATGGAACATGGCGGTTGAACAACACATCTCCACTTTCTCCTATTTTCTGATTTCATCTTTAGCTGGCCCTTCGATTACCCATAGTCTCTCATCTCCTCTATGTCACCCTCGGGCCAGCGCCCCACTCGTCGCTTCCCATGGGATTCCACTCTTGCGATAGCCTGGCGTGCGCTGTCATTTGATGGCCTCCTCAATGTATGCTCGGTCCATCTCCATTTTATCCTACATATTTGTTGAGCAATAG
Organism: Trichobilharzia szidati; assembly: GCA_944472155.2. Taxonomy (NCBI): domain Eukaryota; kingdom Metazoa; phylum Platyhelminthes; class Trematoda; order Strigeidida; family Schistosomatidae; genus Trichobilharzia; species Trichobilharzia szidati. The sequence goes on from OX235271.1 coordinate 191,517,794, forward strand.
GTTCTTGGTTAGTTTGTTTCCATAGTTTCTTGTTGCTAATTCTTTTCGACTGACATTTGATCTTCAGTATGGAGAGATAGCAGCTGCTGATAAAAGTCTGTCGTGGCTTGTTGCAAATGCTTAACGTGACGCGCTGACCAAGTTACTCTGACGTGTATAGAAAAACTGACTTAGCGTTGGTGTTGAAAATCCGAACCTTTTTTTCTTAATGCTGAATGCAGTAGGTTCCCGAACTGATTTCAGATCAATGAAGGTATACCTTGCCTTTCTAATCCCGACTGGCTTTGACATCTTCATTCGTGCTGTCACCTGTGGTAGAAACAACGTTTCCTAAATAAGTGAAGGTGTGGTAGACAGCAATCTACGTCAGTGTTTACGTCCCAAATCTTGGTCATGAGAAAAAACAAGAACAAAGCTTAACCTTGAGGAACTCAACAACCAATCACAGCAGACTTAGCGTGGGCGGATACGATTTGCAGATATATCACCGGACTGTCTAAGAAACGGCAACAAAGAGATGACAGAATAACCTTCAGCAGGAAAACAACCAATCAGAAGACGTTGCTTCTCTGCTAACAATAATGAATAATAATGTACATAAAAATCTATAAATATCTGTTGATTTTTTCAATAAACGATCTGTTGCCTGCCCTTGTCTTCTGTCCTTACGAAGGAAATAATTTACCTAGATCGAATTTATCCCAATGATGGTGATTAGTGTTAGTGCGCGACTATCTTTATCACCTCCATTTTCTCTACATTCACCTGAACTTTTGTTTTCACCGCCTGTTTCTTCAGCCAGTTTGTTAGTTTTTGCCTGTAAGTCTTCGAGTTTGTGTGACAATAAGCATCTGTGGAATCGCTTCTCGGCTCCCTGAGCTAAGATCATGTGCAATATGTCTTCAAGAAATGGCTATCACTGATCTCATTTATAATTTTACTAAACATAAAGCCAGAGATATATACATGATGAATTAAAGTGTTTAAAATACCCTTAATTTAAACGAAATAGAATATAGCAAGTTACCATGACATTAAGAAGTTCACAATCACCCCTGTTTGAATATTTTTTTAAACAAAGTGAACTGTTATAGTAACTTGAAGAAAATATAACTCTGTTTCTTTTCTACTTGTTTCTGTTGACAACTCAATACTACTTTATACACTAAGTGACAAGCAAATCTATTGCTGAATAGGATTGGGATTTTCAGTGATAAACTACATTCTGGTATGAGTTTTGCATTGTCACTGAACACTACGCCAGTTGCTTATTTTCTTCTGGCACATTTTTACTTGGGCGTCTGTGGAATGAAGAGTCTCGAGCTAGGACGAAACAGGCGTCCGGTGATTCTATAACCGATCTCATCACCTTGGAGGAAGTAGGAAAAGTTCTGTGATGAGTAGAGATGTATAATATTGGGGGGAAAGGGAAAACAAAATATAAAACTACCTATTGTATGGTAACTGAGCCATCTGTGGTTGTGCTTGAGGTGGTTGCTGTTGAAATTGTTGTTCAGCACCGTAGACACCTTTAACACCTGGACTAGGACGAGCATTGAATGTAGCCGGTTGACCAACATTACCAAAAGAACTACGACCAACGCCAAGCATTACCTAGAGAAGTGAGGAAAAAATTTTCACACTATACAGCTTGTGTAGACAACAAATGAATATTTAGACAGATTATCTATAGGGTACTTCAGAATGACAGAAATCAAAATATTATGCATTATCTTCAGCATTGCATAATCTAAGAATTTGTGTCCGTAATCTCTACTACGCAGATAGTACAGTTTAGAGCCCTCCAACCCATTTGTATCTATAAGTCTAGTAAATAAAAATTGATCTGATGTTAATTGGTTGTTCAAATCTTGAGAAGTAAGATAGAGTTCGAATCGCCCATCAAAGTTAACTACTTAGATGATTGAATCAATGCGTCGCCTATAACTGACTGACAGAGTTCACTCCTCACCAAACAAAGAATTAAACGTATGACACTAGTTACTAACTAGTGATCAATCAAAGTGTACTCATTACAATCCTACAGGAAGTCAATTACAAGCACGAATAGCTCAGTAGTGACATCTCTGACTGCAGTAATAGGTGACGCAAGTTCGAATCTGAGGAAGGATGTGAGCTCCTTCAAGATTGCAGCTACACACTATCCTGACAATTGCCAATAAGCATGAGGCCTACGTCAAGCTAGGCTTCCTGTGGCCGATTGACTCTAACCATGTATTAACAACAATTCAAAGTGTGCACCGTGATGGCAAACCACCACCTAACATAGTGCTCAGTTAGCAGTAGTAATATGCAAGAAGAATAATAGAAATCTACTAGATATGACAAATCATCACAATGAGTGAATGCATCTGAGCCAGCCATCACTGGGAACGATGATTTTTAGCCATATCACCAATTATCTACAACCTTCACTGGTTCTTACCATCCCGAGGACCTCAACCAGCCAGACTAGTAGTCTACACCTTCCCACGTGACTCGATGGCTTCAACTGCTATGGATTTCATTAACTCAAGAAAACATGCTTCCGTTCGACTATCCACGCTAACTCTTTCTCAGCCTTATCGATCCTATGTCAGCCGACATTCACTGTCGATCGATGGACAGGGGGATGTATGCGTAATACATGTCCTAACCATCTCAACCGATATCGCTTCGGATAAAACTCGACGCCTAACCTCAATATTAGTCATCCTGTTTACACATCTATGACCAAAGACAGCTAACTAGCTAGCCAGGCCCTTTCATGTCTTCCACTTTCAATGACCATGTCTCGCTCGCAGCCAGGCATAAAGAAGGGTGTACCGAAGTGCTGTTGCGCAGTACATACCTCCTTTGATTGATAGCTGGCCACATATCACGTCTACATCAGAGATGGCGTGATAAATCCATAAAGTAAACAACAATAACACGGCATGCAAAGCAGATACATATTCGAAAGAAAATTTCTAAATACGATTTGTTTTATCTTACTTGAATTTGATTTCCTGTGTAATCTTTTGTACCTTTAAATACCCATGATTTAGCAATTGGTCCTGCTTCTAATTCATGAACATGTACCATTTTCCCAAAAGTGATCAAACCGACTAATGCTTGAGGCGGTAGAAAACTCAATGACAGCTGGATAGATTCCTGATAAAAATTGGAAATAAACGAAGTCAATCAGGGTAAATACTTCATTGAAAGATTTCAATTATAATAATAATAATAATACAGTTAGTTTTATACGCTTAGTTCCCTGAATAAATTGCAATAAAGGAAGAAAGAAATAAAGAAAGACCGGATTTGTAGTATATAATGATATCATCATTCTATTTGACAGCTACTCATCAGCTGCTGTAGACTACCTGAAATTACAATGGATATATATAATGTTAGAGACATATTTCAGTTAGCTTTAGTTTAAGTTACCATCAATTTATATGCACTCAGAAGAGCAAAAGAGAGGGAAGGGAGGAGAAAACTGAAAACAGAAAAACTTAATAAACAGTGTTAGCCTTTAAGTTCACAAGAACGTTATATTCCATAAGCTTGAAAAATTGCTAAGCAAGCTGAAATCACTAATGTGATTGACTAATTAGTGTAATCAAAATACAGTTAGTTACCAAGGAAATGAAAGACTGACTACAGTCTCTTTTCGTATGCAAAAGTTTGGTTTGAAACGCTTGATTGCGACTGCTTCAGCAAGTTGCAGTAAATCTCCCGTCCTTTGTATGTTTAATATTTTGAAGGATTTAGAAATCTCGACGAAATGACCCCTGTATCTACAAGGTGTGTCTGGTAAGTGCACTTTGCGAATATCTGCTTCCGTTTAGACATAGGTTTCGTGGGATATGCTTGGAAAACTCGATAGAAGCCTTTCTTTCTGTTCTCCCAATGTACTCCATACCGGACACTGAGCTACATTTATTGTGCAGGGTCTGATGAGCTTAGCCAGTTGCACAAGCTGAAAGTTCGTGGAGTAAAATCTAAAACCTAAACCCACGGGTTGGAAATCGAAAGCTTAAGCTAATGAGTTACATATCCGCTCACTCAATAAATACACAAGGGACTAAAGAAACACATTAGTTATTATCGAGCACAGACTGGTTTAGCAGATACGATCATAATAACTGAGGATACCAAAGTCTCTGAACTTGTTACTGATTGCCACAGGTTCGAATTATATCGATCCGATGTTAATTTCCTTAAAAGTTACACCTACACACTACTGATGATGATAGCCAATAAGTGCATAATAGAAATTTGTGGTTTCCTTTTTCTTAACGCCTTTTTGCTACTGGCGTCCGAAGTATGTGCAGCCCCGATGCTCTGGAGAAGGAATTACACTTTTTAAAAGAAATCTTCATTCAAAACGGATATCCACCAAAAAATTTTGATAAGAACATCAAGCCGAAATTCCAAAGACGTGATGCGTGTCAAAAAAAGAAACTTTACATGAACCTCGACTTCAAAAATGACCTACTCAATGAAACCCTTAAGAGGAAAATTTCGGTTTTTTTAAGAAGAACACTAAGAGTAGTGTTCTCCAGGCGTCCATTAGTCTGCAGAAGCCCAAAAGATAAGATCTCGCATCTGATTACTTTTATGTGTCTATATATCAGTTCACCTGTTGCTGGGCACCAAGGTATATTTGGTCGTTCGAGGCTTATCCTTTCCAAAAGTGTTCAAGAACACTATCCCACCGCATGACTACAAAAAGGTAGCAGTGGCTCTGTAAGGAGTGCGATAATCGAACATCTTATCAACAATACTGGTCATTCCATCTCAAAAAACGTCTACTTCAAAGTAATCTACAATGTCAAGGATAACTTACCAAAGGCAATAAGCTTTCGCCTTCTTTGCACTGCTGAGGTTTTAGTCATTCAGATAAAGAAACAGGAGCTCTGCGTATAAAGAAAAATGATTCAGCCACGTCTACTATCATGGCAACAACCCTGTTCATTTCTACTGACCTGATTTTTGTTCGCTTATCTTTCTAACTCCTTATAACTCTAGTATTTCTTTTTACTGCTCTTAAGTAATTCCACACTTTTCTTCGTCTCTATATGCATCCTGATTACAAATCATTCATTACATTATTCATCTTATTTCGTAACCCTGATTCACCTATTCAACTCTTATTATACATTGACTAATATTAACAACTATGATTACTCATCACTTTTGCTATTACCCCTCGCCCTCCTTCATGAAATATGATTGTATATAAATGCGATTGTACAGGTAGCTAGAGAGGAAAATGAATCCGCCGAAAAAAGCCCCTTTTTGCTGAACTATTTGTCTTATTTTTATTAATGTTCGGTTAGGGATTTTTCTCATGAAGGAAAGCTGTAATTTTATCGACAATAAAAAACTGCTATAAGCAATAAGGAAGTAGTCGTAAGTAGTCCTATTGCATAACACTGGATTATCATCCCATAAATGAATTTTAACAGAAATCAATAATATTTTCAACATTCACGTAATACACAGTCAAACAGTTAACAGAATGTTGCGAAAAACAGCAGATATATGGAAGACAATATAGAAACGCTTAGATCTTTCAATAAATAGGAAAGAAAGACAGACATTATAAGAACAACAGAATACTTAGATGATATTCATTCCCATTGAATGGCTTCTCATCTTGCACTAATTTGAACATTAAGAAAAGTGGATGAACTGAAAAGAAACAGTCACTTATTCCGATTCGGCACTGTATAGTTAAAAACTTCATTTGTCATTTGTCGCCCGTGTGACACTACTGCCTGGCAGTTGCGCTAAGTATATATATATCACGAATTGGCAGTGGTGGGAATTCATGAACATTGGGCGAGTCCCAGTGGTTTAATGATTTACTAGATCGCCTCATAACGGGAAGGTCCTGGGTTTGAACATCGGTCGGTGGGTGCGTACTGATGAAGAGTCCCAAGCACTACGATGGAACAACTGTAGCTGGTTGTCCCAATGGTTCTCTAACCGATATCAACTCGCGATGAATCCCGTAACTTCATTTGTTATACATTCATCATCAAGCTTACATAACTAACCTGATTCAAGACCTTTATGTGATTATTACTTCTCATGATTCTTCTGTTGTTTCTTAATGATGAAACGATAGTTGAACAAAAATATCAGGTGGTTCAATTGGGCAGTTTGAATCGATTGGACTATTTGAACTCAATCTCTCCCAGGTACACCCCTGAAGAGGTCGACCTCAAATGGGTCACATGGTGTCCTATGGTGTTCAGGCCATGTCTCGCTAAGCCAACAATAAGACTGGTAATGAGGGAAGGTTGGGAATGAGGCTAGCAACCCCATCCCATAAAAAAATAAACACCGCTGCTGCCGAAACTTTAAGCCTTTAGCTTGAAGCCCTATATTCCATTGGGAACGTGAAGGAAAGTAATCACTACTGTCTATCTATCTAACTTGAATGGTTTCCAACTAACCATTTCAATCAATAATATATAAGCTGCCCAGTATTTGTTGGACTCGAATTGATATAAGGTCAGCAAGCCAAGTTCGAATATACTTACGAAGTAGGTTATCTCTTGAACCTTAATTACTTCAGTGTCAGGCAACTTGGCAAACACCGTGACGTAGAAAAATGCACCCTAAGACAGCTAAGCATTATTATTCTTAAAAATATCAACGTTGAAGTGGACATACAACACATTCGACGTATTCAGTATATCTTAGACTGAGAAAATCAATTTTGCTAAAAAATAAAATAAAGGCTGGCATTAATTAATTAATTAGTGAAGTGAGATTAGTAAGTAAGAAACTGTCTAAATTGTTTACTTACCTTCAATTGAGTGAATTCAGGTTCTTCAATACACGTGTCCACGACAAAAACAAATATTGGCGGGACTGGTTGAACTTTCTACAAAAGTAAACAACAACAGCAATAACAAACAAGTAATCAACACTACATTTAAGAAGAAGGGAATGCTCATTTAATTGATTACTCTATTCATACTTAAGTTCAAAAGTGAGTTAGTTACACAATAAGTCCGTTGACTTCAAAGTAGGCTTAAGGTTGTGGTTCACATTGGGTAAGGCGCCGACTTTCAATCAATCGAAAAGGGTTAGAACATTCATCCACCTATCGACTGATTGGTTCGAACACAGAACTACTTTGCACTGATGTGCACCAGTTCAACTGGCATTATCCCTGTCTCTCCATGCACCACACAAAACCACAGAAAACAGTAAACACAGATTCAAAAGACAGATAATACACTAGTGTCAGCAAGGGACACAGAATAGTAGTAATATGCAATAAGAACAAAAGAAATCTACTAGATATGACAAATCATCACAATGAGTGAATGCATATGCGCTAGCCATTGACAACGATGACTTCGAGCCATATCACCAATTGTCTCCAGCCTTCGTTGGTTCTCACTATCCCGAGGACAACAACCAGTCATTCACCCAAGTAGTCTACACCTCCTTACGTGGCTGGCTGGCTAGCTGGCTTAAACTAACTGTATGTGGATTTCATTGATTGATGAAGCCATGTTCCCGTTTGACCACCCACACTAACTCTTTTCCAACCTCATCGATCCTATGTCAGATAACATTGACTATCAGTCAACGAAGACGATCGATGGCCAGGGAGATGCATGCGTAACACATATCCTAACCATCTCAACCGATGTAGCTTTATAATGTCATAGATCGACTCTCCTTCTTTACCTAATTAACAGTCAACGCCTAACCTCCACGTATTGAGGTTTGAAAAGTCAAGTTGCATTATTAGCCCCAACACAAGGTGTTAACTACATAGAAATACAACGGGTTTGTTGGATAACCATTCCGGTATTCTTTTAAACTAATCGACTCAAACGATTAAGAAATTCATCCATAAAAGAGAAAAGCAAGTGAATGTTAAACGGATATTTTAATCCTTCTTTATTATATATTTATGCTTATTGATTTATAACAATCGTCGGATTAAATTTCTTATAAAGCCTGTATAACTGAATTTCAGTCAAATATATTCTAAAGGCTAATGTAAAGACTATATATCAAACCAAAACTTGATATCAGTCAGTGAAATCCATAGTAGTTAGTTTAAGCCACGTCGGCAAGTGTAGACTTCTTAGTTGGGGTCCTCAGGATGGTAAGAACTAATCACGGTTGAAGACAATCGGTGATATGGCTCAAAACTGTTCTGAAGGGCGCAGATATATTCATATCCAATAAAACTCTATCGTTCTTCTTGCACATTACAATTCTTTCTCTGTCGCTCACACTTGTGTTTATTATCTTTCTTTTAAATCTCACTTTACTCTCTTCTCTTGCTTTATGTAGTACATGGAGGGAGAGTGACAAGTTGAACTGATACACATCTGTCCAAAGCTCTGTGTTGAAACCAGTTATACATATATATATATATTCCGGGCAAAACAACACTTTCTCCATAAATCATCTTAAAAGTATTGACGACTGTCTCACTCAGCAAATTAAGTGAAATTCATGAGAAAAGAGTAGTAAAGGCATCCTTTACGTCATGGGATTTACTAAACACATATTCATCTTCTACCGAATGTTTCGACACCACTACACGCATCAGTAAATAAGCCAGTGAATTATATGTAACTTACCGGGATGGTATATTCTAGTGTGGTAAACTGAGCCATCAATTCCGCAGGTAACTTCTGTTCAGTCATTCCAGCATATTGAGGTGGGAAGTTATTACGCATTGTGCATAGGCAACACGTCCATGTCCGACTCCTGATATCAAACTTTAGGTAAATAAAATTGATTAATTGAATAAATCAGGGAACGAAATCAATGACATTTGAAGCAATCCAAAATTAAAATGAAGTATTACTATATTACATATTAATTCCTTTGCGTTTCGAGTGGAAGATAGGGCTTCAAGCTTTTAGAGCTCTGAAGTTCCAGTATAATTAGCTTTGTTCTTACGGGGGTGGGGTTGTTGGTCTCACGCCCAGCCCTCCCTCTTTAACAGGCTTACTACCGGCCTAGCGAGGTTTAGGAGTGCGTAGGCCTGGGATCGAACCCTGGACCACATTCATGTTTGGCGAACATTCTACCACTGAACCACCGACGCATACAAGTCTAAGTAAAATAATGGAAAAAACGATTTGTCTGTCCTAACTTTTACATAAAGGAGAGAACTTGGAAATATGATGAGTGTTGATTCCATGTTACATAAGTTTGTTTCACATAGCATACAGTGACACTATTATTCATTCAATAATGCTTTGATCACAATTTACTGTCCATAATTATATCAAAGTAATCATACTGCTTTCCCAGCTTACTTGTACCTTTTTCATAAACCCCACATAACTCGAATGGTGACTAGCGTTGGAATCCCGACCGATAACTGCTACCTTGCCGTGGTGGTCGGGCTTGAATGCCGCAGTGACCCAACAAGCTAAACTGGCTGGGACTCATGTCTCTGCAGGTCCTACCATGTCAGGAAGGTTGTTTGGATAGCGGTTAGACTAAAAGCAGTTGCCATGGGGTACATGGGCTCCAGAATTCAATCAGATCAAATGGCGTATGAACCCATATGGGTCACCGGCAACCATGGGAACGCAGCTCCTGACGCTGCTCCTCTGCCTTGCGGATTAGACTTCAAGTCAAAGGCTCGGGGGTGGTCCCTTAAGAAAACCACCTGCTTCGGTCTGGGCGCCCGGGCAGTATCTCAGCCCTCACACAATATTGTGTGGCGCATCTTTCTTGGTGCCATATTGTACCAAGTTTTTCTGCGTTTAAATAAATAAATAAATAAAAGCGTTGGAATCCGTGACGCGCATTCCTTTCTATTTGGGACTCGTCATCTGGAAGTACCTGCACTCCCCAGTGAGTCAGTGGTGTTTTCCTCACTGAGGCTCGAACCAAGTACCCATATTTCCAAACACGAAAGCGTTATCCACTAGACCACTTCGCCCACAAAAACATTATCAGGACGAGGCACATGCATATAGCATACCGACTTCCTCAAACCTTGCACACAACCATTAGGTCACGTACTATCCTATAGCCCTTGGCAGATCTGGCAACGAAAGTCAAGGGAACACCATCAGAGCATGTGACAGGATACGCTGCGTCGGTAGTGTAGCGGTAGAATACTCGCTAACCAGGCATAAGTTTCCGGTTCCGATCCTGGGCCGACGCACTCCTAACCCTAGCATATATGTTAGTAAGCCCGGTAAAGAGGGAATGTTGGGCGTGAGACTAGCAACCGAACCCTGCAAGAATAAAGCTACTGCTTCTGAAGGAGTTCCAAAAACCTGAAGACATATGTTCCACTCGGAATGCAAAGGAATAAAATAAGTCGGTGGTATAGCGGTTAGGACGCTCGTCGACCATGCACATGATCCGGGGTTCGATCCCCGGCCCACGCACTCCTTTACTTCGCTGAGCCAGAAATAATGCTGGTGAAGAGGGAGGGTTGGGCATGAGGCTAGCAACCCCATCCTGTAAAATAAACACTGCTGCAGAAACTTCAGGTCACTAGCTTGAAGCCCTATGTTCCACTGGGGAACGTGAAGGAAAAAAAATACATAACCGAAAGGGACCTTCTGAGGTCTTAATTAATACTTTAAGAACTATGCACAAAAATATTTCAAACAGTGAAATGCGAACAACCATAACTTTCTATTATTCCAAACCGGAAGTGGAACAGCACAGAAATGTTAGTTTCCAAATTAAATATCGCCAGAGACACTTAAAAAGACCATCTGATAGTGGCGTACACCTGCTGTCAAGAAGACTGCAGTTAAACTTTGAATTTATGGAGAGATTGTTTTCATTTTGACTGCATATAAAGACAACTCAAACGATACTTAGTTATTCCACAATTAATAGCAATTAAAATGAAATAAATTTTGAATCCATTTATTTGAACTTTTTGAAGTATAATAGAAATATCCTATTTTTTGTAATTTGAAAAAAAACCGAAAATGTTTTTCTTTTCTTCACTGGAAACTCGTAAACGATCAATTTACACCAGTCGGCTGTATGAAGAGTTTTTGAAGCGTAAACAATCAAGTCCAGAGAATTCCGTGTTGATCATCTGCATAATACTAGAAACTAAAGGGGTTTTCAAGATGTGTGAACTCACCTTGCTGCTGAGATTCTTAAGATGCGAACCACATTTAGATTTTTATTTTATTTATTTTATTCCTTTACGTTCCAAGTGGGACACAAGGTTTCAAACTTTAGCTCTGAAGTTTCAGAAGCAGTGGTGTTTTTTAAGGGTCGGGGAATGCTAACCTTACACCCAACCTTCTCCGTTTGTCGAACATACAACCAACTAGGGGAGGTAAAGGTGTGTGCCGGAAGGGAATCGAATCCCGGACCACGTGCATGGTCGACCAGCATTCTATCGTTGAATCACCGACGCACAAAACATTTAGGAAGTTCCTCTAATTTATTTCAACTAGTACACAACTAAAATTATGTTTTTTGAAACTTAAATCATACACTGAATTCCACTAATAGAAATACTCAAATTTAACAACAAACACACCAATATCGTGAGATAAATTTCAGAATATGGAGTATGTACCACATGGTTCAACCGTAATTATCACTGAATAGTGTAAAACATATCTTGAGTTAGTTACTTCGTACAAAAACCAACACTAAAACTAAGTCTCTACACAAAATATGAGCCCATCTGTACGATGATGCACACAGACCAAGTTTTGTGTCAACAGTGGAGTATGCAAACAAGCATAATACCAGGAAACCTAGTGAATTACTACACTGATATTTCTAACCACCCTAAAAAGAAACAAACTTACCGGACAATATGGATTAAGAATCCCACGACATCGAGTACAGAATACTGGTTCATAATTAATCGGTGGAAAATCATAACGTTCTTTGAGTAATGTGTATAAACATCCGATAGGTACTACAGACTGGGCAGATTCTAGTCGAGAAATAGGCCATGCATTCCAAGAGAAACGTATTCCATCATTTATCTCAGACTGTTGTATAAATTCAGCCATAGTCGCCATTTTTAATGATTAGCTAAACAAAGATAAATTGTTTAAAAGCTTTTAGAAGCAATATTAACTAAGTCACTTAATAAAAAACAAATTAGAGCCTTAAAAGAACAGGCGGTACATAAGTTCACTTAGAAGAAAAAGTTCATTTATATAAACATACTGGTCATTTGTGTCATAGCAAACACGATTTCGCTATCGAATTTTGAAAGACTAGAGCGAATACATAAAAGGTAGTAAAATATTACAATTTTACAAGGTGAACTAATTCTCCAAAGTAGAAATTCGCAGTTGAAGTTACCACACTTCATAAAAGCCAAGCTCGACCCCTTGGCTTGCATGATACGTGCCCCAGATATTTCGATCAATGCCGCTTTCCAAACTCTTTGATTACTTTTCCCTCCTTACCGAACAATACAACTGACTTCAACATTGCTCATTATATTACACCACTTACCACAGTCCCCCACTTTCGATGATCATGTCTCAGCCTTAAATAAGTACCGAATGAGCTGTTGTGTAGCACACGCGTCCCTAGATCGACAGTTAGATATCATATCTACGTTGAAGATGATATTAGCTATCAAGTGCCACAAGAGACTTCTGTATCTATACTGAGTTTTCGTCCAAAAGGTCTGATACAGTTCCCCCAAATAATTGACTTGGTCAACACGACCAGCCATCCTACTCCCTAACTATAAATTAAAAATTGATGTAGTTCAGTTATGCAGCATCATCCTACATTTGATAGAGAAAGATCGCAGGTCCCACATACCAAAATTTCTACTCAAGGTATTCAAAAAATTTAGTGTTTGACAGTTTTCACATAGAACAACTATATCACCTGCCTATATCACCTGCATGCTAAATCATGCTAAATCGACGATTGTCTCCTTGTAAAGATTCAATCGTTAAGTCAGCTATGGGAAAAATATGCAAATGTTCAAAAGTTACCCAACAAAAACACTTGCTCATAGGACTAGTGTATCTAGTATGTGAAATACGGGGTAGATGGATCAATATACAACGACCTTGGAGCTTACAGAGAAATACATCACTTGAAGTTGCTTAGTCTGACAGTAACATAAAAAGTCGAACACAGTGGAATAACTGAAATTAATGACAGGAAGACACAGAATAGGACGTATAATTAAATAAAGACTTGTGGTGATATTAAAAGTCTAGCTCATGTGAAAATACATGTAAAATATTTTCACTGACCTGGAATTGTCACCAGGTTCTTTAAATTTATACTCTAAATATGTTTACTATGAAAACCAAACCACATACTATCTTTGACACATAAATAACCTTATTTCCTGAAAATATATTCACTATTTAAGAGTAAATATCCACACCCATATTTGCTAAATTATTAAGTGATGTGCAAGTCTACTGACTAATCAACTGGTGTTTCCTAAAAATCATCGGATTCAACCTGCAGTACTCGTTTTAGTTCTGTCATATGCCAGAAGTACAAGGAAAACAAGGTCTAAAGGATTAAGTTTCTCTAATATTTTTCAGCTTCAGTGAGTATGACTGCTATGCAGAAGCATCTGACGTAAAATACCTGATTTTTGATAAGTAGTCTGTTAAGAGTTACCAAATATAATTTATAAATACTCAATAAGAAATTTTTCATGCATGCTGATACTGTAACCGGTCTACTGCATAGGTGGAGCTTTTTAAAGAATATCAACCGGTCTTTGAAGGTCAGTTTTTGACAGACCTTGACTTCCGCTATGATACTTTGACTTCAGAGATATTTTTTACTTAATCAATTATCTAAACAGGTTTATCCCGACCAAAAATATCAACAAGGTCAGTTGGATGTTTTAAATACTGATGCTTATGACAAACCCATCTAGTCCTACTTTAGCTAACAGTCCTCACCAAAAATAGACGGCGACTTAATATGCGGACAGAGTCTCAGCTGGGAATCTTGTCTCGATGTCAACAACCTGGAATATGATTCTGGGTACACAGAATATATATATGTATATGTATATATATATATATATATATATATATATATATATATATGAATACAAATCAACAAGTGTGAATCCTAAAAAAAACAATTCCAACAGTAAGTGATCACAAGCAGTAAATTATCTCGAAATATTACCAAAAACAAAAAACTTATCATTGTGTGTGAACTATTGAGATATAATTATAATTTATTTGGCCTCATCTACAGTGCTCAGAATTTTTACTGACATTATTTATTTTACTCCCTGTCTCACTCATTTATCCTCCGTCGTGAAACCGAAATATTATGTGTGCTGCTTACTGCACGGTCGAACCAACGATTGTCCAACTGCTTGTTATGGATTTATGAATAATCCGAAAAACCAGTAGTATGCAGTAAACACCCCAGGAGCATATACTCGATTACTTTCGGGATTTAGCATTCACAAAATGAAAGCAGGATTCAAATAAATGTAATAAAACATTATAAATTAATTTGACACCCAAGAAAGGCACCTATAACTTACTTAAAACCCAAACTCACAAGTCTATTAAAAATGTGAAACGTGTTAAGCTCAGTTTCAAATGCAGCGCGCGCCGTAGGTTGTTTACGTGGGACAACTGAACATAGACACAAATGTTGATGCAATCAAACAGCTGTAAAAGTGACAGACACTACATACTATGTGATCGACTAGCAGAAGAAAAACCTTCTCAAACCATTCTTCAGGACAGAAAACATCAATTTTAGAATTTATGAAAGTTTGCATCTGTACACTATTAGTTTCAAGGAATTCCCTATCTGTGCAGAAAATACAGAGTATAGATGCCAGTAAATAAAAAAGTTAATAAAGTTGTACTGGTTTCTATCGATAAGTAGAATTTAGTTTAGGTCACCTCTCTTTTTTGACTAGGTAGTATCGTTTCAGCTAAAGGCCGTACAGTTAAAGTTGTCAAAGGCAGGATTGCAAACACAAGGCAAACCTTCACCATTCTAAAGTCACCCTGGAGGTCCCATGCACATGCCATAAAGAACAAGAATCGAGGTTTCAACATGTGTATCAAGTCAGTGCCTTTGTATGGTTAATGAAAACTTTCACTAACAGCTTGCTTCTCCTCATAATGAGGATCGAATGCCTGATAAGGAAGGACAAGCAACAAGGCACCATGGCAGTGTACCAACCAACGGTTTACTGTCCGATACATGTTCCAAGGGAAATGGAGATAGATCAGACACACACTTAGGAGACGATTACTGAGTGACTTCGAACGCTAGGCGTTTGAGTAGTACCCGAATTGGAAACTACGAACTTGGAGGAGACCTTGCGAGCAGGAGATGGAAGTTTCTCGGGAATTGTAGGGCCCACCAAATAGGAATGTAAGTACAGTGTGAGAAACGGGTGGAGCCCAGAACCTAATGATAATCAAAAGAGAGATTCCTTTCCTTAATAACAATAGTTTGAAGGCATTGGCATTATTCGCAAACTTTAGAAACAAAATTTGGGCGTTGTGGTGGTAGATAATGCAATCAGGGTATAATTTTATTTGATGAAAGACACAGCGCCACAATTATGCTTATCAATGGTGCTTCGAGCACAATTTATCTCCTACAACCACATGAAGGAACTCATGTGGCCTTTGTGAACTTTCCACGGCATCATGTCGATAGCACAACCAGTACGTCACTAACCTTCAGGCTTTGTTTATATAGTTACACTAGTTCCTATCCTTCCATTTTAGTGGTGTTGCCACTCATCATCCTCATCGATCTTTAAATGTAGAGCTGATTAATACAGACCAAGTGATCAATATCTGCATTACTCTTTAGAGTATTCACTCAACCCCATCCTTTTGTACTATCATGTATTTGCTAATGCTTTGAAGTCGCCGAATTTTTCTTTGGGCCATTCATCCAGCTGAAATCCTATTTCCCGACAAATTCAGTGAACCCACGGTCAGCTCAAGGTCATCTGGACTACACAGTTTATCCCCACGTGGGTTTGAAGGTCTAATTGCCACCCTGATACCTCCTTATTAGGAATTCTACCTCGAGTTTCAGATGACCGTTACTTGAATGACTAAACTGTGGACGCCTCATATTCGTCATCTGTTAAAAATACTAAATCGCTGATTGTTCTTTGTCAAACAGAATTGCTCTGTATTGAAACTTGCAAACTACTTTACACGGCGAAGTTCAACAACAGCGTCCCAGGAGTACGGACGCTACAATAACCTTGAACGCACTCCAGTCGTTGGCTAACGGCACCCATCATTGTCATAGCTGATATATGATTAGGTACAGGATTAAGGTTAGGGGTAATGCAGGGTCAGGATTAAGATTTGCTTACACCTAGGGATAGATTTAGAGTTGATGTCATTTGTTTTAATTGGTTTTATTATCCACATTTTTCTGATAGGTTGTTGTCCATCCTCTTAGTGGAAACCATAGTAATTCAACCGAGGGCTTTGGGGAGGACTACACAACAGGATAAGAGAGATGAACGATTAAAAATAACTTCTCACCTTCAGTCATCTTGGTGAATACATGTACAGATACTAGTTTAACTTAGCAATTGATACTCCTCATTATAACTGGGAAGTATTTCTTCGAATATCACTTAACAATGTCTCATCTCATACATTTTCTAATAACGTCTTCACTTGCTCATTATATTCCACTAAACCTAACATTTTATAGCTCTTTATGAATTTGATTCGACTTATTTTATTCCTATTCTCTATAGGATACGGTTGTGCACCAAACACAAAAAGGTATGAAATTAAAACAACCGGCTTGTGGATAACTGCATTAAACCAAAAGTGGACAACATGATAGTAAAACCTATAAGGTAGCATCATACATTGCAAAGGAACTTTGTCAGCCTAGGGATTATAGTCTCCCATTGTATTTCCTTTATGAATGCATATATTAATGATACATTGCATTTACCTATTTCATTACACTCTAATGATTCACCTTAGCATCTTTACTTTTCTAAAACAGCTTACTATCCCTTGTAAACGTTGTACTTACCTCAGTATTGGTTGGTTATCGTATGCCTACAACTACGGGTTGAAGACGAAATGAAGTCGATTTTCCTGCGAAACCTGGAGGACTACTGTTTAATTCAATAATGATACGACATGGGTCAGACAATGAGTGTATTTATACATATATCGAATAATAAATAAATAAATAAATAAATTTATTCTCATAGTACAGTACATGAGGGACGCCAGTTTACAGGCATCATCAAATTGTTACAGAAATAGAACCATTTAATTTAATCACAATTTACAGCCAGTAGCAAGATATGCTTTACATGTTCGATGGAGATTATACATACACTTGATAAATGTTAATTCCAGTAGTATAAAACAGCCTTTTCACTTATATACAATCATTTCTGTGCAAAGTTGGAAAAATCTGCTAGATTGTCAGTGAGTGCAACACAACAGGAAATACAGGAGTATTGTCTTCGCATTAACAAAAAAACCAGGTCTTTGCTGGATGGATTATAAGTGCCTGGGAAAAAAATAAAGCTTGAAGTAAATATTCATACATAACTTTGTTGTGTGCAGAGTCCTCGAATTATA
>OX235271.1:191535869-191591747 GCA_944472155.2 Trichobilharzia szidati
CACCGGAGAATTATTAGGTGTGTGTTTAGTTGTCATTCGGAATGATAGCGTGCAGTACAATATGTTGTGATCACTGTTATCAAGTTTATTTCCTACCTCTATCGAGATGGGCTCAATTTCATGACAAAGGATTAAGTCAAGAGTGTTTTCATTTCTTGTAGGGAGGCGTACGCACTGCTTCCATCCGCCTACGTCTATAGCTTGTAGTAGCTCGTCATGGATTCTAGGTTCTGTACAGGTATCCCAGTTTACTCCAGGTAAGCTGAAATCGCCGCGGATTACTTTGTAGTCTAAGTCCAGCGTAGCTGCATGCTCTAGTATTTCTCCAATAGCTATATCAGTCATTTCAGGGCTATTAGGGGGTCTGTATGTACATCCCACGAGAATTTTATTTTCGTTTGTGTGGATGCTTATCCACTTAGATTCAGGGAGTTTGTCAGTAGTTGGGTTATTGAAAGTATTGGAGTTAATGGATTTAGAAGCATATATTAAGCAGCCGCCTCCTCTTTTGTCAACTCTATCGTTCCTATAGATGTCGTAGTTGTCTATTACTAGCTTTGAGTCAGGTATATCAGTAGTAAGCCAGGTTTCAGTCACCATTATTAGTGTTGGCCGTTCTATGTATGCCAGGCAGCGAAGCAATGTTATTTTGTTAAGAAGAGATCTAGCATTCAGGAGCATAATCGTTAGTAAACCAGAGTTACTGGGGGAGAGGTTAACATGGTTACTTGTTGCTATTCCTACGTTATGTTTGGAGGGGCTCTGAGGTGAGACAGAGTCAGTGTGTGTACTATTTCCTGGATGAATTGTGCAGCGAGTGGGGCTATTGTTTGCTGCATCCGAAAATAATCCTGTTGAATGTTTTGACTTTTAGCATCCATAGGTGGGCATCTGCGTTCATTTACTGGTGATATATAGTTTGCTTGACCCAGATACCCTGTGTTAAGATTACCTTGGTAGTTGTACCTCATGGGTCTTTCATAGTCGTATGCATTTGGCTCACACCACATGTGTGAGTGAAGTTATTGAGAGGGTCATGTGTCGATCTATACTCATTATGTTGCTGGGGTTCAACATAGATAGTGTGAGAGTTTGGACAAGAATATGCATTAATATGGTGTCTATACGAGCCCCGTTTAGTGCTCCTTATATCCTGATGATCCGTTCTACGTTGCATTCCCAAGTTATGTGCGTTGCTAGGCATATTACTCCTAGTTCGGGAAGGGGTGTTCTCATTCACATGATGGATGACTTCTTTGGGAATATTGTTTTTCACCCATGCATTGTCATTTTTTAGACTGACATGTTGCTTATTAGACTTATTGAGAGGGAGGTATGTCGAAGTCTGGAGTGGGATTCTAGGCTTTGTCGTCTTTCTTGCAGTTTCTACTGCGGGACTCTCGGGCTTGCATGCAGATTGAGTGTGGTCTGCCAGTGGTTTCTGGTCAGACATAGTTTGTGAGTCAATATCAACCTCATGTATGTCAGCAGGTTTTCCAGATGTGCTCTCATGTACTTTAGGATCGCACCCAGTGACACTGCTCTTACTGGGTTTCGAGTCGCTTTTACTTGCCGATTTTTTTTCCAACACTATACAGGTGACTTGCTGTGCTTCAGTGTCCGTCGACACTTTAGCACTGATACCAGGTGTAGTTCTCGGTGTGGTCAACTTTCTATCGAAGGAGTTCTTGGTTGCTTGCCTTTGGTTAGTTGTTTTATCCGAGACTACTTTAATAGTCTTGAATTTAGTGGCAGTAGCCAGAAGATCTTCGGCCTTCTTGAATCGTTCAGCTATTATGTAGCTGTCGAACCTAAAGAGTATAGGACAGGGATGCTTTAGGTCTTTTTTACTTAGGCGAATGCACTGACAAGGTGCACTCAAGAGATTTGCAGCCTTCAGCAATGAGTGCTGGACCGACTTAATGGGCTCGCTATCTGGTACATTTAGGAGTCAGCCACGGGAGAGCATTGTCATCTTCTCGCAGACTAGTGACTGAGGAAATGAATGCTAGAAATGTGTTAGCATCACGCACGTCAGCTGGTAGTCTATTCAAAATTTCTGAAAACTTATTCGCGAAGCTGTGCCACATGTCAGTCTGTGAATGATCTATAGCAACTAAATTGTAATGATTTCTGAGATTATAACTCATGACAGCGGCAGGTTTAGTTATTAGCCTGGAGGGGTGCAACGGAAGATCAGTTACCCCTAGTTTTTTTTAATGGAAATAGGACGTTTGTCATAACGCCTAGAGAATTTGCTAACTTGGGTAGCTACATTGAACTGACACTTAACAGCGGGTGGATTGTCAGACTGAGGAGTAACTAACTTATAAGGAGATGGGTTGAACACCATTTGGATGGGTTTTGATGTTTTCTGGCGCTTGGTGCTTGTGTCAGTGTGAAAACATTATGTTCTGTTGACTCATCTATGTCCACCATTTAAGTGTCAGCATCAGAATCGTCATATAATACTTGGCTAATATTTGTCTGTGCCTGTGAAAATGTCTGATGCATACAGTCATCAGGTATTTCACTAGACGGAATAACACATGAAACATCATCTACAGTTGTCCTATTAGTGTTATCAGCGCTCATTGTTCCTGAGCGGTATCGTCTCTGGCATGGTGTCATATCAGGTGAAACCTCAGTGTTAGTGTAGAGTGTTGAATAGCCTGTAGTGATGTGATGCAGAATGTTATGCTCACATATTCCCACAGCTCAATACTGCATACAATATAATAATAATTTATATTTTCATATAAACATAAATTTACATGAAAATGCATGCCATTTTTAACAAGCACGATCAGGTATGATATAATGACAAATAGTGGATTGTCTACAAGTTAATAATGTTTGGACAGCTAAATATTTGATATATATATATAACTGGACGCGTTGTAGGTTTGGCCTAATGTATCTTAGCTGTAGTTTTTCCTGGAGGGTGTGATGACAAGTGAAATTACTGACTGCGAATTTTCTCATAATTTTAGGGAATGAAGGCCTCTGTTGGATCTGTCGTTGTGTCGCAGTATATAAAATTATCATCTACAGGAGGTGGTAGTTGTTTAAGCTTGAAATCAGAGTGATTTGCAGTAAGGATATGCCTTAACTCTTCATTGCTCTCTTCATTTTCTTCCAGTGCTCTGAAGTCTACATTGGTTGGCTGTGTTGTGGTTACGAGAATTAACCATACAGTTCTCCGCTCCATTCACATTTTTATATTACTGGCAAGCTGATATGAAATCAAGGTGACGAATTTCGTGTGGCGAGTACTCTTCCGTTTTCACTTTGAGCATGTAAGTGACAGGCTTGTGATTAGCAAATTGTAAATGGTTTAGCCTGTTCCATGTAGCGAAAGTGTTTAACAGTTAGGTAGATTGCTGGCGACTCTCTACCAAATGTAGAATACCTCATTACTGTGAGATGAAGACATTTAGAGAAGAATGTTACTGGTTCCAAGGTATTTCCTACTATCTGGTTTGCAGCTGCTCCCACAGCCTTATCTAATAGGTTTACCAATATCGCAAGAGGAAACTCTGGAGTAGAATATTTCAGGGTTGCAGCTTTCGTCAGCGCTTCTGTCAGTTGTGGAATTGCATGGGATGCCCCTTTTCACGGCTGAAAGCCTTTTGGTTTTCTCCTTGATGCATCAGTCAGGAGCTGCATGTAATGTTTACTATAATAATAATTTATATTTTCATATAAACATAAATTTACACGAAAATGCATGCCTTTTTTACAGGCACGATCAAGTATGATACAATGTCATATAGTAGATTGTCTACAAGTTAATAATGTTTGAACAGCTAAATATTTGATATATATATAAATACACTCATTGTCTGACCCATGTCGTATCATTATTGAATTAAACAGCAGTCCTCCAGGTTGCGCAGGAAAATCGACTTCGTTTCGTTATCAACCTGTAGTTGTAGGCATACGATAACCAACCAATATTGAGGTAAGTACAACGTTTACAAGGGATAGTAAGCTGTTTTAGAAAAGTAAAGGTGCTAAGGTGAATCATTAAAGTGTAATGAAATAGGTAAATGCAATGTGTCATTAATAGATGCATTCATAAAGGAAATACAATGGGAGACTATAATCCCTAGGCTGACAAAGTTCATTTGCAATGTATAATGCTACCCATATAGGTCTTACTATCATGATGTCCACTTTTGGTTTTAATACAATTATCCACAAGCCGGTTGTTTTTATTTCATACCTTTTTGTTTGTTTGGTGCACAACCGTACCCTATAGAGAATAGGAATAGAATAAGTCGAATCAAATTCATAAAGAGCTATAAAATGTTAGGTTTAATGGAATATAATTAGGAGCAAGTGAAGACGTTGTTAGAAAATGAATGAGATGAGACATTGTGAAGTGATATTCGAAGATTCGACAAAGGAAAGCATGTTAATTTATAAGATGCCTCATTAATCTGTGCAGAGCCCACGTGGTGGCATCTCAGCAAAAGGCTGACCGAATGGTATATGTTTAAAGGTAGAAGCATGATCTGTCTAGGCGGTCATTATTATCTTCTTCAAGATAAAGATTCAAGCCCTCATAGAAATCTCGAGCCGTCAAATTGCATGTTGCTGTTCCTGCAGAATGGGGCGATTCACCTTAGTGTCCACCACCATATATCAATATGAACACTATTTGACTTTAGACAGAATAAATTTCTTATGGTTATATACTGAATTAGCAAAAGAATACTATGCATATTTGACCGTTCCATTTCATGTTGTTTGATGTGAACCGAAATCATGCACGATTGGTTAAACAACATCATCTAGATATATATATATAATGAAAAATATACCTTGGCTCCCGTATCTTGCCTACTGTTGTTACAAGTCAGAATTCAGAAAGTCCCTGGTTTCTTCAACAGACCTAAACTTGAAGAGCCTTGGACATGAGTGGTTTGCAGGTTTCCTACGAAGATGCAAAACCTGACAGTCTGTCGACGACATATTACAAGCATTCAGACATGAAGTTTTAAGTTTGGCAATAGGCTCTCTGTCAAGAATGTTATAAGCCAAGACGTTATGAGGAGACAAAGTCCCCTAAATAGCTTCTTCGGTCAAATAGTCAGTTATGCGCTCGGATTTGATAAGTGATCCTGAAAAATTGTTTTGTGATGGGTCACACAGTTGCGTGGGGGGCATAATGCCGACAAGCTTGTTCTGTATGTCTGCTATTGATTTCTGAAGTGCAAATTAATCATTTTTGCTACGAGGCGCATTATCTCTCAGTTCCTCCATGATATCAGATACCATAACTCTGGGTGTGTTTGGTGTCAAAAGTGTAGAATCGTCAACGGAGCTAAGGCCTTCAGATGGTTTACGAGTATTAGATCTCAGTCTCCTAAAGGTACATACACGTTTGATAGACTTAACCATTACAGAAAAGAGAATTTTAACAATTTCCGGAAAAAAGTCTTGAGGATATGAAAAAAAGATAGCTGTATTATCGACGTATTAAAACAACAACGACAAATAGATATAGACTGCAGAATAAAAAGTCAGACTTTCCTAGGCGTCATTCTATCTGCTGATTTTTCCTTGTCGTCTCATATCTTGACGATTTCTAAGAAAATGTTCCGTCTTACCTTCTACATCAAGAAGTTAAGACATTCTGGTATAACCCAACCCTTACTCCTACAATTCGTTAACTCTCGCATTCTGCCTGTTATTCTCTATTGTTCCCCTCAGTTTTTCCCGGGCTACTGAAGAAAGACTATACCTTATTGCGCAGGATGTTAAAGGTTATCAGCAGGGTGAGCAACGTGCCAGTTAACCAGCTTGTTAATATTGTGGTTGACAGGCACATGGACTCATGTGAAAAATGGGCTAAATTCATTTTCTCTGACATGACTTAGAAATACGTCCCAGTTATATTGAGGAGTATCAGCTGCTAAGTTAAACTATCTAAACATGTATTCACCAAGGTGACTGAAGGTGAGAAGTTATTTTTAATCGTTCATCTCTCTTATCCTTTTGTGTAGTCCTCCCAAAAAGCTCTCGGTTGAATTACTATGGTTTCCACTAAGAGGATAGACGACTACTTATCAGGAAAATGTGGATAATAAAACAAATTAAAACAAATGACATCAGCTCTAAATCTATTCCTAGGTGTAAGCAAATCTTAATCCTGACCCTGCACTACCCCTAACCTTAATCCTAATCCTAACCATATATCAGCTATGGCAATGATGGGTGCCGTTAGCCAACGACTGGAATGCGTTCAAGGTTGTTGTAGCGTCCGTACTCCTGGGACGCTATTGTTGAACTTCGTCGTAGAGTAGAGTAATTCTGTTTGACAAAGAACTAGTAGAGATTTAGTGTTTTTGACAGATGATGAATATAAGGCGTCCACAGTTGAATCATCCAAGTAACGGTCATCTGAAACTCGACGAAGAATTCCTAATAAGGAGGTATCAGGGTGGCACCTAGACCTTCAAACCCACGCGGGGATAAACTGTGTAGTCCAGATGACCTTGAGCTGTCCGTGAGTTCAACTAAAAGGTTCACTGAATTTGTCGGGAAATAGGAGTTCAGCTGGATGAATGGCCAAGAGAAAGATTCATTAAATTCAAAGCATTAGCAAATACATGATAGTACGAAAGGATGCGGTTGAGTGAATAATCTAAAGAGCAATGCAGGCAGTTATGGGCAGACATTGATCACTGGGTCTGTAATAATCGGCTCTACATTTAAAGATCAATGACGACGATGAATGGCAACACCACTAAAATCGAAGGATGGGAACTAGTGAAACTATATAAGCAAAGCCTGAAGGTTAGTGACGTACTGGTTATGCTATCGACATGGGAAGTTCACAAAGGCCACATGAGTTCCTTCATGTGGTTGTAGGAGATAAATTGTGCTCGAAGCACCATTGATAAGCATAATTGTGGCGCTGTGTCTTTCATTAAATAAAATTATTCCCTGATTGCATTATCTACCACCACAACGCCCAAATTTTTCTAAAGTTTGCGAATAATGCCAATGCCTTCAAACTGTTGTTGTTAAGGAAGAGAATCTTTATTTTGATTCTCATTAGGTTTTGGGCTCCATCTGTGTCTAACACTGTACTTACATTCCTATTTGGTGGGCCCTACGATTCCCGATAAACTCCCATCTCCTGCTCACAAGGTCTCCCCCAAATCCTCCTCCAAGTTCGTAGTTTCCAATTCGGGTACTATTCAAACGCCTGGCGTTCGAAGTCACTCAGTAATCGTCTCCTAAGTGTGTGTCTCATCTATCTCCATGTCCCTTGGCACATGTGTCGGACAGTAAACCATTGATTGGTTCGCTGCCATGGTGTCTTTCGCTTATCCTTCCTTATCAGTCATTCGATCCTCATTATGAGGAGAAGCAAGCTGTTAGTGAAAGTTTTCATTAACCATACAAAGGCACTAACTTGATATGCATGCTGAAACCTCGATTCTTGTTCTTCATGGCATGTGCAGGAGACTTCCAGAGTGACTTTAGAATGGTGAAGGTTTGCCTTGTGTTTGCGATCCTGCCTTTGACAACTTCAACCGTACGGCCTTTAGCTGAAACGATACTACCTAGTCAAAAGGGAGAGGTGACCTAAACTAAATTCTACTTATCGATAGCAAAGAGTACAACTGTATTAACTATTTTATTTACTGGCATCTATACTTTATATTTTCTGCACAGATAGAGAATTCCTTGAAACCAATAGTGTACAGATTCAAACTTTCATAAATTCTAAAATTGATATTTTCAGTCCTGAAGAATCGTTTGAGAAGGTTTTTATTCTGCTAGTCGATCACGTAGTATGTGGTGTCTGTGTTTTTTACAGCTGTTTGATTGCACCAATATTTGTATCTGTGTTCAGTTGTCCCACGTAAACAGCCTACGGCGCGCGCTGCATTTGAAACTGAGCTTAACACGTTTCACATTTTTAATAGACTTGTGAGTTTGGGTTTTAAGTAAGTTATAGGTGCCTTTCTTGGGTGTCAAATTAATTTATAATGTTTTATTATATTTATTTGAATCCTGCTTTCATTTTGTGAATGCTAAATCTCAAAAGCAATCGAGTATATGCACCTGAGATGTTTACTGAATACTACTGGTTTTTCGGATTATTCATAAATCCGTAACAAGCAGTTGGACAGTAGTTGGTTCGACCGTGCAGTAAGCAGCATATATACTATTTTGGTTTCACGACGGAGGACAAATAAGTGAGACAGGGAGTTAAATAAATAATGTCAGTAAAAAGTTTGAGCACTGTGGATTAGGCCAAATAAATTATAATTATATTTCAATAGTTCACACACAATGATAAGTTTTTTGTTTTTGGTAATATTCCGAAAAAAGTTACTGCTTGTGATCACTTACTGTTGGAATTGTTTTGTTTTGAATTCACACTTGTTGATTTGTACTCATATATACATATATCTGTGTATCCAGAATTATATTCCAGGTTGTTGACATAGAGACAAGATTCCCAGCCGAGACTCTGTCCGCATATTAAGTCGCCGTCTTTTTTTGGTGAGGACAGTTAGCCGAAGTAGGACTACATGGGTTTGTTAAAAGCATCCGTATTTAAAACATGCAACTGACCTTGTTGATATTTTTAGTTGGGATAAACATATTTAGATAATTTATAAAGTAAAAAATATCTCTGAAGTCAAACTATCATAGCGGAAGTCAAGGTCTGTCAAAAGCTGACCTTCAAGGATCGGTCAGATATAGCGTAAGGTCATTCCTATGAACTTCTAACTGAAGTTGATATTTTTTAAAAAGCTCCACGTCTGCAGTAGACCGGTTACAGTATCAGCATACATGAAAAATTTCTTATTGAGTATTTATATATTTGGTAACTCTCTATTAACAGACTACTTATCAAAAATCAGGTATTTTACGTCAGATGCTTCTGCATAGCAGTCATACTCACTGAAGCTGAAAAGTATTAGAGAAACTTAATCCTTTAGACCTTGTTTTCCTTGTACTCCTGGCATATGACAGAATTAAAACGAGTACTGCAGATTGAATCCAATGATTTTTGGGAAACACACCAGTTGATTAGTCAGTAGATTTGCACATCGCTTAATCATTTAGCAAATATGGGTGTGGATATTTACTCTTTAATAGTGAATATATTTTCAGGCAATAATGTTGTTTGTGTGTCAAAGATAGTACGTGGTTTGGTTTTCATAGTATGCATATTTAGAGTATAAATTTAATGAACCTGGTGACAATTCCAGGTCAGTGAAAATATGTTACATGTATTTTCACATGAGCTAGACTTTCAATATCACCATAAGTCTTTATTTAATTATACGTCCTATTCTGTGTCTTCCTGTCATTCATTTCAGTTATTCCACTGTGTTCGCCTTTTTATGTTACTATTAGACTAAGCAACTTCAAGTGATGTATATCTTTGTAAGCTCCAAGGTCGTTGTATATTAATCCGTCTACCCCATATTTCACATACTAGATACACTAGTCCTATGAGCAAGTGATTTTGTTGGTTAACTTTTTTCCCATTGCTGACCACGATTGAACCTTTACAAGGGGACAATCGTCGATTTAGCATATGCAGATGATATAGTTGTTCCATGTGAAAACTGTCAAAACACTAAATCTTCTGAATACCTTGAGTAGAAATTTCGGTATGTGGGACCTGCGATCCTTCTCTATCAAATGTAAGGTGATGCTGCATAACTGGACTACATCAATTTCTAATTTATAGTTAGGGAGTAGGATGGCTGGTCGTGTTGACCAAGTCAATTATTTGGGGGGAATTGTATCAGACCTTATGGACGAAAACTCAGCATAGATACAGAAGACTCGTGTGGCATTTGATAGCTAATGTCATCTTCAGCGTAGATATGATATCTAGCTGTCGATCTCAAGATGTGTGTACTACACAACAGTTCATTTGGTACTTATATAAGGCTGTGAGACATGACCATCGAAAGTGGGGGACTAACTGTGGTAAGTGGTGTAATATAATAAGTAATGTTGAAGTCAGTTGTATTGTTCGGTAAGGAGGGAAAATTAATCAAAGAGTTTGGGAAGCGGCATTGATTGAGTTATCTGGGGCACGTATCATGCAAGCCAAGGGGTCGAACTTGGCTTTTATGAAGTGTGGTTACTTCTGCTGCTGCTACTGGATTCAACATAGAACTTGGCACCGAAGTGCAGCAGTTCGAGTTGCCACGTTCCAAATAGCAACTGCGAATTTCTACTTTGGAGAATCAGTTCAGCTTGTAAAACGGTAATATTTTACTATCTTTTATGTATTCGCTCTAATCTTTCAATATTCGATAGCGAAATCGTGTTTGCTATTACACAAATGACGAGTATGTTTATATAAATAAACTATTTTCCTTCTAAGTGAACTTATGTACCGCCTGTTCTTCTAAGGCTCTAATTTGTCTTTTTATTAAGTGATTTGGTTACTATTGCTTCTACAAGATTTTAAACAATTTATCTTTGTTTAGTTAATCATTAAAAATGGCGACTATGGCTGAATTTATACAACAGTCTGAGATAAATGATGGAATACGTTTCTCTTGGAATGCATGGCCTATTTCTCGACTAGAATCTGCCCAGTCTGTAGTACCTATCGGATGTTTATACACATTACTCAAAGAACGTTATGATTTTCCACCGATTAATTATGAACCAGTATTCTGTACTCGATGTCGTGGGATTCTTAATCCATACTGTCCGGTAAGTTCGTTTACTTTTAGGGTGGTTAGAGATATCAGTGTAATAATTCACTAGGTTTCCTGGTATTATATTGTGCTTGTTTGCTTACTGCACTGTTGAACAAAACTTGGTCTGTGTGCATCATCGTACTGATTGGCTCATATTTGGTGTACAGACTTAGTTTTAGTGTTGATTTTTGTATGAAGTAACTAACTCAAGATATGTTTTACTCCATTCAGTGATAATTACGGTTGAACCATGTGGTACATACTCCATATTTTGAAATTTATCTCACGATATTAGTGTGTTTGTTGTTAAATTTGAGTATTTCTATTAGTGGAATTCAGTGTGTGATTTAAGTTTCAAAAAACAATTTTAGTTGTGTATGAGTGGGAATAAATTAGAGGAACCTTCTAAATGTTTTGTGCGTCCGTGATTCAGCTATAGAATGCTGGTCGACCATACACGTAATCCGGGATTCGATTCCCGGTCGGCACACACCTTTACCTCCCCTAGCTGGTTGTATGTTCGACAAATGGAGAAGGTTGGGTGTAAGGTTAGCATTCCCCGCCCCGTAAAACACACCACTGATGCTGAAACTTCAGAGCTGAAGCTTGAAAACTTGTGTTCCACCTGGAACGTAAAGGAATAAAATAAATAAAATAAAAATCTGAATATGGTTCGCATCTTAAGAATCTCAGCAGCAGGGTGAGTTCACACATCTTGAAAACCCCTTTAGTTACTCGTATTATGCAGATGATCAACACGGAATTCTCTGGACTTGATTGTTTACGCTTCAAAAACTCTTCATACAACCGACTGGTGTAAATTGATCGTTTTGCGAGTTTTCAGTGAAGAAAAGAATAACATTTTCGGTTTTTTTCGAATTACAAAATAATAGGATATTTCTAGTATACTTCAAAAATTTCAAATAAATGGATTCAAAGTTTATTTCATTTTAATTGCTATTAATTGTGGAATAACTAAGTATCGTTTGAGTTGTCTTTATATGCAGTCAAAATGAAAACAATCTCTCCATAAATTTAAAGTTTAACTGGAGTCTTCTTGACAGCAGATGTACGCCACTATCAGATGGTCTTTTAAAGTGTCTCTGGCGATATTTAACTTAAAAACTAACATTTCTGTGCTGTTTCACCTCCAGTTTGGATTAATGGAAAGTAATGGTTGTTCTCATTTCACTGTTTGAAATATTTTTGTTCATAGTTTTTAAAGTATTACTTAAGACCTCAGAGGGCCTCTTCGGGTTATGCACTATTCTTATTTACTTTATTCCTTTGCATTCTGAGTCGAACATATGTCTTCAAGCTTTTAGAACTCTGAAGTTTCAGTAGCAGTAGCTTTATTCTTACAGGGTGCGTTTTCTAGTCTCACGCCCAACATTCCCTCTTTGCCGGGCTTACTATCACCTATTCAAGGGTTAGGAGTGTTAAGAAAGAGGCACAAACAGCGAAGAAAATTTTCTTTTCTACGATTCATTTTCATGAGCTGTACAATCGTAATTATAATTAACAAAGAAATCTTTAGACCAATCAGATACTGGTAAATTTTGTCCTTGGAAAATTGTATTACATAATGTAAGGTGTAAGAAGGGATGACTAATTGTAAGTTAGAAAGGAGACAGAAGTTGGCATGACGTAATAAGTGTGAGATAGTGAATAATCAATAATCTCGTGTAAAATGAACAGGAACTAGTGGAAAGGCTATAAAGTGTTTTTGTATAAAATATGTATGAAAAACAATGTTATTAATAATCAGTAATAGAGTGGTAATAAAATGTGGATGATGGGGACAAAATGATAATAAAAGTATTAATAAAATAAAATAATAATGGTAATAATAGTGAACTTACATAATAAAGGAAGGAAGCAAAATTGTGACAAGAACTTTACTCTGGCCATGGTAAGGCTAGAGAATGTATGTATCGCTTTTGTATGCAGAGGTCCGGTTTTAGATCTCGAATAGCTAATGCTTCAGCTATGTACAGATGGCGAATCCGAAGTCCCTTTGTACGATATTGAGGGACCCTGTGTAACACTGTGAAGCATTCATGTGGGGGTGCTCGATGTCCAGAGATGACAAGGTGTTCGAGGATCGAGCTGTTGCTATTCTTCTTTTCTCCTCTGGCCAACCAAGCGGGGCAGTGTTCCAGAATACGTTTTTGGACTTGACGTTGCGTACGGCCAATATACTTTGCTCCACACGAGCAAGTAAATTGATAAATACACATTGAGGTGGCCAAAAGCGGTATCTTGTCCTTAACGTTAGACTGGATTAACTGTCTGCAGGAGAATGTGATACGTAGAGTGGCTGTTGGAAATGTCTTCTTCAGACATTTAGAAAGGCGGTTTCTGAGAATTTCAGCTGCGACATCACCTTTGAATTCTAGGTTCATGAAGAGAGTCTTCTTAGGAACCGTTGCGATGTTTGACATCGGAGGCTTCTCCTTCATGTTTTTGTCAATAAATCTTGGTGGATATCCATTCTCTAGTAGGATTTTTCGTAATAAATTTAATTCATTCTCCACCATGTCTTCCGAGCAGATTTTTCTAATCCTTGAGCTCAACGTACGTATCAGGTTTCTCTTTCGGGTTAGTGGGACGAAGCTCTGAAAGTTGATAAACTGTCCAGTCCATGTTGGCTTGCGGTATATTGATCTTTGGATCGTACCATCGTGTCGTCTGGTGAGTAGTACATCAAGGAATGGAAATGCGTTGTTCGATTCTCTTTCTAAGGTGAAACTTATTGATGGATGCGCTGCGTTGAAGGTTTTGAGGAGAGAATCTAAATCACAATTTTCATCACAGATTATAAACGTGTCATCTACGTATCTCTTGTATAAGTGCAGTTGACTTATCAAGGGATTGAGGATGTTGTTTTCTAGACTCGCCATGAAGCAGTCGGCTAGGAGTGGACCGAGAGGAGACCCCATAGCTACTCCATCTTTCTGTACGTAGAACTTTTCATTGAATTTGAACTGTATATTGAACGTACATCTGAGAAGAAGTTCCTTCAGGTAGTTTATTGGGAGAGGAACTTCTAGGTTGTTGGTTTCGATGTAATCACAAATGAAGCATATTGTTTCAGTTAGGGGGATGTTTGTGAATAGAGAGACGACATCTAGTGAGATCATTTGTCTTTCAGACACGTTGACATCCTTCACTGAGTCGATGAAGTCAAATGTATCTCTGAGGCTATATTTTGTCATATGTCTTTGAACTGGTTCGAGGATATCAGCTAGCCACTTCGCGATTTGATGATATGGTGAGTTAACCATGTCTATGACCGGTCGAAGTGGGACATTCTCCTTGTGCACTTTAGGCAGTCCATACAGTCTTGGAATAGTTGAACTGCAAGGTTTTATTTGCTCATAAACCTCCGGTGTTATGACTGAATCTTCTTTCATTCTCTTCAGCAATTTTGTAAGTAGGTTTTCAGTTCTTTCGGTTGTGTCTTTCTGGTTGGGTGATTCGAAGAATTTGGTGTTATCTGATAGTATATCTGTCAATTTCTCATTGTAATCGGATCTATTCATTACTACAATACCATTGCCCTTATCAGGACGGACGAGGATTATGTCTTTATTTTCTTGGAGCTGTTTAAGTTGTCGTTTGTGTTCCTTGGTCAGTAGGTAACGGTGGCTCGGTCGCGTATGAATGTACTTGTAACAGCTGTCAAGGATTGAAGCTTTGAATTGATCCAGATCTTTTTCAGAAGTAGGTGACAAATCGGATGTCTGTGACATTAAATTCTCAAACTGTACTTTAGTTTGTAATTCGTTGAATTTACTCGATACATGGCAAAATTTTGGGCCAAGTGATAGCACTTGCATTTGAACAGGAGTCAGAGGAAAATTCGAGAAATTAAAGACGTATTTCTCCGGATTCTGTGGAAACGACGAAAGAGTTTCAGATGGTTTCAGGCTTTTTGTTAGTCGTGAATTGGTATCGTTGCAACGTTTTTGTATGACACTAGATACATACATATAATTACGATTGTACAGCTCATGAAAATGAATCGTCGAAAAGAAAATTTTCTTCGCTGTTTGTGCCTCTTTCTTATGACTCAATATGGGAATATTTCGTTCATTGAAGAACTCCAAGGACCCTGTGACAGTAAAGGAATTGGACAAATTCCTGCGTTTCTCTGTCAAGCTTGCTGAAGTTAACACGGAGCTTAATTTTCTGAAGCGATGCATCGATAAGCATGAGTATCCAAAACATTACTGGAAGAATCTCCGCCGGAATCATATTTACCCTAATTCAAAGACACTTAAACGTCACACACTCAATCACATCGACGCCATCCGCTCACGCATACCCGAACTTGAACGTAATATATCACAAAGAACCCATGCTTTATATGAACTATCCGATGATGAACGACAAACATTTCAGGATTATGTATCTAGTGTCATACAAAAACGTTGCAACGATACCAATTCACGACTAACAAAAAGCCTGAAACCATCTGAAACTCTTTCGTCGTTTCCACAGAATCCGGAGAAATACGTCTTTAATTTCTCGAATTTTCCTCTGACTCCTGTTCAAATGCAAGTGCTATCACTTGGCCCAAAATTTTGCCATGTATCGAGTAAATTCAACGAATTACAAACTAAAGTACAGTTTGAGAATTTAATGTCACAGACATCCGATTTGTCACCTACTTCTGAAAAAGATCTGGATCAATTCAAAGCTTCAATCCTTGACAGCTGTTACAAGTACATTCATACGCGACCGAGCCACCGTTACCTACTGACCAAGGAACACAAACGACAACTTAAACAGCTCCAAGAAAATAAAGACATAATCCTCGTCCGTCCTGATAAGGGCAATGGTATTGTAGTAATGAATAGATCCGATTACAATGAGAAATTGACAGATATACTATCAGATAACACCAAATTCTTCGAATCACCCAACCAGAAAGACACAACCGAAAGAACTGAAAACCTACTTACAAAATTGCTGAAGAGAATGAAAGAAGATTCAGTCATAACACCGGAGGTTTATGAGCAAATAAAACCTTGCAGTTCAACTATTCCAAGACTGTATGGACTGCCTAAAGTGCACAAGGAGAATGTCCCACTTCGACCGGTCATAGACATGGTTAACTCACCATATCATCAAATCGCGAAGTGGCTAGCTGATATCCTCGAACCAGTTCAAAGACATATGACAAAATATAGCCTCAGAGATACATTTGACTTCATCGACTCAGTGAAGGATGTCAACGTGTCTGAAAGACAAATGATCTCACTAGATGTCGTCTCTCTATTCACAAACATCCCCCTAACTGAAACAATATGCTTCATTTGTGATTACATCGAAACCAACAACCTAGAAGTTCCTCTCCCAATAAACTACCTGAAGGAACTTCTTCTCAGATGTACGTTCAATATACAGTTCAAATTCAATGAAAAGTTCTACGTACAGAAAGATGGAGTAGCTATGGGGTCTCCTCTCGGTCCACTCCTAGCCGACTGCTTCATGGCGAGTCTAGAAAACAACATCCTCAATCCCTTGATAAGTCAACTGCACTTATACAAGAGATACGTAGATGACACGTTTATAATCTGTGATGAAAATTGTGATTTAGATTCTCTCCTCAAAACCTTCAACGCAGCGCATCCATCAATAAGTTTCACCTTAGAAAGAGAATCGAACAACGCATTTCCATTCCTTGATGTACTACTCACCAGACGACACGATGGTACGATCCAAAGATCAATATACCGCAAGCCAACATGGACTGGACAGTTTATCAACTTTCAGAGCTTCGTCCCACTAACCCGAAAGAGAAACCTGATACGTACGTTGAGCTCAAGGATTAGAAAAATCTGCTCGGAAGACATGGTGGAGAATGAATTAAATTTATTACGAAAAATCCTACTAGAGAATGGATATCCACCAAGATTTATTGACAAAAACATGAAGGAGAAGCCTCCGATGTCAAACATCGCAACGGTTCCTAAGAAGACTCTCTTCATGAACCTAGAATTCAAAGGTGATGTCGCAGCTGAAATTCTCAGAAACCGCCTTTCTAAATGTCTGAAGAAGACATTTCCAACAGCCACTCTACGTATCACATTCTCCTGCAGACAGTTAATCCAGTCTAACGTGAAGGACAAGATACCGCTTTTGGCCACCTCAATGTGTATTTATCAATTTACTTGCTCGTGTGGAGCAAAGTATATTGGCCGTACGCAACGTCAAGTCCAAAAACGTATTCTGGAACACTGCCCCGCTTGGTTGGCCAGAGGAGAAAAGAAGAATAGCAACAGCTCGATCCTCGAACACCTTGTCATCTCTGGACATCGAGCACCCCCACATGAATGCTTCACAGTGTTACACAGGGTCCCTCAATATCGTACAAAGGGACTTCGGATTCGCCATCTGTACATAGCTGAAGCATTAGCTATTCGAGATCTAAAACCGGACCTCTGCATACAAAAGCGATACATACATTCTCTAGCCTTACCATGGCCAGAGTAAAGTTCTTGTCACAATTTTGCTTCCTTCCTTTATTATGTAAGTTCACTATTATTACCATTATTATTTTATTTTATTAATACTTTTATTATCATTTTGTCCCCATCATCCACATTTTATTACCACTCTATTACTGATTATTAATAACATTGTTTTTCATACATATTTTATACAAAAACACTTTATAGCCTTTCCACTAGTTCCTGTTCATTTTACACGAGATTATTGATTATTCACTATCTCACACTTATTACGTCATGCCAACTTCTGTCTCCTTTCTAACTTACAATTAGTCATCCCTTCTTACACCTTACATTATGTAATACAATTTTCCAAGGACAAAATTTACCAGTATCTGATTGGTTAGGAGTGTGTCGGTCGAGGATCGAAATCCGAAACTAGTGCGTGGTTAGCGAGCATTCTACCACTGCACTACCGACGCAGCCTATCCTGTCACATGCTCCGATGGTGTTCCCTTGACTTTCGTTGCCAGATCTGCCAAAGTCTATAGGATAGTGCATGACCTAATGGTTGTGTGCAAGGTTTGAGGAAGTCGGTATGCTATATGCATGCGCCTCGTCCTAATAATGCTTTTCTGGCCGAAGTGATCTAGTGGATAACGCTTTCGTGTTTGGAACTATGGGTACTTTGTTCGAGCCTCAGAGAGGAAAACATTACTGACTCACTGGAGAGTGCAGGTACATCCAGATGACGAGTCCCAAATAGGAAGAAATGCGCATCCCGGATTCCAACTCTGGTCACCATCCACCACTTAACCTCCCTTAGATGTTATATTGTATTTCTCTCCTGGTTTTTTCTTCATGAATCTGCTGAAGACGGAGGGCTGGGCATGAAACTAACACCCCCCCCCCCGGAAGAATAAAACTACTGCTACCCAAACTTCACAGCTCTAAAAGCTTGAGATTCTATCTTCCACTCGGAACGCAAAGGAATTCATATATAATATAGTAATACTTCATTTTAATTTTGGATTGCTTCAACTGTCATTAATTTCATTTCCTGATGTAATTAATTAATTAATTTTATTAACCTTAAGTTTGATATCAGGAGTCGGACATGGACGTGTTGCCTATGCACAATGCGTAATAACTTCCCACCTCAGTATGCTGGAATGACTGAACAAAAGTTACCTGCGGAATTGATGGCTCAGTTTACCACACTAGAATATACCATCCCGGTAAGTTACATATAATTCACTGGCTTATTTATTGATGCATGTAATGGTGTCGAAACATTTAGTAGAAGATGAATATGTGTTTAATAAATCCCATGACGTAAAGGATGCCTTTACTACTCTTTTCTCATGAATTTCCTTTATATATATATATATATAATCTTTACATTGGTCTTTAGAAAATATTTGACTGAAATTCAGTTATGCAGGCTTTATAAGAAATTTAATCCGACGATTCTTATAAATCAATAAGCATAAATATGTAACAAGGAAGGATTAAAATACCCGTTTAACGTTCACTTGCTTTTCTCTTTTATAGATGAATTTCTTAATCGCTTGAATTGATTAGTTTAAAAGAATATAAGAATAGTTATTCAACAAACCCGTTGTATTTCTATATAGTTAACAACTAGTCATAGGTATTGTGTTAAGGCTAATAATGTAACTGGGCTTCTCAAACCTCAATAGGTGGAGGTTAGACGTTGACGGTTTGTTAGGTAAAGAAGGATATTCGATCTATGACATAATAAAGGTACATCGGTTGAGATGGTTAGGATATATGTTACGCATGCATCCCCCCTGGCCATCGATCGTCTTCGTTGACTAACAGTCAATGTTATTTGACATAGGATCGATGAGGTTGGAAAAGAATTAGTGCGGGTAGTCAAACGAACATATGGCTCCAGGAGTCTATAAGAGTTAGTTTAGGCCAACCAACCAGTTAGTTATGTAGGGAGGTGTAAACTACTTGGGCGAATGGCTGGTTGTTGACATTGGGATAGTAAGAACCAATGAAGGTTGGAGATAATTGGTGACATGACTAAAAATCATCGTTCCCAGTGATGGCTGGCTCAGAGGCATTCACTCATTGTGATGATTTTTCATATGTAGTAGATTTCTATTATTCTTCTTGCATATTACTACTATTCTTTTTCCCTGACTGACACTTGTGTGTATTATCTGTCTTTTGAATCTGTGTTTACTGTTTTCTGTGGTTTTGTGTGGTAAATGGAGAGAGAGAGTGGCCAGTTGAGCTACTGCACATCAGTGCAAAGTATTTCTGTGTTCAAACCAATCAGTCGATAGGTGGATGAGTATTCTAACCCTTTTCGAGTGATTGAGAGTCAGACGCCTTACCCAATGAACCACAACCTTAAGCCTACTTTGAAGTCAACGGACTTATTGTGTACTAACTGTCACTTTTGAACTTCAGTATGAATAGAGTAGTCAATTAAATAAGCATTTCCGTCTTCTTAAATGTAGTATTGATTACTTGTTTGTTATTGCTGTTGTTGTTTACTTTTGTAGAAAGTTCAACCAGTCCCGCCAATATTTGTTTTTGTCGTGGACACGTGTATTGAAGAACCTGAATTCACTCAATTGAAGGTAAGTAAACAATTTAGACAGTTTGTTACTTACTAATGTCATTTCAATAATTAATTAATGAATGAATGCTAGCGAAATTGATTTTCTCAGTCTAGGATATACTGAATACGTTGAATGTGTTGTATGTCCACTTCAACGTTGATATTTTTAAGAATAATAGACCTTAGCTGTCTTAGGGTACATTTTTCTACCTCATGGTGTTCACCAAGTTGCCTGACGCGGAAATAATTAAGGTTCAAGAGGTAACCTACTTCGTAAGTATATTCGGACTTGGCTTGCTGACCTAATATCAATTCGAGTTGAACAAGTACTGGGTAGCTTATATATTATTGATTGAAATGAGTAGTTGGAAACCACTCTTGTTAGATAGACAGCAGTGATTACTTTCCTTCACGTTCCCAGTGGAACGTAGGGCTTCAAACAAGAGGCTCGATGTTTCTGTAGCAGCGGTGTTTATTTTTACAGGATGGGGTTGCTAGCCTCATGCCCAACCTTCCCTCTATACCAGTCTTATTGTTGGCTTAGCGAGGCACGGCCTGAACACCATGGGGACTGTTATCCATTTGAGGCTGACCTCTTCATGGGTATACCTGGGAGAGATTGAGTTCAAATAGTCGAATCGATTCAAAATGTCCAATTGAATCACTTATATTTTTGTTCAACTATCGTTTCATCATTAAGAAACAACAGAAGAATCATGAAAAGTAATAATCACATAAAGGTCATGAATCAGGTTAGTTATATAAGCTTGATGATAAATGTATAACAAATGAAGTTACAGGATTCACCACGAGCTGATATTGGTTAGAGAACCATTGGGACAACCAGCTACAGGGAGTACTGAACAGTTTTTCCATCCTAGTGCTTGGGACTCTTCATCAGTACGCACCCACCGACTGATGTTCAAACCCAGGACCTTCTCGGTATAAGGCGATCTCGTAAACCATTAAACCACTGGGACCCAGCCCAATATTCTATGAATTCCAACCACTGCCAGTTCGTGATATGTATATATATATATATATACATATATAGCGCAGCTGCCAGCCAGTAGTGTCGCGATTGAAAAATGACAAATGAGGTTTTTAACTATACAGTGCCGGATCGAAATAAGTGACTGCTTCTTTTCAGTTCATCCACTTTTCTTAATGTTCAAATTAGTGCAAGATGAGAAACCATTCAATGGGAATGAATATCATCTAAGTATTTTGTTGTTCTTACAATGTCTGTCTTTCTTTCCTATTTATTGAAGAATCTAAGCGTTTCTATATTGTCTTTCATATATCTCCTGTTTTTCGCAACATGCTGTTAACTGTTTTACTGTGTATAACGTGAATGTTGAAAATATTATTGATTTCTGTTAAAATTCATTTATGGGATGATAATCCACTGTTATGCAATAGGACTGCTTCCTTTTTGCTTACAGCAGTTTTTCATTGTTTATAAAATTACAGCTTTCCTTCATGAAAAAATTCCCTAACTGAACATTAGTAAAAACAAGACAAATAGTTCAGCAAAAAGGAGCTTTTTTCGGCGGAATCACTTTCCTCTCTAACTACTTGTACAATCGCATTTATATACAATCATATTTCATGAAGGAGGGCGAGGGGTAGTAACCAAAAGTGATGAGTAGTCACAAGCATAGTGGTCAATATTAGTCAATGCATAAAAGGAGTTGAATAGGTGAATCAGAGTTACGAAACAGGATGAGTAATGCAATAAGTGAGTTGTAATCAGGATGCATATAGAGACGAAGGAAAATATGGAATTATGCAAGAGCACCACAAAATACAGAGTTATAACGAGTTACAAAGACAAGCAAACAAAAATCAGGTCGGAAGAAATCACCGGGGTTGTTGCCATGGTGGCAGAAGTGGTTGAATAATTCTCTTTTGTATGTACAGGTCCAGTTTCTTTATCTAAGTGGCTCAAGCGTCAGCGATGCAAAGAAGGCAAAAGCCTATTGCCTTTGGTAAATTATCCTTGACTTTTTAGATTACTTTGAAGTAGACGTTTTTTGAGATGGAATGACCAGTGTTGTTGGTAAGGTGTTCGATTATCGCACTCCTTACAGAGCCACTGCTATGTTTCTGCAGCCATGCGGTGGGATAGTGTTCTTGAACCCTTTTGGACAGGATAGGCATCGAACGACCAAATATACCTGGCTGCACAACAACAGGTGAACTGATATATATACGTAGAAGTAATCAGATGCGAGATCTTATCCTTTGGACTTCTGCAGACTAATGGACGCCTGGAGAACACTACTCTTAGCGTTCTTCTTAAGAAACCGAAATTTTCCTCTTAAGGGTTTCATTGAGTAGGTCGAAGTTCATATAAAGTTTCTTTTTTTGACACGCATGACGTCTCTTGTCTTTGGAATTTCGACTTGATGTTCTTGTCAAAATGTTTTGGTGGATATCTGTTTTGAGTGAAGATTTCTTTGAAAAAGTGTAATTCCTTTTCCAGAGCATCAGGGGTGCACATATTTCGGACGCGATATATATATATATAAACAGTGTTTTGATGTTAGGCGTTAAGAGGAGTAAATACATAGGAAGAAAGCCACTAATTTCTATTATGCAGTTATTGGCTATCATCATCAGTAGTGTGTAGGTGTAACCTTTAAGGAAATTAACATCGGATCAATATGATTCGAACCTTTGACAATCAGTAACAAGTTCAGAGACTTTGGTATTCTCAGTTATTATGATCGTATCTGACTGTCTGCTGAACCAATCTGTGCTTGATAATGACTAATGTGTGTCTTTAGTCCCTTGTGTATTGATTGAGCAGATATGTAGCTCATTAGCTTAAGCCCTCGATTTCCAATCAGTGGGTTTAGGTTTCAGATTTCACTCCACGAACTTTCACCCTGTGCAACTGGCTAAGGTCATCAGTGTCCCGTACGGAGTACATTGGAAGAACAGAAAGAAGGGCTTTTATCCAGTTTTTCAAGCATATTCCACGAATCTTATGTTTGAAGGGAAGCAGATATTCTCAAAGTGCACTTACCAGACACACCTTGTAGATACAGGGGTCATTTCATCACGATTTCTAAATCCTTCAAAATATTAAGCATACAAAGAACGGGAGATTTACTGCAACTTGCTGAAGCAGTTGCAATCAAGCGTTTCAAACCAAAGTTTTGCATACGGAAAGAGACTGTAGTCAGTCTTTCATTCCGTTGGTAACTAACTGTATTTTGATTACACTAATTAGTCAATCACATTAGGGATTTCAGCTTGCTTAGCAATTTTTCAATCTTATGGAATATAACGTTCTTGTGAACTTAAAGGCTAACACTGTTTATTAAGTTTTTCTGTTTTCAGTTTTCTCCTCCCTTCCCTCTCTTTTGCTCTTCTGAGTGCATATAAATTGATGGTAACTTAAACTAAATCTAACTGAAATATGTCTCTAACATTATTTATATCCATGGTAATTTCAGGTGGTTACAGCAGCTGATGAGTAGCAGCTGTCAAATAGAATGATGATATTATTTTACACAACAAATCAGGTCTTTCTTTCTTTCTTCCTTTTTTGCAATTTATCAAGGGAACCAAGTGTATGAAACTAACTGTTGTTGTATGATTATTATTATTATTGAAATCTTCCAATGAAGTATGTACATTGATTGATTTTGCTTATTTCTAATCTTTTATCAGGAATCTATCCAGCTATCATTGAGTTTTCTACCGCCTCAAGCATTAGTCGGTTTGATCACTTTTGGGAAAATGGTACATGTTCATGAATTAGAAGCAGGACCAATAGCTAAATCATGGGTATTTAAAGGAACAAAAGATTACACAGGAAATCAAATTCAAGTAAGACAAAACATTAAAAAAAATCGTATTTAGAAATTTTCTTTCGAATATGTATCTGGTTTACATGCCGTGTTATTGTTGTTTACTTTGTGGATTTATGACGCCATCTTTGATGTAGACGTGATATGCGACCAGCTATCGATCAAAAGACGTGTGTATTACGCAGCAGCACTTCTCTTCATCCTCGGTTATGGCTGCCTGTCAGCGAGACATGGCCATTGAAAGTGGAAGACATGAAAGGGCCTGGCTGGCTAGCTGTGTTTGATCGTAGATGTGTGAATAGGGTGACTAATATTGAGGTTAGGCGTCGAGTTTTATCTGAAGTGATGTCGGTTGAGATGGTCAGGAAATGTGTTACGTATGCATTCCCCTGGCCATCGATCGCCTTCATCGACCGACAGTCAATGTTATCTGACATAGGATCGATGAGGCTGAGAAAGAGTTAGCGTGGATAGTCAAACGGAAGCGTCTTCTTGAGTTAATGAAATCCGTAACAGTTTTAGCCATCCAATCACGTGGGAAGGTGTCGACTGCTAGTCTGGCTGGTTGAGGTCCTCCGAATGATAAGAACCAATGAAGGTTGTAGACAATTAGTGATATGGCTAAAAATCATCGTTCCCAGTGATGGCTGGCTCAGATGCATTCCACTCATTGTGATGATTTGTGATATCTAGTAGATTTCTATTGTTCTTCTTGCATATTACTACTATTCTGTGTCCCTGTCTTTTTAATCTGTGTTTACACTTTTCTGTGGTTTTGTGTGGTACATGGAGAGAGAGAATGGCCAGTTGAACTGGTGCACTTTAATGCAAAGTAATTCTATGTTGAAACCAGTCTGTCAGTCATTTTGAAATAGATCTTGGTATTTCGTCAAATTGACTTGCATTTTTGTAATGCTATTGTTTATTGGTCTCTATTGGATGTCGGCTATCGTCTAATGCTTGCGGGTAAATATCACTAATATTACCGATTAGAATAGTGTCGGATAGTCAAATTGCACTGGTTTACTGTATTGGTCCAGGTAATCTTTTATTTCCTGTTGATCAGTCTTGATTGGACGGAAACACTTGGTTTGTGCTAACCTGTCAGAGATTCTTGTGGCCTATTGGCCTAGTGGGAAGCACTTTGGTGTTCAGTGAAAGGATGGGTGTTGGGTTCAAGGTTCAGTGGAAATATCATTACTCACTTGGTGGGGATTTGGATACATCCACCTAACGAGTTCCAAATAGTGCGGGACGCGCTTTATCAGCCAAATAACGTAGCGATTTATACTAGTCCGTCAGAACTTGGTTGCCTGCATCATATTTCGCATGTACCATGGTGTAATTCATACATGTATTGTGTGTATGAGTTAGTGATTCCATTTAGACGTCCAGATGGATGGTGGCAATGGGGGATTCAGACTGGGGATACATTGGCTTAAATCAATGAACGTATTTCCACAGTTAATTAAACACTACTTACTGAATGAGTATAGAAAACATGAAAACACTTGGGAGGTAATATTCCTTTTTGTAACAACAGAGTATTTAGAATCTCATTGACACGTAATTATTCAAAGTACCTAGGTAAATATTATTTAAATAATTTTCGTTCAGTTATCTAAAGCGAATTCATGTCGGTATCTCATAGTTGAGAAGCTGTTTCAGAGTACTTTGATTGGACTGTAGTAGTTAGTAACTAGTATCATGTATCTAGTCCCTCGATTTTGCTGCAGACTGGATTTTATCAGTTAAGTTTTCCACCTGAGCACTATGCTAGGTGGTGGCTAGCCATCATGGTGCAACCTCCGAATTGTTGTTAATAGATGGTTAGAGGCAATCGGCCACAGGAAGCCTTGCTTGACGTAGACCTCATGCTTATTGGCTATCGTCAGGATAGTGTGTAGCTGCAATCTTGAAGGTGCTCATGTCCTTCCTGAGATTCGAACCTGTGTCACCTATTTCTTCAGTCAGAGATATTGCCACTGAGCTATTCGTGCTTGTGATTGATTTCCTTTAGGTTTGTAATAAGTACACTTTGATTGGGCACTAGTTAGTTAATAGTGTCATGCGTTTAATCCTTTGTTTGGTGACGAGTGAACTGTGTCATTCAGTCAAAGGCGACGCATTGATTTAATCGTCTAAGTAGTTAACTTTAAGTCAGTGGAATGGGGGATTCGAACTTTGTCTTACTTGTCAAGATTTGAACAACCAGTTAACATCAGATCAATTTTTATTTACTAGGCTTATAGATACAAATGGGTTGGAGGACTTTGAACTGTACTATCTGCGTAGTAGAGATTACGGAAACAAATTCTTAGATTATGCATTGCTGAAGATAATGCCTAATATTTTGATCTCTGTCATTCTGAAGTACCCTATAGATAATTTGTCTAAATATTCATTTATTGTCTACACAAGCTGTATAGTGTCAATATTTTTCCCCCACTTCTCTAGGTAATGCTTGGCGTTGGTCGTAGTTCTTTTGGTAATGTTGGTCAACCGGCTACATTCAATGCTCGTCCTAGTCCAGGTGTTAAAGGTGTCTACGGTGCTGAACAACAATTTCAACAACAGCAACCACCTCAAGCACAACCACAGATGGCTCAGTTACCATACAATAGGTAGGTTTATATTTTGCTTTCCCTTTCCCCCAATATTTATGCATCTCAATTCATCAAATAGAACTTTTCCTACTTCCTCCAAGGTGATGAGATCGGTTACAGAATCCCTAGACGCCTGTTTCGTCCTAGCTCGAGACTCTTCATTCCACAGACGCCCAAGTAAAAATGTGCCAGAAGAAAATAAGCAACTGGTGTAGTGTTCAGTGACAATGCAAAACTCATACCAGAATGTAGTTCATCACTGAAAATCCCTGTCCCATTCAACATTAGATTTGCTTATCAATTAGTTTATAAAAAGATTATTGAGTTGTCAACAACAACGACAAGTAGAAAAGAAACAAAATCATATTTGCTTCAAATTACTGTAACAGTTCACTCTGTGTTTTTTTTATTATTCAAACAAGGGTGATTGTGAACTTCTTAACGTCATAGTAACTTGCTACATTCTATTTCGTTTAAATTAAGGGTATTTTAAACACTTTAATTCACCATGTATAAATCTCTGGCCTTATGTTTGG
This sequence comes from Trichobilharzia szidati, assembly GCA_944472155.2. Taxonomy (NCBI): domain Eukaryota; kingdom Metazoa; phylum Platyhelminthes; class Trematoda; order Strigeidida; family Schistosomatidae; genus Trichobilharzia; species Trichobilharzia szidati. The sequence continues at coordinate 191,562,608 of OX235271.1, forward strand.
TAAAATTATTAATGATATCATTGATAGCCATTTCTGGAAGACATATTGCACATGTTCTTAGCTCAGAAAGCCGAGAAGCGATTCCACAGATGATTTATGTTTATTGTCACACAAACTCGAAGACTTACAGGCGAAAACTAACAAACTGGCTGAAGAAACAGGCGGTGAGACAAGAATTCAGGTGAATGTAGAGAAAATGGAGATGACAGAAATACTCGTGCACTAACACCAGTCACCATCATTGGGATAAATTCGGTATAAGTATATTATTTCCTTCGTAACGACAGAAGACAAGGGCAGGCAACAGATCGTTTATTGAGAAAATCACCAGATATTTATAGGTTTTTATGTACTTTATTATTCATTATTGTTAGCAGAGAAGCAACGTCTTCTGATTGGTCGTTTTCTTGCTGAAGGCTATTCTGTCATCTCCGTTTGTGTTACCGTTTCTTAGACAGTCTGGTGATATATCTGCAAATCGTATCCGCCCACGCTAAGTGTGCTGTGATTGGTTGTTGAGTTCCTCAAGGTTAGGCTTTGTTCTTGTTTCTTCTCATGACCAAGATTTGGGACGTAAACATTGACGTAAATTACTGTCTACCAATTTTGGCTAGCAGACAGCTCTCACCACACCTTCATTCATTTAGGAAACGTTGTTTCTACCACAGGTGACAGCACGAATGAAGATGTCAAAGCCAGTCGGGATTAGAAAGGCAAGGTATGCCTTCATCAGTGTGAAATCAGTTCGGAAACCTGCTGCACTCAGCATTAAGAAAAAGAGTTCTGATTTTCAACACCAACGCAAAGACAGTTTTTCTATACACGTCAGAGTAACTTGGTCAGCGCGTCACGTTAAGCATTTGCTACAAGCCACGACAGACCTTTACCGAAAACTGCTATCTCTCCATACTGAAGATCAAAAGCCAGTCAAAAAGAATTAGCAACAAGAAACTATGGAAACAAACTAACCAAGAACCTATTGCTCAACAAATATGTAGGAGAAAGTGGAGATGGATCGAGCATACATTGAGGAATCCGTTGAATGACATTGCGCACCAGGCTATCGCTCGAGTAGAATCCCATGGGAAGCGACGAGGGGGACGTTGGTGCGAGGGTGACATGGAGGAGATGAGAGACTATGGGCAATCGTAGGGTCAGCTAAAGATGAGATCAGAAAATAGGAGAAAGTGGAGATGTGTTGTTGAACCCCCATATTCCATTCAGAACCCAAGGGAACAATAGTAATAATATTTCTTAAGGAAGTTTTATTCGAGAATCGATCTAACCTGGAAAATCAGCAAAGCATATCGAACTTCTAATACCTGTGTTTATCCTAGTTAAGAAATCCTCATCTGAAAGCATTTGATGAGACTCAATCTTCAAATATCGCGTGTAGCCCACTGCCTGTCAACTGCATACAAATGCAGCGTGACTGTGGAGTAACACTCTCGTATACAGGTTCGTGTCTTATGCTACTTCAGCATAAACCGTCATAATAGACATGATACAAAAAAGCATGAGTTCGAACTCTAAACCGAAACCTGAAATAGTTAAAAAAAAACCAGTTTTTATCTGTATAGCCTACGAAGCGGAAGAAGTATCCACAAGAATCGAGAAAAGAAATAAAACATTGAAATGAACATTTCCCGCCGCCAAACTCATTCCACTTTACAACACAGTATGCTCGTTAACCCAGTCAAAAGTAGATGAGTATCCTGCATTTACCAATTCACCTACACTAGAGGCTGAAAGGACATATGAAGAACTCAAAGGAGAGCGTCTACTAGATTCGCCGAATGTATCCTTAAAAGTCGTCGTATGAAAGGCAGCAAAGTGTTCTCGAGTACAATTGTCAGACACCTGACACCGAACACACACACACTGTAAATAAGTCAGGCTTTCAAAACAATCAGTACACAAAGGAAACCATGATTACTTAGAATCGCAGAAGTCATTTCTATCAAAAGACTTTGACCCAACCTATGCATACAGAAAGGTAGAATGACTAATCTCTCTCGCTGCCTTGGTAACCGTAATTTTTCTCTTCTGTTGCATAATTTTGATTTTCGTTTCCACTTACTGAGTCAAACTCACTATTAAGTTTCCAAATCTACTAAATTATTTTGTCTATCTTATAATTTTACTTTACTATTCACTTCCACCCTCCTGAACTCCTCATGATAATTTATATAAATTTATTCTGATGCGAGCTCGTCGTCCATTAAGCCAATGGGACCCAACCCAATGGTTCATGAATTCCAACTTCTGCTTAATGGTCTATGACCTGGCCTTGTAACCGGGAGACCCTGGGTTCGAACATCGACCAGTGGGGCTGTGTGCTTTTGAAGAGTCCCAGACGCCAGGACGAAACATTTGTCCAGTACTCTTAGGCTTTCCAATGGTACTTTAACCAAAGTTAGCTCATAATGAAATCATGTAACCTCTATTTATTATATTGTTTGTATTTCTTATTACGATCAATATTTTCAGATTTATTCAACCCATGGAAAGATGTGATGCTGTATTAACTGATCTACTGACCGAACTACAACCTGATCCATGGCCTGTACCACAAGGTAAACGTCCACTTCGTTCAGTCGGTACTGCATTAAGTATTGTCATTGGTCTACTAGAAGCCACCTATCCAAATACAGGAGCTAGAGTTATGCTATTTCTTGGTGGTCCATGTACTCAAGGTCCGGGTATGGTTGTAGATGATGATTTGAAGAATATTATACGCTCTCATCATGATATGGAAAAAGATAATTGTAAATATATGCGAAGAGCTATGAAAGTAAGTTTAATTTTTATTAGTCTTGTTATAACAGGTTATCTGACAACAAATATATTCTATCCTACAGATTGTTTATTCGGTATAATATGTATCCTTTTTTGTTTTATCGTATGTTACTCAAAGATTACATACTGTTTACATTACTGTGAATCCAGGATTTATTGATGAAGCGTAATACGACACTGACTGACTAACTGACTGGTTTCAACATTGAACTTTGCACCGATGTACATCAGTTCAAGTCGCCACATTCCATGTAGCACACAAAGCAAGAGAAAAAAGTAATTCAAAATAGAAACAATAAACAGAGGTATAAAGCAAAAAGAATAGTAATATCAAGGAACAATATATTTTTATTGGGTATTATAAGTTCACAAGGAACGGATGCATCTGCACCAGCCATTGAGAACGACGATTTTGAACCATATCACCAATTGTCTCCAGCCATTAATGTTTACCGTCCCGAGGACCCCAACCAGGAAGTCTCCTTCTTCCTACGTCGCAGGCTTAAACTAACTGTTGTGGATTTCATTGACTGATGAAGCCATATTGGTTTTAGTTTGACCACCACTGGCTCTTTTCCAACCTGATCCGATGTCAGTTAACATTGCCCGTCGAGGAAGGCGATGGCTAGGATGCATACGTAACACATATCCTAACCATCTCACTCGATGTAGCTGCACAGCCTCGTCGATTGATTTCCCCTCCTTACCCAGCACTGGACGCCTCATCTCAATATTGCTCACCCTATTGTACCACGCGAGATGGAACGCAGACACTTATTATCAAAGACAGCTATCCAGGCTTTTCATGTCTTCCACTCTCACTGGCCATGTCTCACAGCCATTGAGGAGGACGGAGTGTACTGCTGAGCAGTACACACGCCCTTTGGTCGAAATCCGGATATCACATAATATGACACACCTGGATAGAGTGTTATCTAACAGATCACAGGACTTTGCTTCAAATTCTCCTGGATATCATCATTAGCTAATCTGTAGGTGTTGTAATGGAGTAGTTTGTGTTTTGTTTAGTTGTCATCTAACTTGACTAAAATGAAGCTTCAGTCACGACATTGTAGCTAACTGATCACTTGAAAATATTCTCACCCCCCTCCTCACACATTGAGACTGTCTGTCTGTCTGTCCGTTTTCGACATAGAACTTTGCACTGATGTGCGGCAGGTCCTCCGTCCCTAACTGAGGTTACTAGAGCAGCCACTAATCTGAAGCAAGGCAAAGCAGCGGGACCTGATGGATTGACTCCAGAGGTATTTAAGTATGGTGGAGACAGTTTACTGTCTGCGTTAACTGAGGTTCTAGGCAGCGTCTGGGAATCAGAGGAAGTCCCATCGGGTTGGTGTAAGTCACTGATCATCCCGATATACAAGAAGGGAGACACATTGAGACAGACACACAGGAGTCAGGTTTAACTGTGACAACAACTTTATTGTTCATAATACAGAGTAAATTATTCTTTACACATCCAGGACCTTCTGGTTACAAGTTAAGCTACCTTGTAGACCATTCAGCCACTTGGAGGGACCCAGCTTGCGAATGAAGTCTAACGTCTACCAATTCTTGATTTTAGCGCGACTGGCACTAGCCAGTGCCATCAGCGGTGTTTGTCCTCACTCCCGACCTGGTGGTGGGGTTCCCCACTGGTTACGAGTTCTCACTAGAAAGAGCCTCAGGCAATTTCCTCTTGCATAGAGCCAGTCACTCCCTAGCGAGCACTAGATTAATTTTGATTGATATCATCATTCTACCAGATGAAAAATGAGTAGGTTAGTATTGGTATTAGTATTATGGTAGATATTTAGTTGGCTCTTTGATTTGCAACACTGTCTTACGGATTTAAGTACCCTAACAGTAGATTAACTTCATATGTGTCTGTCTATGATGACTAGATGAGGAATAATGTATTCTCGTTTCTCACCATAAGGAATTTTCTAGGTAGGTGGTCATGTATCTTAGTATATTAATTATCACTTTAAATGGTTGATGCGTATTCCTCTTTCAGGTGAGAATGATGACAGTACAAGCAGATTCATATCATCACTTAGTTCATTGCTTCGTAAATAGTGTTTAACACCTCCCATAGATTTATTTAATTCAATTTTAGATTTTCCCGTCGATTGATTGGACCGAAGTGCTTGGTCTCAGGTTGACATGTCGGCTTCTTGTGCAGATGCTTTGACGATGTCTGGACATGTAATTAGAAGTTAATTGGTGGATGGTGACTAGCAGTGGAATCCAGAGTGCGCATTTCATCCCATTTGGGACTCTTCAACTGGATGTACTTGCATTCCGCCGACATGTCAACCTGAAACCGAGCACTTCGGTCCAATCAATCGATGGGGAAATCTAAAATTGAATTAAATAATTAATATGACCCGTTGCACAAGAGGTGGCTCTCGTGGCCCAAGTGGTCTAGTGGATAATGCTTCAGCGTTTGAAACTATGGGCGCTGGGTTCGAGCCTCAGTGGTGGGAACATTATCATTCACTGCGGAATGCAGGTACATCCAGCTGGCGAGTCCCAAATAGGACGAAATGCGCATCCTGGATTCCACCGCTAGCCACCATCCACCAATTAACCTCCCATATATGTATTGTATTTCTCTCCTTCTGGTTTTTTTCTCCATGAAGGTGTACATTTACAGTTAATCTAGAAAAAACCAATAAAATGGGTAGTGTTCAGTATTTTAAACCAGGAGTTTCCATTACAACACCTCAACTTCCATCAATATATTACGTATAATTTCCTTTATTCAGTTTGTTTAAAATCTAGTAAAATATAACCTTGAACATTATTTTTCACTCTGGCGAGAATTTAAAATATTTTACAACTTCGTGATTTGTAAGTTTCTACTAAATTTGAGAAAAGACATTATCGTCGATGGCAGCTTATCCCCTTCTTGGGTGTTGTGTCCTTGGTTCACAAAGTGTACTAATGCACTTTGCATAATTGGCATTGAACAAAATGTTGGCGTGTATTTCTTGAAGGATTGGTTTGTGCTTCAGATGAGGTAGAAAACTGTGTCACAGGATCTGTCGCCAATTAATGTTAATATTTGAATATCGTGCACGAAGCGACAATATCATGCAATAAACTCCGCTGAAAATCCCGTATATATTATATAAACATTTTTCAGAATAAAGCTGTTGTTATTATTAGATATATAATGCAGTGGTTATTTCTTATTGGCCTACCTCTCTTCAATGTCTTTTTTCTCCACTACTCATCTTATAGCATTATGAAGGCTTGGCTAATCGTGCTGCACAGAATTTTCATGTTGTCGATATATTCAGTTGTTCGCTAGATCAGACTGGTTTGCATGAATTACGGTATTTAACGAATTACACCGGTGGTCATATGATTATGGGAGATAGTTTTGCATCAAGCCTATTTCAACAAACCTATCGACGTGTATTTAACAAAGATGCAACAGGTTCCTTTTTAATGGGATTAGCTGGTCAAATGGAAGTGAAGGTTAGTTTCAAGTTTTGATGACTGATGACTTTGACGTAAGTATAAAACTTGTGCACTGTGGTAAAGTGTAATCCCATTATGGGTAAATTTTGTTTTGATAAAGTCTCACAGTGTTATACAGTAATGTTTACTGATGACGTTTCGAGCACAATTTATTGCTCATAATCATTTCAAGGTAATCCCACGACTTCCTAAATTCATTTATATAGTTCCATTGTTTTTTCACTTGATTTGATTGGTAGTAGTATTTTCCATATTTCGGGTATGAGTGATGAATCATTCCTATTGCATGTGTTGGGTGTAGATTCGATGAACAAGGATTCAGTAATCAACCTCTCTCTCCACCTACCTAGATTACTTTTTAGAATTTTAACCCTCTCCCACCCTATTGAGTGGTTGTGTGTTAATGCATGCATTGCAATTGCTGAGCTTTTTTCTAAATTACCTATCTTCTCTGGGTCAACCATTCTTACCTTAGCTAAATTCTTATGTTCTGACAATCTGACTACCCCTGACCTACTAGTTTGACCTATGTAGTTGACCTGACTCACAGTCATTGCAGGGTATTTTGTAAATTATATTATTTTGTCTAATTGGGGTCCACTGGGTCCTTTAACCTACAGAGCTTGTCCCTGAGTTAGTTTGTAGGTTTAAATGCCACCCTAATTCCTGCTTTATTGAGAATCCTACGTAGGGTCTCAGATGTCCCCTCTTTCTATGGTATAACTGTAGATGACTTATATTCTCTCTTATTTATGTTATTATTACTAGTTTCACAATTCTTTTTTCTGTTGGCTTTTTCCAATCTTCCTAATGAATTTTAGAGGATAGTTATTTAACACCAACGCCTCTTCTATCTGTTTTATTTCATCATTTAGGTCTTTCTTTTGTGCTACTTAGTGCCATTGCTCGGTTTGTTAAACATTTAACTAAGCCTGCCTTAACAGTTAAAGGATGAGATGAATTAAAGTCTAAATATCTATTAGAATGCGTTGGTTTTCTATAAACACTAGTGTGTAGTTGTCCTTCTTCTGTTCGTTTTATTTTACAATCTAACATAGCTAATTCTCCTTGCTCATTTTCGGCTTCAAATGTGAATTTTATTCCCTCCACTAGTGAGTTTATGTGTGTGAAGAAACTAGAGATATGTTCTGTTTTTTAACACTGTGAAAGTGTCATCCACATATCTCCACCATATTTTTGGAGTAGGATTAAACGTATTAAGAGCCATATTTTCCTAGTTATCTATAAACATATCTGCTACGATAGGGGTTATTGGTGATCCCATTGCTACACCTTCAGTTTGTATATGTATTTTGCCTTGGAATTTAAAGATAGTAGATGTGAGGCACAACTGAATTCTTAAAATAATTTTATCAATGGGAAATATTACTACCAATCAAATCAAGTGAAAAACAATGGAACTATATAAATGAATTTAGGAAGTCGTGTGATTACCTTGATATGATTATGAGCAATAAATTGTGCTCGAAACGTCATCAGTAAACATTACTGTATAACACTGTGAGACTTTATCAAAGTAAAATTTACCCATAATGGACTGATGACTGTCTTGTCTTTATTATGTATCTGCGTAGAACTTTAAAACAATTCATGTTGCTGCACTTCATAAAACGCACACATACAGGTAGAGAAAATACAGAGAAACTATAATAAACGAAAATATATGCAGGAGAATGATTGATTACATAGACAATAATAAGGATTTAATGAATTTTGGAGGTTGCAAGGAGTGAATGCAATCTGCATCATTAAGAGTGACAGCCATGGGTTCTTAGTATCTCGAAGACCTCAGTTAGACAGTCTGCATCTCCCTGCATGACTCAAACCAACAGTTAATCAGTCTGTTAGAATTGTTTCAACTTCCTAGATAGTTGGAACGTTTAGTACCCTCAACTATTTCACTTCCTATCCCAAAATAAACGGAGAATCGGTTTAGACCATCTTACATTTTATAGGTAACCATACTAGAATTTCAACTGAAGGTATATTCAGAAGATTCTCCATTTTATCAGCGTGTTCACCTAGAAGGACTTTATCCATCTGCATACTCTTGATAATAGATCAATCCTGAAGTCTCTAAAATCGATTAGAGGCACATCCATTGGTACATCTATGATGGAAATAAAGATATTTAGAGCCCCCCACCCTGTGCACCGCTGCTTTGTCATCATTTCAGATGATAAGTTTCTAAAGACCATGGATTACTTCAAGTAGAGTGCCTTGTTCAGTGCAATGTATTTTCTTGGCATTCCCTTCATGGTGAAAAATGGTACCTTTCGGTTGACGGTGTCGCATTCCGCTTTCAGGTCAAGGAATCTGGCAGTTGTCGGAAGCCGGTAAATATTCCTGCTCCAAAGTCTGTCGAAGTGTAAAGACATGATAAATACACCCTCTTCTTGGTCTAAAGCCTGTTCGGTTTACCCATATTTGTTTCTTCCAAGCACCACTTAATCTACATATGATTATTAGTGAAGCAAATCCTATTACGATTATCACAGGAGAACTTGTTTCCCTTCCTGTATACTGGGGTGATTAATTACTTGCACTATTCCAACAGGACTATCTTTGATTCGCAGACACAGCCTAATATCTAGGTTATTCCAGACAGTAATACGTCATCAGCGTCCTTCTCCCTCTCATTCCTAATTAGAGACAGCCTTTGTAACCTCAGTTACAGATGGATGACCGATGTCTACATCTCATTCAGGTAGGTGTTGGATGGTGGGCAAGTTAAGCGTGACTATAGGCCTTTTAATTTGCTTCTTAGAATATGCCTTCTAACATTCCAGTTGTCTATCCTGAGAGCTAATTAGGGGGCCATTTTCCTCAGAGATTGTCTCGCTTATCATTTGCTTTTTGCCACCTGTTTCCAAGTGTTCCCACTGAGACTTTCATTTTGCACAAGTGGTTTTAAATGCTGAATTCTATTGCCTACCACTACCAACTTAGTAACTTGAGAAGACACGTTGACTGAATCATCCGTAGAATAATACACAACTAGTCACATTTTCATACAGTTATGTTTTATATCAGTCATCATTTATTAATAATATATTTAGCTGACTCTTAAAATGCAGACTATCAGTTCTAGTAGTGTACACTAGTTTGTGGTTGCTGGGGATGATCTTTAGTGAACTGCTGGAGAAAAGTGTCTTAAATTTGTTGATTGCATTTGTTATCTTGTGCTACATTTTTTATCGCTTAGTATAGTAAAACAACCATTTGATTTGATTTGTGCAACTATTTTGAGCTTATGTGTAAAACAGCCCTATTGTATGTAAATCTTAATTTTCTGTAGACATCTAAAGAACTCAAAGTCTCCGGTTGTATTGGACCATGTTTCTCGGCTAATGTTAAAACATCGAATACAGGTGAACAAGAAATTGGTATAGGGCGTACTTCTGTATGGCGATTGAATGGTTTCACACCATCCACTACATTAGCTATCTATTTTGAAGTGGCCACCTCTTCCAGTGGAAGTGGTGCACAAATTCCACCCGGTGGTAGAGGTTATGTTCAATTTGTTACACAATATCAACGAGCTAATGGTCAACGAAAATTACGTGTCACAACAGCTTGTCGTAATTGGATTGATTCATCAACACAATTGCCTCATATGATATGTGGTTTTGATCAGGAAGCTGCTACAGTGTTGACTGCTCGTATGGCTATGTTCAGAGCAGAGACAGCTGATAGTGTTGATGTATTACGGTAAATTAGTTTTTTTGTTGGCGTTTAATTATACTACTGATTCCATATACTTAGTAATATATTTTTTAATCTTTATTATTTACTGTCGTGACCGAGAATAATACCAGGTTAGAGTTCTTTCCACAGGTAATTCAACTCCCTACACTATAGGAATGATCACTCAACTTCTATTCCCACACTGAAAAGACACAGAAGACTGTCTGATAAAGTGAAGATCTATTACTCTGGGAAAAAGGCAATAAGAATAGGAATGTTACTCACTTCGCTTGACTGATAAATTATAAATTTAAGATATGAAAACTTTTCTGACAGAATGGGTACGGAAAAGTTTAAATTTAATTAAATAATAACTGATACCCGTTGCAAAAGAAAGAGATGGCTCTCGTGGTTCAAGTGGTCTGTTGGATAACGCTTTGGCGTTTGAAACTATGAGTACTGGGTACGAGCCTCATTGGGAACACCATCACCCACTCACGCACTAGGGAATGCAGGTACATCCAGCTGATGGGACCCAAAAAAGACATCCAAAGTGCTTATCCTGGAATTCAATGCTAGTCACCATCCATCAAATATGTGTTTGTCTATTTTGAAAGATACTGGCCATTATTTTACTCACGAAAGTAACAAACAGAGTGATTAGGCTCCGCCGCTTCGGCGGTACATATACTAAAATTGGAACGATACATAGAAGATTAGCATGGCCCCTGCACAAGGAAGCCACGTTCCATGTTACTTAGTGGTAACACTTCTCACCACAGCACTGTGTGACTTGGATTCCAATCTCAAAAGGGACTTGAGTTCCTTCAAAATTGCAGATACGTCTATGCATTGGTGGCGCAGTGGTAGAATGCTAGCCAATCATGCATGATATCTGGGGTTCGATTCTCGGCCGACGCACTCTTTTACCTCGCTAAGCCAGAAATAAGACTGCTAAGGAAAGAAGGTTGGGCATGAGGCTAGCAACCCGATCCCGTAAAAATAAACACGACTTCGAAGCTCTAACATGATGCCCTATGTTCCACTGGAAACGTAAAGGAATAGAAGAAAAGATATCTTCATCACCGTGGAAGCATCAATAACGATATGTTACATAAACAGAAAAACTACAAACAAAGGATCCGACACTTCCCTAATGGTCGAAGTTTTGACACACCTGAATACATACCCGCACATGCTCATATGATGTAGAAGGCAAGATAATCACATCACAAATGGCCGGAAGCACCAGCGAGTGCATCTGTGGTAATGGGATCGATTTGAAACGACATTATAAGTACGTTCTCCAACCATAGGTGTGATCAGTCACACTGGCTCCTAGTCATTTTATGAAATGTATAGATTCATATAGGTTTGAACTCCGTAACTTTGCAGTTCAGGACTATGTCTTGGTCTAGCCATTTGTATCTGAATGTATCTTAATGTATGCTCGTACACTCAATAATATTCTGTTTTACGGCTGCAATGTTGCTACTCGACAGTTCAAAATACAGTAGATGATCATAGTCAGCATGAGCTTGTGAGAGGTTCGTCTAATCGGAGGTCGTGGTTCACCAAAACAGTTGTGAAGTCAGATGCTTTTTCATGCTACTGGATGTTGACGGTGCTGTGCCACAAATTTTCAAAAGTTAGAATTTTAGAGTCACCTGATTCCGGCCCATTGACTGAATGCTAATGCACTCTGTTATGCTAATTTCGATATTCCTGGTGGGGTTATGGTTACATACTGCCGAAGAGTCCTAAAGTGGCTCAAAACACTTGTCATTAGTTCTCTATCTGATGTCGGTTTTTTGTGACAAATTAATTTAACATAGTTTTCGTCTTCTCTCTTCTCACCTTTCCTGTTATTATCATTATTACTGTTATTACTATTGTAGGTGGTTGGATAGACAATTGATTAAATTATGTCATAAATTTGGTGATTATCGTAAAGATGATCCATCATCATTTCGATTACCGGATGAATTTTCCTTTTATCCACAATTTATGTTTCATATGCGACGTTCACAATTTCTACAAGTGTTTAATAATAGTCCAGATGAAACAGCTTATTATCGGTAAGTTCACCTTATATTCATTGCTTTGTATATATTACCTCTCCTGCATTTCTCACTCTACTCCCTACAGTCTGTTTTAACTGGCCTCACGATTGTCCATAAGCTTTCACTTCCCTGTAGCATGTAGTCTCTTCCATGTCACTCTCATTTCCTACTGGAGTTCCACATGAAAGCCTGTCTCTTGGTGTAACTCAACAGTCTTCCTAGCCTATGTCCAATCTACCTCTGTTTTTTTCTGCATATTTGGTGGTTGGTGCATTGTTGCTTATCGCTGACGAAATCTTTACACGGATACAGAAGGCTCGTTTGGCACGTACCTGCCAACTTACGCCCTCTCTGGCCTGGTAGACGTGATATCCTGCCGGCTGTCGACGTGTGTACTGCATAGCAGCAGCTTGTTCCATCCTCCTTTTTGGTTGACTGTGGGCGAGACATGGCAGCCATTGAAAGTGGAAGACATACGTGTTTGCTTTCTATCACTCGTGTTAGATGGTAGGTGCAGTAACAGGGTGTGTAATATTGAGGTTAGGCGTCGAGTCTTAGCTGAAGCTACATCAGATGACACAGTTAGGCCATGTGTTACGCATGCATCCCTGGCCATCGATCACCTTCGTCGACTGACAGTCAATGTTAGCTGACATAGGATCGATGAGGTTGGGAAAGAGTTAGAGTGGGTAGTCAGATGGAAGCATGGTACATGGAAGGAGAGTGGCAAGTTGAACTGGTGCACATCAGTACAAAGTAGTTTTATGTCGAAATTAGTCAGTCGTGCAGGTATTCAGTGAAATAGACTACTCATTACTTTAAAGTAAATATAACAGTGATTTCGTGGATAAAGGAAAATTTCTTCCTTGAGTTGTCTTTTCTTTAGTTGATAAGGTAAGAAGTGACTAAGATTTCGTGCTTATTAACGGTGGCAGGTTTTATTTCAAGTTTTGTTTTTTGCTTTGATGTTTCTTTTATTTGAATAGTCATGTTCTAAATAAAGAAGATTGTTCAAATTCCCTACTGATGATACAACCATCGTTGACATCATTCAATTTGGATGGCAGTGAAGAACCGGTTCTACTGGATTCAAGTAGTTTACAACCTGAACGTGTACTACTGATGGACAGCTTTTTCTTAATCTTGATTTACGAAGGTGATACTATTGCTAAATGGAAGAAAGCTGGCTATCTGGTAAGCTTTTTCCTTTGCTTTTTGTGCATATCCATATATCCTGTTTTTTAGTCTACCCCAGAAGGCCTCTGTTGAATTATCCTACTTTCTGCTCTTCTCTTCAACTGTACTTACGGATGCCCATAACTTCTCATCTCTTCGCCACACGATCTCCTCCGTTTCACTCTCGCACCAACGTCCCACTCATTGTTTCCCATTCGGGTTCCACTTGAACGATGGCCTGCATTCAGCGCAGTTGTTATTCGATGGTCTCCTCAGTGTGTGTCCAGTCCGTCTCCACTTTTTCTTACGTATTTGTTGAACGATAGGTTCTTGGTTGGTTCGTTGAAATCCAGAGTTTGTTGTTGCTGATTTTTTCTGGCCTGTCTGCCTGCCGCCATCTGATCTTCAATATAATGGCAGAGAAGGCAACTGTTAATAAAATTCTGCATTGGCCTGTTTGAAATTCTCTTCGTGACGCGCACTGCAAGTTTCTGATCCACATAGAAAAACTGACTGACTAAACGTTTGTGTTGAAAATCCGAATCTCTTTCTTTATACCGGTGGGGTGAAGATTTCCAAACCGATTTAAGATTGATGAAGGCATATCTTGCCTTTCTGATTCTGACTTTGACATCTTCATCCGCTCCGCCTGTAGTTGAAACGACTCCTGCTAGCTAAATGAAGGAAGTAACCTCTTTCAAATTTACTCCGTTGATAGTGATTGGTGCCTCTTTTTGCTGGTTGTGGTGTTGTTGTTGTTGGTTGATTATCTTTATCACCTCCGTCTTCTCTATGTTCACTTGGAGTTCTGTCAAATGAGACACGGACACTTTGTAATAAGAAATTTCTGTTAGAGAAGCAGTAGTCACATAAAAATTCCTTGATATGAGGATGATCAATAAATTGTGCTAGAAACGTTGTCATCAGTAAATATTACTGTCTAACATTGTGAGACTTCATCAAAAATAAACTTTACCTAGAGTAGAATTATACTTAACAACAGTGCACAAGTTCTATTCTAAAAAGTAATTTCAGCCGTCTGTAGTAGTTCCGTTATGGATAATGTAGTGGTTTTTGAATTGTTTGAAATTTATTCATTTGACCTGTGCAGTTATATATACGTACAATACCTGCATTTTTATTCATGTGAATAGTTCAATTTACTTGTTGACCGCACTAAACGAAAAACTCCCATTCGATAACATGAATGTGAGGTAGGATTACACCTGTCAGTTCAAAAGTCCGTTGAACTACTTTAGTGAATGGTGATTAGCACTGAAATTCAGGATGCTCATTTCGGCTCTCCTATTTGAATCTCGTTAGCTTGATGCACCTGAACAAGCGAGTGATGGTGATCCCACTGGAGCTCGAACCCAGTGCACATGGTTTCAAACGCCAAAGCGTTATCCACTAGATCACTTGAACCATGAGAGCACCATCTATTTCTTTTGCAACGGGTATTAGTTACTTTTTTAAATTCAGTTCGGATTTTCCCGTTGATTGACTAAACCGAAGTGTTCAGCCCCAGGTTGAGATGTCATCGACTCTTTTGGCGTGTGCTTCGACAATGTTTGAGGACTTAACTTGAATTAATTTGATAGATGATGACTAGCAGTAGAATCCAGGATGTGCATTTTGTCATTCTATTCGGAACTCTTCATCTAGATGTACTACTGATAAATCGTATTACAGAAGCAAACACCACGTTACTAACAACGTTGTTTATCTGCCACATTATATCCTTCAAAAACAAGGTCAGTATATGGCATACTATTTGAATCATAAATTTGTTATATTTTTTCGTTCAAACCCTTTATTTTTTTTGAAATTTTTGCCTATTTATTTTTCTTTCTTGTTTATGTGTATAATTAGGATATGCCTGAATATGCGCATATTAAACAGATTCTGGATAAACCAAGATTAGAAGCTCAAGAATTATTGAAAGTACGCTTTCCAGTTTCACGATATGTTGAAACCGAGTTCGATGGTAGTCAGGCAAGATTTTTACTATCCAAAGTCAATCCATCACTTACACATCATACAATGTATTCATTTGGACAGGTAATTTGTTTCACTTATATTTGCTGTTTAATTTTATCTTGGTGGTTTCCAAGATCATTTAATACTGTTATTATTATTATTCCCTTACTTTCCGAGGGGAACATAGGGCTTCAAGCTGGAGGTTTAAAGTTTCGGTAGCAGTGGATTTGCTTTTAGGGGGTGGGATTGCTATCCTCATGCTAGCCCAACCGGCATTACTACCGGCTTAGAAAGGTTTAGGTGTGCGTTGTTGGCCGGGGATCGGTCCTTGGACCACGTGTCTCATGGATGGCGAGCTTTCTACCGCTGAACCTTCGACGCCAAACGTTGAGTGTTTCTCATGAGTATAGTTAATTGGATATACATTTAGGTTCGTGTGTTATTCGTATGTAAGCTCTATTAATGAATTAATCTACTGTTACGGGACACATTTACACACAGTGTTGTAAAGCAAAGTTAGTAAAAATATATCGACCGTAATTATACTACCTATACTAACGCAGTCTCATTTGTCATATGATAGAATAAGAATATCGATCAATGAACTAACTTTTGAAAATTAATCTAATGCTCGCTAGTGAGTGAATGACTCTATACAGGAGAAAGTTGCCTGGAGCTCTTTTTAGTGAAAACTTGTAACCAATGGGGTCCACCATCAGGTCGAGGTCGTGTGAGGAAAACTCCTCACACCACCGATAATATTGGCTATCGCCAGTCGCGCTAAAAATCATGAATTGGTAGAAGTTGGGATCTATGGACTGGTCATTGAGTCAGATCCCAGTGGTTGGATGCTCTACGAGTAAGTTAGCTTGTCTTGTAACTGGATGGTCCCAAATTCGATCCGTCGCGATAGGTGTGCGTACTGCCGATAAATCCCTAGCACTAGGAGGAAACGGCTGTTCAGTACTCCTCCATTTTCTAACCAAGATATCGATCCGTCGGCAAACTTGAAACAAATCAAATCCGTACAACGAACTCCTCAAGATATTAAATGTAGCGGGTAAACTCATTAAACCATAAGTAAACGACGGGCATTAATGTGTGTATGTCAGTAGTTGTAGGTATGTATGTGTACTTTCCATTGGGTGTGTCTATGTCTGTGAAGATATTTCTACCTTGCATAGATTTCATAATGATGAAAATGAGTATAAACTTAACTTTCCCGTAAAAATAAAAACTTAAAGAATAATTTATGTGAATCTAGTTGTTCAATTCTTTTCTAATCATCAGTTAGTGATCTCAAAACTTCTGAATGCATCATCTTGTGTGTAAATGGAGGCTTATATCCTTCTTTGAAGAGCTTGCTGGTCCAGATTCGTTGTAGTCAACATCAAATTTACTCCTACGTATTATAGCGCTAATAAGACAGCACACTGTTGTATGTACACTATTGTATGTAGCTAAATACATGCATATTTTGTTTTTGTAAACTGGTAATGTGTAACGGGGGAAGACTAGAGACTTGGAAACGGACTTTGTTTTTATTAAGGGAAACTACACTATATTTTTGTTCATTTTTAGCCACATTTAAGGTCGGTTACGTCAGTTGATGAATAAGCTGTTCTGACTGGCTGTTGATTTCTGAAGCTTAAAACTTGAGACGAAAAGTTGTCCCCCACCACGCAAACTAAATTCAGATTTGATGAGAAATAAGCACTTCTGCGACGTGTACTACTAATAAGGTTTATCAGTACTATATAGACGCAAACTTATAAGTAGTAGCCCAAATTGAAAACAACATTTTAAGTCAGTGACAAAAGAAGTAGGAGGGTTTATTTCTCAAATATGGATGTCTCTTACGTTGTAGTAACGGAATAACCTGAGGAAGTCAACGACCAATCAGAACGACTTACTATCCGCTGACCTAGACAACTGTAAATGTGGCTAAAAATGCACGAACATGGTGTTTTCCCTTAATAAAAATGTCTGATACCAAGCCCCTTGCCTTCTATGGTTACCCTTCTACTTCTGTAGCCACTGACTTAAAGTGTTGTTTTCAATTTTGTCTACTTGTTGTCACTCTGTGCTTATATACTGCCGATAAATTTCATCAGAAGCACACGCCACAGGAATAGTTGGATTTGTTGACCGACTACTAGTCTATGCATCAGTTAGGTGTATACGTTTAAGGCTAGTTCGCCTATGTACTATTTCATTTGCTTTTTATATAAAATTGGTTATGTTATCTGTTTCTATGTGTTTTGTTCAGTTACAACCAGATGTAAGTTGTGTGTGTGTGTGTGTGTGCTAATTAATTTGCAGTGTCAATTTAATTTTTTTCCCCATGGGTTCGGTTTTTCTTTTGCGTCCCTCTCTCTGTGTACAAATAATTATTTTTCAAAATGTGTGTTTCCCCTAAGTTCCTTTGCCTCTCTATCACTCCTCTCTGTGTAAGCTTCTCAATGTGTATTTTTACTTTTAAAATTCTATTCCTGTATGTTCCTCGGTCGGTCGGTCGGTCTTCGACATAGAACTTTGCACATATGTGCGGCAGTTCAAGTCGCCACACTCCATGTAACACACAAAGCAAGAGAAGAAAATAGAAGAAATGCATAATATAGACAGTAAACAGAGGTGTGAGACAAAGGAATAGTAATAACGGAGAACAAAACAGTTTCATTGGAAATCTGCGCCACTGAGAACGATTTTGAGCCATGTCACCAATTGTTTCCTACCATTGGTTTTTACCGTCCCGAGGACCCCAACCAGGAAGCCAGTCTACATCTTCCTATGTGGCTTAGACTAACTGTTGTGGATTTCATTGACTGGTGCCATGTTTTCGTTTGACCGCCGCTAGCTCCTACTGGAATGTAGCGCTTCAAGCTAGAGCTTTAGGGTTTCGATAGCATGGCATTTTTATACGGAGTGAGGTTACTACCCTCCTGTCCAACCTCCCGTCTCTACAGCAGTTATTACCGGATTAGAAGAGGTTTAGGAGTGCAGTTTGATTTCTTGATGATCCTTACAACTTTTATTTTGTAATAGCGTATTGTCTTTCTCGAGATGGTTGGTTCTCACGGTTCTGTTTTAATCACCAGTTTTCTTCAAAGCTAGAAAAGTTTAACTAAATCAAGAGATTTTTTATAAATCGTCAGTGTAATTTCTTTTCACATAAATTTTAATGTCCAAATGTGGTTTTTTTTTTAAAATAGGCTCTCGCCCACGTTTTTGCGTTGAGATGTGCTCACTGTGTGTGTTTGTTTATGTGTTTTACTCTTAACTTTTTATAAAAATCTGCTTCTCCACTGAATAATATTCGATTCTGTGATTGCTTTATCCTACTATTATTACTATTATTTCACAATCATATGTTCTGGTATATAGAACACTACTGTTTGATGTTAAATGTTTCGTAACTACTCACATCAATCAGTAGTAGTATGTGTATACTTTCAGAAAAAGTTTCGTATCATTTTCATCTAATATCTATGATTAAGGTTGTATACTTGATTATTATTGCTATTATTATTATTATTATTCTATATTTATATTAACAAGGTAAGTTATAACAGAAAAAAGTTCAGGACAAATAGTTCGTCATTTTATGTAATCCCTTCATACCAGCCTGTTTCCTTTTTGCTGCTGATGTCTTGACGACGTTACATCATTTCTAAAAAATGAAGCATAAACTTCTGGTAGTTTTCTTGGTTTCCATTACGGATATTTTGATATCAATGTTAGGTTAAATGGTATGAACACAGTCTGTCATTGACAAAGATTTGTGAAACCAGGTAGTATATAATGGTGCAATAGGTGCCATGCAAAATATTAAGTCGTTTCATCCAGGAGACACTAAACGATGCTCTGGATGCAAAACTCCGACCTCTGGAACAACCTAGATACAGGAAAGGCAAATCGTATTCTAATCAAAGTGCGTCTCTACGTATCGTTATCGAATAAAGCATAGAGTGGCAGCCAAACCTCTACCTCATCCAACTCTGTTGACTTTGAAAAAGCCTTTGACAGCTTTGACTGTGAAGTAATTTGGAAACTGCCTCAGCGCTATGGTGTACCTCAAATGTTTATCAACTTCACTCAGCAGTTATATGGTACTGCCACATGTCAGGTGATCTACAACAAGAAACTTAGTTAATCCTTTGAAATGAATATAAGAGTAAGACATGGCTGACTACTATCAATGATGAAATGCCTAATTTTGATGGACTGTATTATGCGTCAGACGGTAATGAAGATAGCCAACCAACAGCAAGCACCAATCACTATCAATGGGAGAAATTTGAAAGAGGTCACTCCCTTAACCTATCTGGTAGAGGTGGGACTGATGGGGATGTCAAAACGAAAATCCTAAAGGTGAGATAGTCCTTCATCACTGTGAAATAAGTTTGGAAATCTTCCCCACTCAGCATAAACAACTAAATTCGGATTTTAAACACCAATGTGAAATCAGTTCTCCGACATCGGTCAGAAACTTGACTCACACGTGTCACGAAAAGCATTTCCAACTAGCCACGGAAGACTGCCATCACTAGCTCCATATTGAAGATTAGATGGCTGGCAGGCAGGCCGGGAAGAATCAGCTACAACAAACTCTGGCTTGCAACGAACCAACCAAGAACCGATCGCTCAACAAATATGTAGGAGAAAATGGAGATGGATTGAACACACTATTTGGAGACCGCGGGAATGGGAAACAACGAGTGAGGCGTTAGTCGGAGGTTGATTCGGAGGAAATGAAGGCCGATGTGTGTTCGTGGGGCCAGATGAAGAGGACAAAGTAGAGGTGATCTGTTGAAGGCGTATCTTCCATCATGAACTCAAGGGAATAATAAAATGAAAATACTGTTTAAAATCATGTAGATAGTTTTGTTTACCATAGCACGCCTGCCTAAAGTGCGGAAATTTTCAATGGCGACGAAAGGCAAGCACTTAGGAGGTATTCTTGGCCTGATCACTGAATGACTGACTGAATTTTCAGCGTGGTGTCTTAGACAAAAAAGTGCAACAGTTCAAGTTGCCACACTTCATAAAAGGACACAAAAAGGTAGAAAATAAATGTATGGTAAAAACATTTACATTGAGAATAATGAATGATAGTGATGGGAAGATGATCATAAGGAGCGAAATATATCTGTGCTAATGAGAACAAATTTCAATCAGACATCTCCTTATGACGTTCAGACTAAAAGTTATTTCACAGATTTGTACCATGTTTTCATCTGACCATTTCTGATTCCATATCAATCAACATTGCTTAAGAAAAGAAGGCAACAGTTAGCTGCTATGCATGAACGTCGCCTAGTCAATCACCTTAAGTGATGCAACTTTATAACTGCACTAATCGACATTCGCTTCTCACTTATCCGCATTATTGATGACACTGTTATAATCGGGGATCTAAAACCTCCAGTCTTCTCATTATCTTCCACTGTCATAGATTGCGATGGCTAGGACCAGAATTATGAATACCAAACCATAATCTTCCTTGTTGTGACCAATGATGGCTGACGTAAGGTTGTTGACTATGGTCACCTCATATTATTATTATTGTTCCCTTGGGTTCCTAGTGGAACATAGGGCTTCAACTGCACATCTCCACATGCTTCTGTCTTCTGCTGTACTTTTCACCTGCATCCATGTTAGTCCATACTGTTTCAACTCCTCTTCACACGATCTCCTCCATGTCACCCTTGGACATCCCACTCGCCGCTTCCCTTTCGGGTTCCACTCCAGCTATGGTCTGACGCGCGATGTCACCCAACGGCCCCCTCAGCGAGTGTCCAATCCATCTCCACTTTCTCCTGCATATTTGTTGGACGATTGGTTCCTGTTTTGTTTGTTTCCATAGCTTCTTGTTTGTGATTCTTTCCGGCCATCTGGTCTTCAGTATAGAACGAAGACAGCTGTTGATAAAGGTCTGCAACAGGCTGTTGGAAATATTCTTTGTGACCCGCCAAGTTTCTGATCCGTATAGAAGAAGCGACTGACTTGACGTTTGTATTGAAAATCCGAATTTTGTTGTTGATGCTGAGTTAAGTGACGAAGATTTCCAGATTGGTTTCAGGTTGATGAATGTGTTTCTCGCCTTCCTGATTCTCGATTTGACTTCCTCGTCCGTTCCATGTGCCTGTAGTTGAGACAATGCTCCCTAGATAAGTGAATGAAGCGACCTCTTTCAAATCCCTCCCGTTGATGGTGATTGGCGCTGGATGTTGCTGCTTCTGTTTTTGTTGTTGTTGTTGTTGGTTGGTTATTTTCATAACCTCCGTCTTGTCTATGTTCACCTGGAGTCCTGTCTTTGCTGCTTCTTCGACCAGTTTGTCGGTTTTCGCTTGTAAGTCTTCGATTTTGTGTGACATCAAACATAAATCATCCACGCACGAAATCCAGGTCTTCAAGGTTCTTCACGTTGGTCCAGGATATCCCTGTCTTCTCGTTTCCCACTGTCTGTTGCATAATCCAGTCCACCACAATTAGGAATATCATTGGTGATAATAAGCACCCTTGTCTGACTCCTGTGTTTACTCCAAACGCCTTGCTGAGTTTTCCGTTGTGGATCACTTGACATGTGCCGTTGTCGTACATAAGTAATGTGTTATTCTACGTTAAAAAGGGGACTATCCATCACATAAATAACTAGCCTTTATTGTAACGGTAACACATATTATATTATATATTGTTAAGAACTTGAAGAGAAGAATCTATTGAAAAGAATATTCTTCATTCTGATTGACTTTTAAATATCTCTTTATCTTTATTTTATGTCAGTCATTCATAATTGTTTGTGTGTGTGTGTAGTGTCTATGTAAATCCTCGAATTTCTCTTATTTTTCTTAGGATTCGGGTAGTGCAGTACTCACAGATGATGTATCACTTCAAGGCTTTATGGAACATTTGAAAAAATTGGCAGTCTCTAGTTCTGCATAATTTCTACGCACAGATGAGTGTTTACTTCTTTGAATCTTATGGACAACGCGACAATATTACTACTACTAATAATAGTAATAGTAGTACTAATATTAATTTAATGCTCATGGAATACCAATCAATATGTTTTGTTGACTTCCTTATATACTTACATACTTCATTTCTGACATATATATACATAAAAAAGTGATCACACATATGCCGCCATAGCATGTATTTGAATCTTTTTGTTTGCTTTGTTACTTTTTTGTCTGTTTTAATTTTTTTTTTTGATTTTATTTACTCTCTTACCTCCTCACTTACTCGCTCGCTATCCCCGTCCCCAATTTTCCCCACTCCTACGACATGTCCCTCCACAGCCCTCCGCCGTCCATATAACACGTAAAGGTGCTAAGGTACTTGTTTTATGAAGAAGTGATTTTGGTTGTTACTCTTTTTCTTTTGTTTTGCGTTCTACTGACATTCTTATTTCAGTAGTACGTATTTTGTATGTAGATATATGCATTGGTTAGTGTGTGTGTGTGTGTTTGTTTTACTGTAAATGCGTTTCCAATCGGGTTTTTATGTTTTATTTTACGTGTAAATGACATTTATTTAGTTATTTATTAAATTGCGTCGTCTTACACAATTACCAAAATGCATACAGCCATGAGCCTGCTGCACGCGTTTGTGCATACAACAAAAGAAAATAGGCCAAACCATTTCCCACTTATTATTACGTAACTAAGTCGGTTGTTTTTTTCTGGTTTTCGTTTGTGTGCACATCTGTCTGCCGGGTTGGAGATGAAGAATAAAATTTGTTTTCATAAATAAATTATTATCTTCATTTGTCATAATCAACCAATACATGAGTTGATGAGATCATTAAAAAATAGGGGAGCACTGATTGGATAGTTGTTCCATCGTATTTTTGAACTCTTCAATAGTGTCTTTAAGTGAAGTTTGTGCTTTGTGCCGTATAAGTGCAAAATACTGTTATAAGATTGGCTGGCAAGAACCTTTACCTGCACTCAGTCACTCACTTTTGCAGGTTAACTGCTTGAAGTTGTCGATAAGTTCGTGTATGCGGGTAGTTGTGTGAGTGCTGGCGGAGGTGTGACGGACGTGATTTTCAATCGTATCATAAAAGCTAGAGTGGTTTACACTAAGTTGAGCCACTTCTGACGACGTTATCCTGGTTGTTGAAGGTCGGATTTAGAGTTTTTCTGTGAGCGCCGACTTGCTTTACGCCTGTGAAAACCCGTCGTCTCTCAACCGAGGATGTGCGGCGACTCTGCGATTCGATCATCGCTGTTTCCGCAGAATTGCTTACGTTCGATGGTATCATTGTGTGAATAATTCTGAAGTCCAGCAGCGTGTGTGTTTGGACACAGTGGAGATCACCATTTATTGAATGTCGTCATCTGGAAACACCGGCTTCGGTGGCTTGGCTTGTACATGTACTACTGGCTGGCTGGCTGGATTCAACATAGAACTTGGCACTGAAGTCCAGCCGTTCAAGTTGCCACGTTCCAAATAGCACACAAAGGTAGACAAGAAAATGAGTGAAGAGAATCAATAGAGTTTTGACAAGTATAAGAGTGAAACAGAATGAGTAATGGCACTACTAATGTCATCTGAGAGGCTTCTGTTCGCTGGCCATGGTACTGAATGGAAAAAGCGGAAAGCTGGCCAGCCCATGACGTGGAGTCGTGAGATGAAGGATATTTGTGTTAGGCTAGTGTCGGTTGTTGCGTTACGACTCCCTGGTCGGGGTCTGAGAGGTAACTGGAATTGGTGGCTTCGAACGTTATCGGATATGGCCAAGTATCACAATCAGTGATGAACGTGCGGAAATTTCCTTCTTTCTTCTCTTTTTGGCAATAACTCGACGAATGCTGTTTAGTCGTGTTAAATATGTAACTGCTTTCTTTCCAGATGAAGTCCTTTATTCACTCTCTACCTATTTGTTTTCATATGTTGTTTTATTATTATTGTTATTCTTGTGTGGCCCATCTTCTTGCTGCCTGTACTATACCAGGTTTTGTGTTTTCAATAAAATGAACGAATACCTCTTCGTGAGCTGACATCAGTTAGAGAACCACTGGAAAACCTGGGAGTACTGAACATTTGTTTCGTCCTAGTTCGGGACTCTTCATCAGTACGCACCCACCGGGATTCGAACCCAGGACCTTCCGGTTACAAGGCAAGCTCGTATATCATTAAGCCACTGGGACCCGATCCAATGGCCCATGAATTCTAACTTCTGCCAATTCACGACATAGCGCGACCATTTCGCAATGTCTTCTCATCGATGGTCGCGCTATGTCGTGAATCGGCAGAAGTTACAATTCAAGGACTATTGGATTGGCTCCCAGTGGCTCAATGGTCTACGACCTCGCCTTGTAACCAGAAGGTCCTGGGTTCAAATCCCACTGGGTGCGCACTGTGAAGAGTCCCAAACTGGGACGAAACAGCTGTCCAGTACTCCCAGTTTTTCCAGTGGTTCTCTAACTGATGTCATCTCATGATGAAATCCTCCATGCAATCAAACAAAATCCCTACAAAACCAATACTTGAGAATAACTCTTCAACAGTTTGCACCCACGACCCCATCCCCCAATCAGGAATCAAACCTGTGATCACGTTACCAGACTAAACTCGTTGGCTATTCAGCCATTTGGATTGGAATTAAACGACACATGAATTCTAACTTTGTCAACTCGTGACTTAGCGCTACCCTTAACCAATCGCCTTCGATGAGCATCCATGTGCGTCGGTGGCACAGCGGTTAGGATTCTCGTCGACTATGCACATGGTCCGGTGTTCGATCCCCTGCCGACGCACACCCAATATCTATGGTCGGCCTGAATTTGGGCTACCGATATCCATGCTGAAAATTCCATATTTGTACTGAAAATACGATGTGGCATCAAACTGTAATCAAAAATGAAAATAAATGTTACTTTGACAAAATCGTGAACCTCATCTCTCACAGCTTCTCACTGCACCTTCATAACACACGTCCAATGGCCATTAATGAACTAAAAATGGACATATTTACCCTATGATATATCAAGAAATTTAATTTCTGACTGCATCAAGAACCGAATCCTGTTAGGGGAATCATTGAACAGCTGTTTTGTCCTATTTCGGGACTCTTCATCACTACTCACTCGTATGGTTGAATGGTCTACGAGCTCCTCTTGTAGCTGGATTCGAATCTCGACGAGTGCGTACTACTGATAAAGAGTCTCAGACTGAGACAAGACAAAGCTTCCCAGTTCTCCTTGGTTTCCTAATACTTCTATAGCTCTGATGTCAACTTGTCGTCGAACCTACATACAACTCATCAACTGAGTGTATATGCATCTTCAGTTAGTGATAGCGTCTAGGGCTCTGGTGAGGCGCAAATAGGACGAAATGCGCATCCTGTATTCCACTGCCAGCTATCATTAGCCGGACGATATCACTTAAACTATCAGATATCAGTAAAGTGTTTTATGTCCTAGGAGACGGCATGTCAATAAAAACCGAGCATTTCGTCCCAATATCATTCAATTGATAGGGAATACAAAATAACTTAGATAAATAAAGATTGTTATTCACGAATTGTGCTCATAGTACTAAATGTTTCTTACACAATTAACATTAATTCTGATGATGATAACTATTGTGATTGATAGTTGGACGATTAAGATTAATTCAGCATCTTTGTTGATGTATTCGGTGAAACGGGAAGTGAACATTTATCTCTGTAACGACAATGCTAGTCTCAAAATGGTATCTACTCGAGCTGTGGATTTGTATTGTACGTATGAAATATGTGTGTATCAAGACTCAGGTGTTTCGTATTCACTTAACTGTGGTCAATCTGTGTTATTCAACCTATGAGTATAAGGAATTTCTGTGCGATATTTTCCATAGGCCAAGAGTTCATTGCTCAACTAGATTCCGGTTGACATTCGTCTAAGTTCTGTCTCTTTAAGGAAATATCGTCATCCTAATGTTTATCAGTACTTTTTTCCTGTGTGCTCTTTAAGGCAAATAAACTAGTATGGGAGTGCAAATAATGTTTTTACCTCCCTAAATGTATTAGCTTTGGTTATTGAGTTAAAGCCTCATGAAGAAATTCTTTGCAGGATAGTAGGTATGTAACGACAGAAGACAAGGGGCAGGCAAGAGATTGTTTATTGAGAATATATATATATATATATATATATATACATCACTATTCATTATTATTAGCAGAGAAGCAACGCCTTCTGATTGGTTGTTTTCTTGCTGAAGGTTATTCTGTACTGCTTGATATGATTATGAGCAATAGTTTGTGCTCGAAACGTCATCAGTTAATATTACTACATAACACTGTGTGATTTATCAAAATAAGATCCTATTATCTATAGTGGAGAATATACAACTGTTAAAGAAAATTGTTTTCACTATGCTTCGCTGAAGCGGTCAGGCCTTGTCATGACTAGCTCAGATTACTATTTCTTCAAGGGAATCTTTACACTTCAGCTATATCATTTTTCACCTATGGTATTTCATCTTATCCCCCAGGGATGAAGCATATTGCATTTAATTCTGAGTGCATATTCCTTCAGTGAAGAAACTGGTATCCAATTGTATCATTTCTTTTCAAAAGTTATTTTTTTTTTAGGGATTTGATTTAGTTTCACTTGTGACTACGGATTGGGATATTGCTCAAAAATCATGTAAGAGAAAATGGAGATGGATCGGACATACGTCACTGAAGAGGCCGTCAAATGACGTCGCGCAATACTCCCCTAATGGGAAGCGACAAATTGGGCGTGGTGGGTCTGACATTGAAATGGAGCAGATGAGATTGTAGGCAGTCGTGGTGTACATAGTTGAAGAGGACAGCAGAGAAAAGAAGAAAGTGGAGATGTGTTGTTGAAGCCCTATGTTCCACTCCACTGGGAACCCAAGGGAATAATAAATATTTATAAGAGAACCACTGAAAGCCGACAGGGAGTACTGGACAGCTGTTTTGTTCTAGTACTTGGTACTTATCGGTAGCACTCACTGGGGTTTGAAACCAGGACATTCCGATAACAAATTAAGCTAGCTCATAGACCATTAAGCCACTTGGACGCAATTCAATGATGCATCATTTCTTATACTATACAGATACTAATTACTGTGTACTTGAGGTTACACGAATATTGTCTACTACTGCGATTATACACGTTTAAACACGAAATAAATGTTCGACTGAATGGTTTCAACATAGAAATTTGCACCGATGTGCAGTAGTTCGAGTCGCCACACTTCACTTAGCACACAAAGCAAAAGAAGAAAGTAAGAAGGAATGCAAAATATTGACAGCAAACAGAGATATGAAGTGAAAAGAATAGTAATATCGAAGAACAAGATAGTTTTATTGGGTATTGAGTCACAAGGAGTGGATGCATCTTCGCCATTCATTGATAACGAGGATTTTGAGCCATATCACTGATTGTCTCCAGGCATTGGTGTTTACCATCAAGGATACCCTAACCAGACAGAAGTCCACACCTTCCTACGTGGCTTAAACTAACTGTTGTGCATTTCATTGACTGATGAAATAATGTTGGTTTTGGTTTGACCGCCACTGGCCTTTTCTTTTCCAACCTGATCCATCGTATGTCAGCTAACATTGCTCGTCGAGGAAGGCAACGGCTAGGATGCATGCGTAACACATGTTCTAACCATCTTAGTCGATGTAGCTTCACAGCTTCGTCGATTCATTTCCCCCCCTTACCTAGCACTCGATGCTCACCCTTTTATACCACTTCACACGGAAGGTAGTACGCAGTCACCTATGATCAAAGACAACTAAGCAGGCTTTTCATGTCTTACTCACAGCCATAAAGGAGGACGGAGCGGACTGCTGAGCAGTTAACCCGCCCTTTCGTTTACATGCAGCCGCATATCACGTCTATTAAGCCAGAGGCGGCGTAAGCTGACATATGTGAAACTAGCCTTCTGTATTCGTGCTGAGATTTCGCCGGCGATCAACCCTCTGGGGCTGGCTGATGCAACTTGCCAAATAAGTGAAGTGGTCAACGCGCTCTACCACTTCACTTCCTATTTCTAATCTAGGAGTCAATGTAGTCCAGTCCTGAAGCATCATCTTACATTTTACAGGGGCGAATCGCATGCCAAACATACGAAGATTGTTGCTCAAGGTGTTCAGAAGACTGCATTTTGTCACCATCTTCACCTAGAAGGACTATATCATCTGCATATTCTGTGTCAACGAGATTATTCCCTGGTAGCAAGTCAATCCCTGAGTCTCTGAAGTGAGTTAGGGTTAAGTCCATTAGTACATCTATGATGAAATTGAATAGAAATGGGGATAGTGTTCATCCCTGTCGGACACCACTAGTTGTTACCAGTTCAGATGACAACTCGCCGTAAGTTCTCACCTGGCTGACTGTATGAGTTCAAGTAGAGTGCCTTGATCAGTGCAATGTATTTTCTCGGCATTCCCTTTACAGCCAAGCATCGCCAGAGAACCTTTCGGTCGACGGAATCGAATGCCACCTTTAGGTCAAGAAATATAACCATTGTTGGACGCCGATAAGAATGCCTACTTTCTAGAATCTGCCGAAGGGACAAGATATGATCAACACACTCTCTTCCTTGTCTGAAGTCAATCTTTACCACTAGGTTTATTCTTCAATGTGATAGAGATTGAAATAATGGAGAAGACTTGTAGCTCAGGTGGATGATATTGAATTAGTTGTGTTCTCTGAGCTGATTGATTCAATTGTGAAGCTCTCGTCGTCCTTCTAGACAACATCTTCAGCGTATGTTTTCATTCATTGACGTTTAACCTCAAATTTAGGCGGGAATTTCATCATTCATTCAGAGCTGGGGGGGGGGGGGAATAATTTCAAATAAGATCGAATGCATTTGAAATCATTCGACTATTTTCAGTCAGCATAAAAGAAAGAATGGTCCATTGAATTCAACCACTGAAAAATTAC
>OX235271.1:191592244-191727880 GCA_944472155.2 Trichobilharzia szidati
CTACAACAACAGCAACATCCAGCGCCAATCACCATCAACGGGAGGGATTTGAAAGAGGTCACTTCATTCACTTATCTAGGGAGCATTGTCTCAACTACAGGAGGAACCGACGAGGATGTCAAATCGAGAATCGGGAAGGCGAGAAACACATTCATCAACCTGAAACCAATCTGGAAATCTTCGTCACTCAGCATCAACAACAAAATTCGGATTTTCAATACAAACGTCAAGTCAATTTTGCTTTACGGAATAGAAACTTGGTGGGTCACAAAGAATATTTCCAACAGGTTGCAGACCTTTATCAACAACTGTCTTCGTTCTATACTGAAGATTAGATGGCCGGAAAGAATCACAAACAAGAAGCTATGGGAACAAACGAAACAGGAACCAATCGCCCAACAAATATGCAGGAGGAAGTGGAGATGGATTGGACACTCGCTGAGGAGGCCGTTGAGTGACATCGCGCGTCAGGCCCTCGAGTGGAACCTGAAAGGGAAGCGGCGAGTGGGACGTCCAAGGGTGACATGGAGGAGATCGTGTGAGGAGGAGATGAAACAGTATGGAATAACATGGACGCAAGTGAAAAGTACAGCACAAGACAGAAGCAAGTGGAGACGTGCAGTTGAAGCACTATGTTCCACTAGGAACCCAAAGGAACAATAATAATAATAATATTTTAAAGGCAGGCTATTGCGTCTAAATCCACAAACTTATTCTGAGTTACATCCAGTAGAGACTTAACCTAGCCAATATCAGAACGGTTCTCCGTGATATTTGAGAATGGCACTGTTATGCTATCAAAGTGACCTAATTTTTCCTGAATTTCACTTACTTGTCTATGAATATCTTTACATAGTTCTCTAATAGAACATCTTTCAACTGTATCACAGGAGTGAAGACTGCACTTGACCCATTTTATGAGCTAGTAGTTGATAGAGTACTACACAGACTGTAATGCACTGAGGTAATGCAGTTATAACCGAGATTGAGCCACTATCTGAAACAATCTTGTTTCCACGAAAACCTTTTTTAATAACTTTGAACATAATTTTTAGGATTATATATCAATAAGCAATAAATGAATATCAGAGAAAATACGTGCAAACATTTCATCGATTTTGAACGTATCACGTATCAGTCAAACTAACTGATCAGGGTCGACTGGATTACTGGGACTTAAAAATTGAATTTGGACCTAAAATGAATGACGCTGCTCAGTTAAATAACCTGGAGAAAAGCTCAGCCAGTGCATCGCATTCACCTGAATGTAATCAACAAATAGAGTTGCTCTAGGTGAGAGTAATAAAAAGAAATATAGTTAGCTGGAGACAGAGAGCGATTAATCACTGAAGATTTATTTATCGATTCAGCATCACACACGTGCAATTGTAGTGACGCAACGCCTGTACCAGAGATGTAGCAATTGGCAAAAAACAACAAAGAGAATTTGGTGAGACTAAAAGAGAGAGAAAAATGTATAAGACATGTGACTAAATTGACATGATTATGAGCGATAATTTACTTTCGAAACCTTGTATTCCAGTTGTCAATACTGCATCCCTGCGTGATTTTTGAAATAAACATACCTAACATGTAATAACCCCTCGAGTATGAGCACCATAGTTAAGGACTAGGTAACTTGTTTGCCAAATTATTCCTTCCTACGTTCTATTCACCAATCTAGAAAGTTAGTCTTGCTTCTGCCTCCGAAAGAAATGATTTTCATGCCCTTCTATCTTGCAGTCGATTTTCTAAATGATTGTATATCTTTCATACGCGAATTATACTTTATAAATATGAACTGTGATATAACAAAACATTGGTGCAATACAGTATGTATCCCCTTGATTTGGACGATTTTGCTCAGCAACGTACAATGTACGGACATTTAAAACAGATGGTTTAATAAAATATTGATGTAAAATTTCTCTTTATTACGAATCAATCTTCCAGAATGGTCAGTGTAAGTAAGAATAATGTGCAACACAAAAAAGGATGATATGATCATCTTAAAATTATACATAAATGTGTTTCAAGAGTGAAGTTTCTTAAGAAGATCGAAGGAATTTTTGTTAGCGTGATGATGTGTTGGTGAGAATGATTTGGCTACGATAACAAAATTTGAGGAAAAGGATTACAAGTTCATGCCTGATAAATCTGCCATTAATGTTGTCTACATCTTTTAGGCCTTTATTGACCACCGATGTTCACATTGGTTGAGTCAGCCTGCATTTCATAAGTCTAATCTTCTCGTCATATTCATAGGTCATGGTAATCAGTTTCTTTGTACGTATGAGTTCGATGGAAAAATGGGAGATTTTTAGTCCCATTAGTTTCCCATCGCAGTCCACACAAGTGCACCACCATGAGTGATGACCTTCTATCTTCTTTTATCATGCAGATCATATCAACACTTGATGTTTCATGTCTATCACTGATTTGATGTCTCAATGCATATGCTTCTGCTTGCTGAATTGGTAAAAGTAGCCACAGGAAGTGAAAAATATGAGCCTGAGTGATAATCAAGCAAGCTTTATATGTCTGTGGATGCGTATGTGTGCTGAGTCCTCCTTTTCTGATCACAAACACAAGTAACACTACTGTCACTTGATAATAGTAGGTCACTGAATCACTAAGATATACAAAATGCAGCACTGTACAATGTTAGCTTCACGGTAGGAAGTCGATCACACTTTCTTCCAGTGTTTTATTAGGACTACAATCAACTTATAAGGAAATAAAAGATGCAAAGAATGACAATCTATCTATGTATTTGGTGTATCTCCATCTTTACAATTGATTTTGACTTATCTTTGCAAGTGAACTTGTTTGAATGACGCTACTTTTAAATTTTTTACCAGTCTGAATAATACAAAACTCGGCAACGAAATTTATCTGAATGAAATGCAAAGAAAGTAAATTTGTAAGTGATACAAATCATACATTTTTTGATGAGTAGTGCATATGAATAATATTCTACAATATCTGATGCGTGATCACATCGATTTGAATTTATTGTTCAATAAATCAAGCGTGAAATAGTGTAACTTCCACCACTGTCATATGAAACTCTAAAAAAAACAACGAATCTGGTAAACACCGTCCAAGGCATATATTTGTTTGCTGAAAATTACTTTTCTTTTTTTAAAAAAACTGCTACGTTATGTCAAATGACAATATTTTGGTATTCTAAAGGTTGAGTTGCGTAATCGATATCGTATACATATGTCTCAGGTGTTTGGAATTTTCATGTGCCACTCAATATATAGTTCATTTTAGGGCCCATTAAACGACTTGGACTTCTCCTGATGTTTTATAAGGTTTTGTAATAATCACTCTTTTATCAATAATCACTGTTTGTAGTTCTTCTCAGTGCTTCTTTGTCAAGACGTTTTAACGTCATATTTGGTGGTTTTGTGTTGACGACAGTAATTCATTAGACTGCATTTGGAACTTTTGAGTTCAAGTAGGAGGGTGGGATAAGATCCTTGGTCAGATTAAATACAGGTATTCAAATTGTGTATCTGTGTCTAAGTGATTGAGTACTTTACGTTTGTCGGAAAGTATTTGACCAAGTAAAGTAGCGAAATTTGAATTTTTAAAATTCAGTTCTTAGCGTCATACTGAAGTCACTCAGTGAGAACATTTAAAGCTGCAGTCTGCTAAAAACATGCAGCCAGTTACCATAATACTTTCAATTCAACGAATGTATAACTGGACAACCTGAAAACGAAGTTATCGAAAAGAAAATTTTTTTGTCAGTATTCGGTATTTTTGGATTTCTAATAAGCATTTATATTCAATAAAATGATCGTACAGTAAAGCATCAAACAGCCCAGTTAAGTTAACCATATTATTTTCAGTAAGATTACATGAGACCTAATTTCAACATACATAACTTTATAAATAAATATTTAATTACAAACCGGTCATGGTGTTTTGTCAATAGGATAATGAAATTATGCATATAAATTGTGAAATTGGTGATAATTACAATAATATACTCGTAATAATACTTTCATTAACTAAGATGAAACAGTAGAGCGATCTCTGATAGCGAGAATAATGAAAAACAGCGAGACTAAGCATGCAAATGTTCCGTTGGACTCTGTAATCGATAAAAGCAAAGAAAAACGAAAAGAAATTGATCAATTATTTGACGCTGTACTGCAAGGGAATTAAATTGACAAATGTTTGAATTAAAAATTGATGGGATTAAGGGATGATTAGAGAGTAGTCGTACATATAAATAAGTGGCTTGTAGTGATTTCATCAATCGGCTATTTCTTAATAAGCTAAAAGAGGAACAATGGATGTATAAAACTCTGTTGAATACATAGGTCAAGCTTAGTAGTTCGATTGCATATCCTTTCAGGTATGCGCAGTAGACGAATACGAAGTCTACTGGAAGGATTCGGTAAGACACGACTAATCACTTTGACTGTTTTTAATCCTGGACATGACTATTGTCAACTTAATGTGAAAAAATTGAGCTGCAGATGATTTTCATCTGTCTGTTTTTGGCTTAACTGTCACCTCAAGAGCAGTTGACTTTATAAATACACATAGATATGGCAAGACTATCAAGCTTGTCCTTCACTATAGTCCTTTCATCAGGATATTTTCCAAATATTTCATATCTGTCAATTTACATAGTTTCATCGCCTGCATTTTGTCCCTAATCTATTTCCATTTAAACAAGATGAAATTTACTTTATTGATTTATATCAATTGCTTTTCTCTTCTGATAACAAATGTTTACGTGCTTATTAAAAATCATCACTACACAGATTATAAACTCTTTTAACACCCACACTCAAGTTAATAGGCCTACACAAATTAAAACATGCTAATTCTGTTTGTCTATAGACAACATGTCCATTTTTTATCAATGTGACATTCATGAATTTGTGGAAATGTGTGCATGTCTAAAATCTTTCGTTGTGTACACATTATTTCTTAATATTACTCAGTGCAATATTCACACATGAAAGAAGTGAAGCAATTGCCTTTCTTTCTCAAGCGGTGTCAGAAAACTAGAATTCATGATTTTTTTCAGTTGTCTACAGCTTGACATGATGTGAAAACACAGCTGTCAACCCTAGTTTCACCTTGAAATCATTATAATCTTTGTTTTATGTGAGAAGAACCTGTGAATAGCGGTAGGCAAGGTGCATAAATGTGCTACTTAAGGTGAATACTTTCTGTGATAGAACGAACCACACTGAGATCAATGAAGAACTGGCAACTTTCATATACACTATGTCTAGACCAGAGATACAGAAAATCATTCTAGCTTTTCACTAAATTAACGAAATGTAATGTATTTGGAACAGTCAATGTGAAAAGCATATTTATCGACATCTGTCAATCATTTCAGACATAGACAAGATACTCCATGTGACAATTTACGGCAAACCTTGAGTCTAAATGCAGTATTCAAAATCTGAATATACCCTGGAGTTACAAGTGTCTGCTTTTGCAATCATTTTGAAGCACACATTGTTTCATGAGCACCTTACTCAATGTTATTCCCTCCATATCAAACGAAACCGTTGGCAGTTATATTCCATATTATCTACGGGTGCGATATAGATACTTTCACGCAAAATATAATCGTGACATATGTTTCATTTTTAACTGACACTAGATTTGTGTTCTTCATCATAAAGCATTAAGTTTCTATGCTGCTATTGTGGTGAGAGCTGTCTACTAGCCAAATTGGTAGACAGTAATTTACTTCAATATTTACGTTCACAAGATTTGTCTTGAGAAAATGTGAACAAAGATTGACTCAAAACCGACCACAGCAGACTTTGCGTAGGCGGATGCAGTTAACATATAGAGGATTTGACATTCAAGAAACAGTCACAAATAGATGAAAGATTAACTTTACGTGAGAAACAAGCAATCGGAAGACTGTGTTTGTTTACTTAACTAACCATAGTGATGTACATGAAATATATAAATATGCGTTGATTTCCTTAATAAATGATCTGTTGCCTGACTCTTGTCTTCTGTTGTTACACTATGTCTAGAAGTGTTAAGCAATTAATAAAAATGTTTCCATTTGGTAAAGACTAGTATTGAGAGACAGAACAACTTATAGAAAAAAGGTACTCGCATAAATAATTGTCATTGTTTTTTAATGACAAACAATGTAGTATCGCTCGTCAATTAAAATAAATAAATCAAGAGATAATTGCGTGTCTATGTTTTCGTGTATTTACATGATTTCAGAGGATTACGAGTTTATTGACTACGTTTTTACTCAACTGAGACATATTGTTTTCGGCTTAATCTCCGAAAAGCGTGATAACTGCCTCACAGTGGCAGAAGTACCAATAGTTTTCATTTATACAATTACCATTTGCTCAATTTCATACGACAATTAGAAAACATCTGTTGGTCTGAAAGCAAATAGGATAGACGGTGGGATATCTCTTTGAGTTAAAGTAAAAAGATTTCTTAACTCCGAATTCAAAACTTACGAGGTAAAACTTTCTTATCAGCGACAACTGTTCATTTGTCCTATTCTACTTACTTATTCTGCGCTTTCTCTAACGTTTGCTTCTCTACGGTCCCCTGTGAGTCATTTCTTTCTTCCGAAAATTCAAACTTACTCTAATTTTTTCACTACTTTCTCCATTCGTCCTCAATATCGAGGATTTTCACGATATGTTACAATACGATGGCTAGTCGTATTCACTTGAATATATATTGAATGGTCATTTTTATGACTTTCGAATTATATATGACATGTATTTCACCTGTGAAGCATTTAAACGTCTATGGGATTGCACCTTAATTGCTGTATTGATGTGCAGAATAGCCATATATATATTGGCTTCAGCGAACGCCGTCCACATGAGACGTTCCTCAGCCTCTTCTTTAGTACTTCGTTATCTGTTCAAAATTCCCTTAATATACGACAGTACATGGCGAATAACAAAGTCAGTCTTTTGCGCATAACATCTATTCAGTTGAGCCCTATTTAAGTGTTTTGAACAGCTGACATTCGTTCAAAGAGTAAATCTGTTTCAGAGTTTTAAAAAAGGCAGATTAAATATATTTGTTTCAAGATAAGACGATTCGAAATTAAATTTGACCGTTTGTAAAACTGATCACAGCATGGGATAAACTGGAGTTTGTACACCAACTGTATCATTCAAAGTAGTATATATATATATATATATATGCAATGAGAACTGATTTCGTATTGCCATGAAATCGAAAGAAATACGTATATAAGATATTTGAAAAGGTATCGGAAATTCTGGAAGAGGCAAATTACAAAGGCATCCTATTAAGCAATATTATTTTATAATATTATTATATAATATGGTACCATCATTTATTTCGTCGGCTTCTCATCATCTGCTTACAGCCTAAATAAATTGTGAGGTTTACGTACAGAAAAGTTTTAACATACTTGCAAATTTTACATGTTGTCGGTTGACAAAAAGTTCCATAATTAGTGAAAAGTGCTCAGAAAATTGTGCTTATATAGTTTTTATGCAGGCAGTTCAAGTCAAAATAGATGTATGCATACAATGGTAAAGGAGTTACGTAATAAAGACGAAAGGTGAGTAAGATGATGAGTAACTAATAAATTTGGTAACGATGTACTGAGTTCAAATCACGTCATAGAAACAAGAGACAAGCAATATTACAGATTTAAAAAAAGAAGGGTGAGATTAAAGACAAAGATTACGTAATCAGATTAGAGAATAAAGACATCCAGTTACCATGGCAAGGAAAGACTAATAACTGCTTCTTTCTGAACACATAAATCTGGTTTGAAGCGTTTGATAGAAATTGCTTCGGCAAACTTGAGGAGAATGGAGCTCCTTTGTCTATTGATTATTTTAAAGGATTTCTCGATTTCCACCTCATCACCCGTGTCGAGGAGGTGCCTGGCGATGGCACTGTTTAAAGAATTTGTTCCCTTTAGAAGTAAGCTATTTGGTACATGTTCAGAAAATCGTAGATATGCCCTTCTTTCTGTCCTTCCAATGTAACTGCTCCCGCGAAACAGTTACGTCCCCAGCTAGATGGAGAAAATCCATCGCACTGATTAAGGCACTCTACTCGTACTCATGCAGCCAGGTGAGGACTTACGGCGAGTTGTCATCTGAAGTGATGCTGACTAGTGGCGTCCGTCAAGGATGCCCACTATCCCCCCCTCATAGATGTACTAATGGACTTAACCATAACTCACTTCAGAGACTCAGTGATTGACTTGCTACCAGGGAATAATCTCGTTGACTTAGAATATGCAGACGATATAGTCCTTCTAGGCGAGGACGCTGACAAAATTCAGAGTCTTCTGAACACCTTGAGCAGCAATCTTCGTATGTTTGGCATGCGATTCGCTCCCACCAAATTCAAGATGATGTTACAAGAGTGGACTACACTGACTCCTAGATTAGAAATAGGAAGTGAAGTGGTAGAGCACTGTTAATCGCGACAGATAGATAGACTATATGATAGACAGTTAATCAATATGATGTGACCTTCTTGTCGTGATTATTGGTCAGTTTATTGTAACTCTCACCACGTGATGACCTTGAATGTTCTTTTTTGTCTGTCACTCTATTTTTGTATACATGTAATTAATTGACTGTTCATATTGTCCGTACCTTCAATACTGTTCGGTACGTTTTTGTCCTTTTTTGTAATGACAGTGGATTTGTACATTTTTCTTGGCGTAATTGTATGATTTATTTTACGTTTTAGAAACAGATAAAGTTAAAGTCAAGTCATTCTGTTTTAACTATAGTTAAGCCCAGACTCTGTGTCGTCAGTATTGAGGAAGGACTAAATCTGTAGAACAAAAATAATCCTACAAAGTTTCGAACAGCATGGCAGACGAAAGTTATGAAACTATGCCGTCGTTAACTCCACAGTTAGAAAAGAGTAATGAAGCTGATTTCCATGGAAGCAATGAGAATAAATCACACTATATGGTAGAATTGGAGCTAGCGAAATTGCGCATAGTCCAAAAAGAGAAAGAAATTGAATTGGAAAGATTACGACAGGCTAGTCGTGAATGTTCTAGTCATAATAAGTCACCTTGCAAGCCTTCTACTTCGCATACAGTCGCTGTATCTTCTAACGATGAGCTCGCCAGAGCCATGTTCAAGTTTCTGGACATGCCTAAAAGAGAGATAATTAAGTTTGACGGTAATCCTGTAAATTATTGGAATTTTATAAATAATTTTGAAGACTTGGTGGATAATGATGCCATTGGATACCGAAGTAAGCTAAATTACTTGATTCAGTATTGTGAAGGAGAAGCCAAAGATGTAATCAAACACTGTGTTTTGTTAGAGCCAGAGGAAGGTTATCAAAAAGCCCTACAACTGTTAGAGGAAGCATTTGGGCAAAGGCATAGTGTGGCCCGAACCTTCATAGAGAAACTCCTAGAATTTCCAAATGCTAAAAGCAATGATGCAGCATTATTAAGGAAGCTATCTCACGAGATGCAAGCCTGCGAATTGACTTTAAAACAGATGAACTATGTTTCAGATTTGAATTCTGGTAAAACTATTGAACAACTAGTCGTAAAACTCCCTGTTCATTCACAGAGAGAATAGATAAAGGTGGCTTGCAATGTCATAAAGAGCGGTCGCGAACCATCATTTAGCGACTTATGCATGTTTGTTAAGGAGCAGTCAGATATGGCTAACACCAGGTATGGGCTGCTAATCAATGGGCATTCCACGGGAAAAAATAGTAAAGAGCTTACTATCCCTATGAAGAAAAACTCTGATTCTAAACACCGAGTGTTTGTTACCAGGCTCTCAGAGAATAATGTCGAAAAATCGAGTAATGATCCCAAGAACGAGTCACGTTCATTTATCCCACCCTGTATATTGT
Source organism: Trichobilharzia szidati (assembly GCA_944472155.2). Classification (NCBI taxonomy): domain Eukaryota; kingdom Metazoa; phylum Platyhelminthes; class Trematoda; order Strigeidida; family Schistosomatidae; genus Trichobilharzia; species Trichobilharzia szidati. The sequence continues at coordinate 191,602,127 of OX235271.1, forward strand.
GTTCGGGAGGCCATTTCCTAGACCAGTGTTCAGAGTTTAAAGATAAAGACCTTGATGAACGTCTGGCATTTGTTTCCAAGAGAAAACTATGCAACGTATGTTTAAAAGCAAATCACATAGCAAAGAATTGCCGATCTCCAAGGTCCTGTACAGTTGAAGGTTGGAGACACCATACATTACTTCACAGAAGCCAGGGATGATTGCTTATCAACAAATACACATTATTCATCATAATAATAAAGCTTCATTTCAGACTCTGTGTTAACAAACAGTACAGATATTCTCAGCGTGTTCTGTTGCCAAATCCTTCATTTTAGTACAGGCCGACAAGTAAATTATAATCTGCAGAATAGCATGTGATACAGTGTTTTTGCATATGCTGACAAATCAAATTCTCTCAGATAGTTTCCTCTTGGGAACTCTGCAGTATTCTGTTGGAAACTAATCAGAAATATGTTCGAGTTTGTGTAGTGATCAAGGAGTACTACCGGATGGTTAAAACAATAAGAAATCCATATGACCTCCACCTAATCAAGTATTCCTTCAGATATACACTTGGTCTCTCTCTCTCTTTGAACGGTGACCATTGCATTTGCAGGAAAGAATAGAAAATCAAATTGCATGTCTTTCCTATCGACTGAAGCTGCTTTAGATCCTCCTTGGAAATAAATGAACCACAGGCTATATCAGTGTCGAATGCATCCACCGTTCATCATTTAAATTCGTTCGCAATTATTATTAGTGCTTTAAAAGCCATCGCTTCACTATGGATGTGTCAAAACAGAGTTCATTTACACGTAAAGCAATTGATTTCAAGATATAATTCGCAGGCCTCAATAATCTTACTGGTGTTCGTTGAATACACTTGTCGGAGTATATTATTACAAGAATTGTTGCTGAGCTTTACGGATGTGGAGGATGGAAACAACGTCATTACAATTTTGAAGGAGATAAGTAATAGCTGTTTCACTTTCACGAATACCTTCATCACGTGTTCAGGGAAGTTTCACTTTTTCAAAATTGATACTTGGAGTACTGAGTATGTAATTTCGATGATAGATTCAATGTCGCTTTGTAAGTATGCCCAAATAAACCTAATTGCCTTTTCAACCACAAGATATACTGGTCCTAAACTACCCTCTATTGGTACTGCTATTATTGCTAACATTGAAATCAAGAAGTTTGGGTCTTGGAAATATTGCTTTTCTTGAAAATATATAGGGTTCATCCATAATTTTATTACAGCATTTTAGACTGCTGGATGTTCAAATTCCACGCTCTACTTTGTGGCTTGATAAATCTGTGACCCAAATCTTCAAAGTGTGTAAGTGGGGTGACAATACAGTTCATCTATCGAGAGACATATGGTGATCCTTACCTTATGTAGAGCCAATTGCTTCCATATCGTCTGCAAGATTCAGTTAAGTTAGAATTGAACAATTTATATGAACAGGACATGTTGATTTCAGGTGAATCTTAGAAGTGGATGACTCCTACAGTGAAGCCACCAAAGGCTGATAAGAAAACAGCGAGAATTTTTGCTGACAGCCACCCTACATTCAGTAGTCACATACTGAAACAAACCTTTCCTACACTAGAAACACTACACTAGATGTTTTTTTCAAACTACGTGGCTAAAAATGCTTTTCCGAAGTATGTTTGAAATATGATTATTGGCTGAATCCTTCCGGCAAAGCTTGATTGAACATGGTTACTCACAAAAACAGAAAGAGACTCTAGCAGGTATATGGGCAACAAGACGTTCGCACTAGTACCACTTTGTCACTAGTTTTCACATATTCACTGGTCATCAGGCTTTACAAATTCACTCACCACCTAGAAATATCTATGAATAGATTATCAGCCTCTATGTTTCAAAGATGGAATTTAGAACTAAGTGCATATGATAACACCAGCGAACACAGATCAGCTAAGCATAAACCTCATGGAAACTGCTTACCTTTTTATTCATTATTCGAAAATTTTCCAATTGATATTGGCTGTTCGGTAGTACAGTTGTTACCCATCGATTGAGTTCTACTTATACACGATACCTTATACAGATCTTCTTCTATATGGATTATAAACTTGGCGGGTCACAAAGAATATTTCCAACAGGTTACAGACCCTTATCAACAACTGTCTTCGTTCTATACTGAAGATCAGATGGCCGGAAAGAATCACCAACAAGAACCTACGGGAACAAAAAAAACAAGAACCAATCGCCCAACAAATATGCAGGAGAAAGTGAAGATGGATTGGACACTCGCTGAGGAGGCTGCTGGGTGACATCGCGCGTCAGGTCCTGGAGTGGAACCTGAAAAAGAATCGGTGAGTGGGACGTCGAAGGGTGACGTGGAAGAGATCGTGTGAAAAGAAGTTGCAAAATTTTGGACATTTTGGAGACAGAAGCAAGTGGCGACGTGCAGCTGAAGCCCTATGTTACACTGGGAACTCAAGGGAACAATAATAATAATATACACGATACTCGGAAATATAGCGGGAGGATTGTAAATATGACAAAACGGTTGAGTCACACTTTGTATGTGTAGATGTTTGGACTTCTGTAAGCGAATAAATGAAATTTCAGTGAAACTTGAAGTGTTCATATGTCTGAATAATGCAATAATTCCTACGAAATTAGTGTTTTTGATTAAGGATGATCTTCATTCTGCTGATCTGGGAGCTGATGAGATGGAATCATAAGCGTGCCTAACGTGCTTTTGCCTTGAAATCCTTGCCGAAGTTAGAAAAGGATCAAAGAGCTGTTCCACCTGTCTGCATTATATGTCATATGGAAAGACATTGTGGAAACCGTAGCCTCCGAGAGATTGTGAGATTCGGCAGTTCATCCATGTGGATAACCGTGGTCCATTCGTAAATTCATACTATGCTTCAGTTATTGTCGACTCGTTTTCAAGACGGTCTGAGGTGATAAATACAGACAGTATTAACGCGAATTCCCACACATATCTTTCAGGAAGATTTTCAACCGAGTAGGAATTCCGGATATCTTGGTTACTGAAAATGTTACTCATTTCATTGGGAACAACTTCATTGATCAGCTTACAGATATCGGTTGCTGTCGGCAGTACACAGTACCACGTCATCCTAAAGCTTATGGGTTAGCAGAAAATTCCGTAGTATCAATAATGAGTGCCATTGCATCAGTGAGTGCTGAGAATTTCGGCAAGCTGAAGAGATGTGTAGATAAATTCTTATTTTAATATCACAATGCATAGCGCACAAGCATCCATGAAATTTCTATTGAGGTTTTCAAATCTACAATTCTCTAAACGGGAACACTGTCCATGACTTTTGAAATACAACGATAGAGAGGGAATGACCATACACCTTCTGTGAGAATCGTACTACAAAGATCGTTAATCGAATGGTGAAGATATTCGACATAGAATATCATTCAGTTCGCAGCAGACACGTGAATCAATTGAAAATAAGTGACATGGATAGTTTCAAGTGAAAGTAATATGATAAATCAGCAAAAACTAGAATATTCTGAAATGTCTAAAAACGGATCACTTTTCAGATCAAATTTGACAAAACGTTCGATGGCGGCTGGTGCTGAAGCAGATGTACACATGACTACTAATATGTTACGCAGCGTGAAAATGTAAAGAAGGAACTAGATCAGTACGAGTGTTTGCATGACAATGAAGTACGTTTAGGAGACAGTGATAAAAGGAATTAAGTTGAGAAGAAACTGTACACTGTCTTCATGTGTGCGCCCTCATACGTGAAGAAGACTAATCAATGCATTTTTGGAAATCAGAAACAACAATTACAGTGAATCCTCGTCACAACGCAGGTTTTAGAATAACTGACGCTCACCACTTTACACCAGTGGCCTACACATGAGTTTTACCACTATTTATGAAACGTTGACCGTAAGAGTGTAACAACAGAAGACAAGGGCCAGGCAACAAAACGTTTATTACGGAAAATCAACACGTATTTATAGATTTTGATGTACATTATTGTAGGTTAATCTTAGTAGAAAATACAGTCTCTTGATTGGTTGTTTCTCGCACAAAGTTAACCTTGCATCTCTTGTGGCTGTGTCAGTTCATCTATATGTTAACTGTATACGCCTGTCCATCTTGACCTTTGACCTCAATTACTGTCAACCAATTGGCTAGTAGACAGTTCTCATCACAAGAGCATCATATCTCCTTCATTAAACTACTTTCAAAAAAAAACGAACTCATGCAACGTATTTTATTACTCTGCACACTGTGAAATCCTATCAATTTTAGGAGAAAGCATTTGTACACTAATGAGTCAGACTGGCTTTCATTTGTATAATATGTCACCTCTCCCTTGCTCTACCACTTTCAAGTGCTCAAGAAAATTCATGAAACTGCCATCGAGAAGTTGAAAAGTAAGATTTACCTACTATCTCATCCGAACTTCTCACATTTCATCGTTCAAACTTGACTCATGTGAGAAACTGCCATCCTCTCTCAATACATGAATATGTGTAACTGAAATTGAAACGCAGTCCACATGGATACAGTATTATTTGTATTTTGACCAGCAGAGTTGAGAGTTATATGATTTAGTGGATCACTGATTCATTAATGTCATGTCATATCATATGGACTCACGCTTAGTATTTTGCAGAAAATCAGGCAGTGTATCACAAATATGACATTTCATATAGGCCAACCCACGACTTCTTAAGTGAACAGCAGTTATGGGCAAGTCGATTCTAACGATGTCACACTTTCCGAATAAACCCTCATCGACAACCGGGTCCACACACACATTAGTGCGAATATATACATTTGAGATCTCCGAAATATAATGAATGGATCACGATGACTGGAGTCCCTGACCCTCATTCATTCTGGGCGTAGAATGATGTTCTTAAGTGTTCTACAAGTCAAATAGTTCATACTGATTGTCAAAACTGGTTGATTATCTCGTAACATTCAGCCTCGTTTATCTTCTCATGAAATCATAAATGCTCATCTGCTTTTATTTTCACTACAGGAGTAGGAGGAAGAAGCTAGACAAGAATGTGAATATCCTGCTCAAGCTAGCATCAGAAGCGTTTAGGCTGCATATTACTGAAATGTATTGATGTGCAGTGGATTTCATGAAAACATTTACCTAAATAACTCTTCTTTATGTTAACGCTTACTGTCTGCTTTCTAAATACAATTTAATCACCCAGTTAATTAACTTATTCCGACTGGTCAGATGAATTCGGTTTTCTCAGTCTGAGTCATTTGCATGTCTATCGACGTTAACAAATTAAAACTTAAAATGATGGTGTATGGACTTTAGCGTTTTATTTCATCAGTGAGGTAGCCTGACATTTGATAACGATATCAGTGGGATAAGCCAATTTACTTCCATCGTATCAGGAGCGTCTGTGTTGCTTATTGACCACCTCAATGGTTATAATATATGAAAGAATTGAAATTTGATTCATTTGAACATGATGTGACTGAATGGGCTGACGTGCAACCTGATATCGATGGCTCAACACTAGGAATCAAAGTATTTGTTGGTAGTGATCGTAGCTGCAAAATTGAAGCAGTATGGTGGTAGGTCAAACGGCTGGTAGCAATTACGCCAGTTACGTATTCACTGATCTCGAGATTTCAAGGTGAAAAACACTGGTTGTAGGATGACGAGATAATATTTTCACCAACAGAAATTATATGCATAGTGAAATGTACGTCTCGTTTGAAAATTCCTAATTTGGATATTTTCAAAATCAAAACAGGCGATTCAGCGAAGAGACTCTCTTCAAACAGTCGATTATCAAGCTGCACAATCATATATGTATACATATATATTTATATGTAGTGAATAAGTAATTACATCCTGTGAGTAAATCGAAATGTGGGTGTTTAAATTGCTAATCCATTTTCAAAATGCAGATTTCGCTAGAAGGTTAGCAGTTAGATGGGAATATTTATAACAGCTAATGATGGGTTTCAATTCTGTACTGTTATAAGTCATCTAGTTTGGATATGATAGAGAAGATCTGTAGCTCAGGTGGATGATTTTGATGTGGTTGTGTTCTCTGAGCTGGATAATTAATTTGTGATGAAAGCTTCGCAAATTAACTTTCCAGCTCAGGGAAGACAACCACATCAAAAGTCATCTAGTGTTTGTCAATTTGAATTACCACTGGGTTTCTCGATGTGAATATGTGTATAGCTATTAGGATATTGAACAGAAATTATCATCATCACTGTTGATCATTATTTCCATAGCATCAAGTGTAGAATGGATCTGCTTCATCAGACTGCAAAGAACTTTGATGGATAAGAACTTACGGGCGGATGTTGGTGAGCGTAGATGTATCGTTTAGGAGTTAATCAAGCAGAAAAGCATGCTGCATTATGCCACTAATTGTTTAATTAAATGCTTCATTATTGCATTGGTGAATCGTTCGAATGAAGTGATCTAGCAAACCATCCACATCTTCATTAATAGTGATTCCTAATCGACAAATACCCATTAATCGTCATAATAATAAAGCTACATTTCACACGGTGTGTTAACACATGGTACAGATATTCTCAGCGTGTTCTGTTAGGAAATCCTTCATTTTTGTCAGGAACAACAAGTGAAATACTAATCTGCAGAATAGCATGTGATGCAGTGTTGTTCCATATGCTGACAAATCACTTTCTCTCAGAAATTTACTCCTCAAGAACTCTAAACATTTCTGTTGGAAACTAATCAGAAATGTGTGTGAGTTTGTGCAGTGATCAGGGAATACTATCAGATGATTGAAACAACAAGAAATCCATATGAGCTCCACCGAATCTGCCATTCTTTCGGATATACACTTTGTCTCTCTCTGTATGTTGTCCATTGCATTTGTAGGAATGAATACAAAATCTGTTTGCATGCCTTTCATGTCGACTGAATCTACTCGAGATCCTCCTACGAAATGAATGAACCACAGGCTAGATCAGTGTCGAATGAATCCACTGTTCATCAATGAATTCGTCCAAAATGATTAGTGGTGCTATTGATATTTGGATGTTTCGATACAGACTCCATTTACACGTAAAGCAATTGATTTCCAGATAGAATTCGCAGGCCTCAATAATCTCACTGGTGTTCAGTGAATACACTTGTAGGAGATGTATATTTATAAATGCAAACAACAGAATTGTTGTCAAGCTGTTCGTAATTCGGAGAATGGAAACAACGCCATTAACATTTTGAGGGAGATAAAAAATAACTATATCACTGTATCACATACCTTTAGCACAAATTCAGGCAAGTTTCACTGTTTTAAAATTGGTATTCTGAGTCTATAATTTCTACGAAAGATTTAATATCGATTTCTTAGCATGCCTCAATAAACCTTATTACAGTTTCAATTACAAGAATTACTGATTCGAAACTGCTTCTTATTGGTACTGCTAACATTGCTACCACTGAAATTAGAAAGTTGGGGTTTAGGAAATATTGCTTTTCTTGTAAAGGAATATGGTCCCTTTTTATTTGGATTAAACAATGTTTAGACTGCTGTATGTTCAAATATCATGGTTTAGTAGGTGGCTTGATAAATCTTACCTCGAATTAGTTCTGGAATCTTCAAAGTGGGTAGGTAGCATGACAATACAGCTCACCTATCTCAATATTGATAGTGATCCTGTATTTATACAGCGCCGTGTGCTTCTATAGCGTCTACTAGATGCAGTTAAGCTGGAATTATGCAAGTTAACTGAACAATACATGTGGATTTCAATTGAATCTTAGAAGTGGGTGACTCATAGTGTGTTGCCACCAAACGCTGATGAGAAAACAGCAAGAATTTGTGCCTACAACCGCCTTAAACTCAATAGTCACATACTGCAGTGAACCTGTCTTACACCAGAACCTGAAGATATTCTGCACAAACTTTGGGGCTGAAAAAACTTTTTCGAAGTATTTCTGAAAGGTGGTTGTTTGCAGATTTCACTTGGAAAGGCTTCTAGTGCACTTACAAACAACAAGGAGTGTTCAGGCACAAGTTATTGGCTGAATGTCATTTAACTTTGTCAACCGTATCATGCTTGGGACACACAATAGACTCCAAGGATTTCAGACCTGATGCTGATCAACTCACACCTACAATTCAAACATCTTCACGTAATTAAATGTTGTCGCTTAGGTCGTGGATTTGTACTCTAAAATCTTACTCCAAATTCACTTAAACTTTCACTCGACGGTTATCGTCACTTTCTGAAATTGTCTCAAGTCAAGAATTTCAGTGGGAACATAAACATCGGGGTGTCTTGTGAAAACTTGGGAGTTTCTCAATCGACAAGCTTTCCTAAGGCCTTTCTCATAGAATGGAAAGTCTTTTCTCACTACAGATGCTTCTCTGTGGGCATAGATGCAGCACTTGAGCAAAATGGACACCTTGGTATTTGTATTTCACGACGCCTAATTTGGAGTGAACAGGGTTACTCACAAAAACAGAAAGTGATTCTAGCAGTTATATGAGCAACAAGACGTTCGCACTAGTACCACTTTGTCACTAGTTTTCACATATTCACTGGTCATCAGGCTTTACAAATTCACCCACCACCCAGAAATGTCTATGAGTAGAATATCAGCCTTCATGTTTCAAAGATGGAATTTAGAACTAAGTGCATATGATAACACCAGCGAACACAGATCAGCTAAGCATAAACCGCATGGAAACTGCTTACCTTTTTATTCATTATTTGAAAATTGTCCTATTGATGGAGGCTGTTCGGTAGTCCAGTTGTTACTTGTGGATAGAGTTCGACTTACACACAATACTCGGAAATATTGCAGGAGCATTATAAGTGTGACAAAAACGGTTGATTCACACTTAGTATGTGAAGATTTCCGAACTCCTGTGAGCGAAGAAATGAGATTTCAGGGTATCCTGCAATGTTCCTATGTCTGATTAATGGAATAATTCCTTCGAAATTCACTTCCGTGATTTAGAATTATCTTCATTCTGCTCATCTAGGAGCTGATGAGATGGAATCATCAGCACTCCTTCCTTGTTGTCGACCTGAAATCTATGCCGAAATAAGCAAAGGATCGGAGAGATGTTCCACCAATCTGCATACTGTCCTATGGAAAGACATTGTGGAAATTATGGTCTCCGAGAGATTGTGAGATTCACAGCGCAATCATGAGGATTATTGTTGTCCTATCAAAAATACCTACTACGATTTGGTCATTGTAGGTTGTACTTCTAGATGATCAGAGGTGTTAATTTCACATAGTCGCAATGTGAAATTTCGACATAGAAATTTGAGGAAACTTTCTGGCCGTGTCTTAAAACTTGACGTGATAATTACTGACAAAAGTACTCATTTCCGTGTGATCAATAATGCGTGCCATTGCATCAGTGAGTGCTAGGAATTCTGACAACTTGAAGAGACGTGTTCATAATTTCTTAATTCAATAATGCAATGCGAAGAGTACGAACACCCATGAAATTGATCATTATAAAAGTGCTATTTCTTTTGTACAAGGAGTGGCCAAGACACTAATATAAAGTCATGGTAATTGTGTAGTATTCTCAATAGTCAGAAATAACTCTTCAGTTGGATAACTGTGAACATACGGAACTCTCCAAAGTGACCTAGAAGGTGCATTTCATTAGATCAAAATTCAAATCAGAAGTTGAGAAGTTGCACTGAACGGAACTTTTGTTTTATCAGTGGTATGCCTGTGCATACTGATACCAAATAACACATGAAAACTAACGTTAATATCCCTAAATCTTAGTCATCAAAAAAGTCGATCACTCAGCAGGATAGACTGTGTAGTTACCGAGAAGATGAGATACACAGACGACAAGACGTAGATGCTTCTTTGAAAAATCTGAAGATACAGGTTTCACAGAAGTTGGTCATTCTTGAAAACTTTCATTGCAGATAATTATTTTGGAACAGAAAGCACTCTAAATTAATATGAAAATTTATTAAGACAAACTAATGTGTGTCATAAGCGTAGAATAAATCTGTTTGTGGGTGGTCTCTAAGATGTTTTCATAAAATGCTTTGTGATTGTAATCTAAGTATCAATGAATGGTGGTCCAACAAAAATCAGAGGAGATAATAGTGAAATAAGTAGCTTTAGCGACATGAAAATCAAACACTACTGAGGTCACAGTTAGTTTTACGCTGAGTACAGTGAATTCATTCGAAACCGTTTCTTGTATTGCTGTTTTGGTTCAAGTTATGACACCTTGATATCAGGAGGTCTCACGAACCACTGATGCGTTTTAGTCACAGTCGCAAGGTAAATGGGAGGATGACGGAGCTCATTTATCGGTCAAGCTAAATGAGTCAATGTGAGACGGTAGTCATCTCCGAGCTGTTTATATGAAGTTCAAGTTAAACCATGAACACCTATTTATCTCAAGTTTCAAAATCTTGCTCTAGAAACGGTCGCACGAAATATGAGTGGACGTTACTCATAAATTGTGATTTCCAAATTGCGTTAACTGGTGATGTGAAAAGATACGCGCACGCCCATGCAACCGCGACAAACAAAATTGTGGTAACTTACAACTGGTTTTAGCTGAATCACATTTAGGTGTTTAAATAAAGAGATTGAAGTGATCTATTCACTTAATTGATAAACTCAGCAGATTATTCAGAAGTTAATTTTAAGAGTCATCCTTGAAAGGAGTGATTATCAATTCGCAATTATGCTTGTTTTTCACCTAATCATAATGGCAATTCGATTATTCTCCTTAAAATGAACTACCTGACACTTGGCATTCACAGTCGAAGAGTAACAACAAGATCTATGGACAACACTGACAACAGCGAAATTTAATACATGACTAGTCGTTAAATGTTCACTTATCTGATGAACAAACAACGTTTTGGGGAAATTTGTGGTGTTACGTGAGCCTCAATTTCTAATGACTGATAATTCCATCACTATTCTACATGAAACGTTCGATAATAACTTCATAAGGAATTACATCCAAGCTGTACGAATATTCAGATATAATTATGTTTCAACTAACGAAATCTCACTTAAATATGAACAAATTTATTCGGCAAATTTTCAGTCAATGTTGCTGATTCGCTCAGATCAGTTGTACAAATGACACTGATAAACAGATCAGCTTAGTGATGAGAAAGAGTAATTTCAGGCCGAATAAGTTAAATATATTCAAAGAAGATGAGAGTGCATTAAAGTTGAACCAAATCATTTTTAGATTTAGAAGCATCGCAAATATCCTTTATGAACAGGAGCAGTTGTTACAGAAAGCGTATTATTTTGATGAATTTAGAGGGGGGCCAAGGAAATGGTGCTTTGCAGTATGTAGAATGAAAGCAACCAATGTTTCTCCTGCCTCTATTCATTTTTATCTGAATTAAAACTTAATGACCATGACCACAATGTGAACGACTTCCTTTTATTTCGTTACAAAGTAAAGTTGAAATGAAATTTAGAATAAACTACTCACCACGAACTCTAAGTAGATTATTTTGAAAACTGGTTATATGATGTGTTTATTATGAAAACAATTATTGACCAGAATGAAGGTGAGGTTAGTCCTGGAGAAGTGACTTTTTCTACACTTCAATGATTATCAATTCACGTGAATTGCTTACCAAGATCTGAGAATTATTCCCTTTTGAAACAGGCTTTATTAGGACAACTATTTAAATGTATAATAATATAATAATAATCACTTTATTCCACAACAATAACAATTTACAGCATTGAATTTTCAGCGTTTCATTTTACATATTGCATTGGTTTAGCTCTTTTTATAATTATATGAATACATAAAATTTTAAAAATATTGATAGTTAATAGGAAAAATAAAAAAAACCCAATAAAATACACCATTTCTAGGTCATAGTGAATAATAAATAAATAATATAACAAATCACACATGCAATAATATGCATCATTACATTTTTTAGTTTAGTTAATGATTTAGAAGTTGTAAAAGTTCTTTTCTGATATTCGTCTCTTCACACAATACTCGTGCCAAATATGGTACGGTCGAATTTTTATATTTTGTAGTACGAGCATAAATGTTTATGAAATTACTTCTGGTCTTACCCGAAGAGATACAAGGAAACAAATGTGAATAAAGAGGATTTTCACTATCAGACAAAATAACTCTAGCTAACTGTTTACAAGAATTCATATGCCTATTGACAACAGTGTCAGTTAGTTGAGTCAAAGGGATAGCACTGACCCTACTTACAGCCTTCAATGTTCTTCGTAGTATTATATGGTCTTTTTTGAGTAGCCCAGGGAAGAATAATGGTGAACAATAAAGAATGATGGGCAAAACACATGAATTAATAAATTGTATGAGAAGAGATTGGGTTATACCTGAGTGCCTCAACTTCTTTATGTAATAAGTCAGACGGAAAACTTTCTTAGAAACTATAAGAATGTGAGACGACCAGCAAAGGTTTGAAGAGAAACTGATGCCAAGATAAGAAACACTTGACTTACTCTCTATCATGGTACCGTCAATATTACAACAATCATGAGATTGGATCAATCCATGCATGTCTTTTTCACTTCTCAAGCTGTAATCAACTGTATTACATTTAGTTGGATTTAGTTTAAGACCATTTGATCCAGACCAATCCTTAACTTCAGCTAAGAAGCCATTCATATGGGAACAATCCGATGTGGAAACTACAGGGACAGAAACGGTCAGATCCTCAGCATACTTAATGAAATTAACTTTGGGTGAGTTCGGAAGGTCATGCAAAAAGAAAGAGAAAAGAAATGGAGAAAGTACTGCACCTTGAGGCACACCACTTTCAGTTAGCTGAGAAGTGGAACGCTTTCCAGCCAAAACAGTATGCTGTTTCCTATCCTTAAAATAAGAAGACAGCCATCTAGTTGCCCAGGACTCTGTCTGTGCTGAAATCATCTTTCCTAATAAAAGTGTCCTAGGAACAGAGTCGAAAGCTGCAGTATAGTCTAAAAAAGCTGTTCGAACGAACTTAGCACCCTTATCAAGGCAGGAAACAATATTGTGGTGTAGTACAATGGCTGCATCTAATGTACTTCTTCCACACTTATAAGCAAACTGCTTAGGGTCTTTGAAAGCTTTTAAAGAAGGTTTAAGAGTATTCAAAAGAAGTTTCTCCATAGTTTTCAAAAAAGGACAAGTTATAGCGACCGGTCTAAACTTTATACCTGCTCCAGAAGATGATTTCTGTACAGGTACAACCTTGATTTCTTTCCAGTCAGCAGGTACCGTTTCCTTGTTGAATGATGCATTAAAGATTTGAGTAAGAGGATGACACAAGATGTCTGCACACTTTTGAAGAAGAATGCCTGGTACACCATCTGGACCAAGGCTGTGTGTTGAATTTAAAGATTTCAAACATAATAGTACATCCTCTTCTTTAAAACCCGGAAAATTACCATTATCTTGACTAGGTACATCAGGTACAGGCATATTAATTTGTTTCATGATAAATGATTTGTTTAAAGCATTAACATCAGAATAAGCATCAACAGACATTTGTTTTTTACTTGTAAGTTTATTGAAAAGTTTCCAAATGTTTGAAGGATTTTTACATGATAAAAATTTTTCATTATATAGTCTGTTCAATCTTTCTATTTCAATTTTTATAAGGGTGTTTATTTTACGGACACCAGTATTATCACTACTCTTATATAACTTCTCTTTTTGTCTTCTAAGTTTTTTCAGCTGCAAAGAAGAGATTCTGTCAAATCTCGAAAACAGTGTTTCATATGGACAGCAAATATCCAAACAAAACTTCAGATAATCGGTTATATTAGAGACAGTAGCATCCAACTTATCGTCAGTAAATAGTTCCCAGTTGGTATCATACAACATGCTTCTTAGTGCTAGAATGTTGTCATGGGAATATGAACGTTCATGTATCTTCTTTGTTAAATGACTAAACAACTTTTGTTGTAACTTGCCGTACACTTTCGGTAAAATACGAATAATGCAGTGGTCAGAGTTTAACAAAGGAGCTCTCCTTCGGGTTTCATATACATCACGGTCGTTTATGAAAACCAGGTCTAGTGATTTGTCCAGACGTGTATTAAGCTCGACTAGATTCTCATGACCAAGTGAAGTAAGAAAGCTGTGATCACATGAATTAAAATCACCACAGACTATAGACAGCGAGTTTTCGAATGCAGGAGCAGCGAATTCAGTAAATTCATCTGCAAACGTAACTATATTTGAAAGGCTACAATTGGGTGTTATGTAGATATTTGTTATGTATATGTAAGAATATTTACTTCAGTGTTTTGGGCGACACCTGACGGTTATGCAGTCTATATTGTCATTAGAATAATTGAAGCAAACGTGATTTGATGCAGACCAACTTGTGTTTATAAAAGTGGCTACTCCTCCTCCACATTTTTTCTTAGAACTTTTTCTATCTTGGCGAAAAACTTTATATCCATTTAATAAAACTAGATTATCATCATAATGCTGGTGCAGCCAAGTCTCTTGTATTGCCAAAACGCCAGCGTTTCGATAAACATTAGAATACATTAGGGATTGAAGATAATCCATTTTGTTGGACAATGATCTACAATTAGTGCTAACGAGTTCAGGAACAGTCATTTGATTAATTTGTGTACGTTTCAGTGCACGCTGCCATCCACAGTGATGCTTTTTTCTCAATTTTTGTGGATGACACAATGCAGTAGGTTGTAATGATTTTAAAAATGCGCGATTATAAATAATACGATTAGAACACATTATTGATAAATTAAAATTAAATTAAAAGAGCAAACCAAAGCAATTTTGCAAAATGTTGTAAGGTGGAATTTTTGGTAGCCCTATGTTCAGGCAGGCCGCCATATCAATATGAGCAGAAAAACTAGTAATCCGAAGGAACGCCTTCCATCTTGGTTCTAGTCCAGTGGAATGAAGACACCTGCTGTTTTTATTTCATCATTCCAAAAGGACGCCCATTTGTTGTGGCATAGAAAGGAAACTTGGAAATTATATGGTTAGTTTCGGCTTGTGCAGTTGTGAAGCGTGATGAGATCTCACCGAAAACGGTTACTAAAACGATGTTCTGAACTTATCACAACTGGAACGTCCAAACTAACGGAAGCCTGTGAGCATCAGGTAGCATTGACAGGACAAGGTTAGTTGGTCAGTTTTATTCAACAAAATAAGGAAATGCCGATTTGCATTGAATAACACAAATTACCTCCGTTACTTTTTCCTCTGGGAGTGCACAGCAAATACACTCA
Source organism: Trichobilharzia szidati (assembly GCA_944472155.2). Taxonomy (NCBI): domain Eukaryota; kingdom Metazoa; phylum Platyhelminthes; class Trematoda; order Strigeidida; family Schistosomatidae; genus Trichobilharzia; species Trichobilharzia szidati. The sequence goes on from OX235271.1 coordinate 191,617,355, forward strand.
TATCGGTCAAACATTCCATCATCACAATGTTTCTTGACAGCTTGTCATGTGACCATTAAACAAACACTAAAGACACATGTGATCGGAATAACATGAAATATCACTGGAAAGGAAAAGTAGTGAGAACTAAAAGCATGTGGTGATGCTGAGTAAGGTGTGTGTTTAAGAAGCGCAAATACAATCAAATGACTGATTGCAATCGGATTACCGCTGGAAACCATGAGGTTTTATCGTTTTCGTATTGCTTAGTAGAAGAATATTACAAGCGTGTTTTTTAATAGCTGGGACACGTTGACGTCATTGATATGCTCACCAACGGATGATGATATTTCCACTGAGACACAAGCGACGCGGTGACTTGTGACTGGCTGTTTGCGTTCACTTTTGCCTTCAGGAAATCACAAATATGCATAAATAGTTCTACAAATAATAGTTTCTAAAGGATTCGTTAACAGTAATAATTTGAGGAAAAAGTTCTCAAATCATTGGTCGATGATCAGTGCACATGAATTGAATTTTGGAGGTTTTACTCCGTGTACCAATCAAAAGTGGTTAGAAACTGAGTAATTTTCTACTACTACATTAGATGCATATGACCGAAATATAAAACTTGTTGATATTATGATAATAAAGTTGAGGTTCTTATAAGATTTTCAACGTATTCAACTCGAATTTATTAATTCCATGAATTAATTTCAAAGCATATGAAATCATAGTGTTAAGCATTGATGTGTATACTAGAGTAGATAAACTAAAAATGCAACGATCCTTGTGTCTCAAATTCAATGCTGATGGTGAAGTTGTGAAATGTATAGGAATGTCATAAGCTTAATTTAACACTACAAGTGAGTAATATTGGATTTGACTAAGTCAAGAGATCTGGTCAGTCAACTCCTTAGGCGTTGGTGGCACAGCGGTTAGGACTCTCACCGATCATGCACATGGTCCGAGGTTGATCCCTCGCTGACGCACACCTGTTACCTATGATCGGCCTGCTAAATTTGGGCTACGGATATCGCACGCTGAAAATTTCATACTTGTACCAAAAATACTGTGTGGAATCAAACTATAATAAAATAAAATAAATATTTCTAATTTCCTAAGTTATACATATTTACTCTTTGGTCACTGGATTTTTCAGCCTAATAATCAGAACATTTTGATATCACCAATGGTTTCTCGTTCCGAATGTTATCCGGTAAAAGATAGCGCATCTTATCATCACGCTGAATTTGGTGATGGGCCTTTCTACTAATGTACCTCCGTCACTCTGCTATCAGCGATAGCTACTCACTGCTCTTGATTACTGAAACTAACCACAAAAATCAGTCAGTGTGACAGCAGGAGGAATTGAATGCTTATGAGCGGTTGCAGAGCCAACTGTGGCAGACTAAAGAGAACAGAGTGAGATGGAAATTTGTCCATCGGACATTGGCTCTTCACAAATTCCAGGGTTAATTTAATTGAGAATCGAAGGAAAATATAGTAGGAATATTAACAGAAACTCTTCCCACGGCCAAACGAATCCTTATATTCACCACAAGATGATTGCGGAGATGCAAATTATGTAACCACTGCGTTCTTTTGCAGTGAGACTGACAGACTCTTAATTATTTCTGTTCACATAGCTGCGATAGTTTTAGGATTCTGAGGGAGACATTATCCTGCATATTCTTGGAATGATAGAGATTGAATCTCATCTCACAGATAATAATGTGTTCGGTCACAATGGATTCTAATCAGTGTGTTGTTACTTCATATAATCAATATATCCTCGCGATAACCTCATTAAGGAGAAAATAGCAAGCACCTCATGCAAGCAAATCTATCAGTGAATTTCTCCGTTACCTCGAGAACACTTTTCTGAGTGGATGACAAAGTTAAATTCGATGAGCTACTTTTTCCAACCGTCTAATATTCTGATCGACGTATTCCACGATGAATATAATCTATGCACGACACGCTGAGTAAAATCCACCGCGTAAATGATAATACTACTGACTGAATTTGAGTAGCTGATGTATATCCGATAAAGTTCGCAAGGTCTCCGACTGTTTCGGGAAGCGCTCCTAACAGACAACTGCATGTTTACAACTTCACCAGCTAATAACTGTGTATCAGATCGCTGGAGGGAATCAATAGACAGCAAGGAACTCAGCACATTTCGAACAAACAGGTACAGTGTTGATATCGTCGATGAAATGGTTAGAAGATGGTCAGACTTCGGCCCCTTAACAAGCGTAAATGAATGATGCGATATGCTGCTGACTGATTAAATAACTGATTAATATGAATAGTTGGTTGCCATTTATCTCAAACTTCAGACATGACTGATGGATTCAGCTTCAAAAATGAGAAGTGGCTGTCTATTCCAACCAGCATGCATCCGGATATTAATAAAAACCTGTCGGTATCGGTCAGATATGCGAGTTGACATACAGTGCTGGAAACAATTGAAAGTAATTCCAGTGGGTCTAGTGGATTGAAAATGTGCTTTTGATTTACTCTATACAAATTGTGACTCAAAGAACCACTTTAGTGTCAATATTATTTTCTGAAATTGTTATCTTTGACAATACGCTTTTTCACTAGTATTATTTCTCGAATTTCTTGAAACTAATTTCGAACAGACGTCACTGAAAATGGGTATTCAAATGATATTCACAAGATTTGATTTGTATGCGTTCTATCTGATTCAGGTTGGACCACGGGTTGATATCAGTTAGGTGGCCATTGAATACCAGGAAGTCCTGGACGGCTATTTCATCCTAGTTTAAGACTCTTTGGCAGTACTCATCCTCTGATATAATCTAGAATTCCTTTTCCACTGAATCTGGTCCCAGTAGCTGAATGTTATACGAGCTTCCCTTCTAGCCAGAAGCTCGTTGGCTTGAAAAAAAGTAGGTACGTACTGCCAATGAATCTTCCACTTTTATTAAACAGCCATCTAGGACTGCCTGATATTCAATGGCTTTCGAAATAGTATGAATTCGTCGAGGAACTTGATAATAAAATGCATGCGATTGGCAAATACTTCCGCTATTTTCATAATTTTCATCATCGTTATCGTAACGTTTGTTAATAACGATGATGAAAATTATGAAAATAGCGGAAGTATTTGCCAATCGCATGCATTTTATTATCAAGTTCCTCGACGAATTCATACTATTTCGAAAGCCATTGAATATCAGGCAGTCCTAGATGGCTGTTTAATAAAAGTGGAAGATTCATTGGCAGTACGTACCTACTTTTTTTCAAGCCAACGAGCTTCTGGCTAGAAGGGAAGCTCGTATAACATTCAGCTACTGGGACCAGTAGCTGAAGGGACCAGCTACTGGTACTGATAGCGCGAACTGTCATAGCACCCCCCACGACGAAAGTCAAGGGACTGATGATGATGATGATGATTGGCAAATTATTAACAAACGTTACGATAACGATGATGAAAATTATGAAAATAGCGGAAGTATATATTGTAGTGAATTATCAATCACGTAAACAACCTAGATAAACCTATCATCGTTAATTTCCACGGAAATCGAATCCAAGCATTATCACTTAAAATAATCTCAGGGTATAAATTTAAAACCTGGGTACTATGGTAGAGCATAACTCCATTATGGATAAGATTTTATTTTGATAAATCACAGTGTTTTACAGCAATATTAACTGATGATGTTTCGAGCATAAACTATTGCTCATAATCATATCAAGCTACTCACACAACTTCTTTCCTTCATTTATACACATGTGTGGAATTGATTAGATATTGGAATAAAATTGAATATGATATAATGTACATTCAGAAATAACAATACAAAAGTTATTGTTTATTGAGTCTACGCCCAGCACATGCAACAGAAATGACTCAGTGCAAATACGTCTTACTTCTCAACTGTAATTATTATTAATATAAGACAAATGTGCTGCTACCTCTTATTATTCCTGATTCATTCAAAACTATCTACTATCAGTGCCATTATCTTAACTCATTTCAGCGCTATTATCCTAACTAATACTATTGATACTACTCTATTTGCAATTCTTGATATATTTAAGTTTGTTCTCTAATGATTAATTGTCTATCTTAGTGATGTAATTGAAACGTGATGCATTTCATCTTAATTTCAGCCCGTTTTACACCCTTCCCCTTACCTGAAAATCATTCACACGTGTCGTTTTGCATGATTAATTCAATGCAGTTTATTTGCTTATCAGTTTTACACCTCCCAGTGTAATCCCAGTAGTATATGTATCCCACTATGTAGAGTATTCAGCCAAAGACTTCTATGGACACTTGTTGAATTTATTGAATTCTGCTTTATAATTGTTTGTCTCTTGTTTTAAATACATGTTTTAAATAAATGTTTCTAATACCTAATTATTTATTCCATAAGTTTAGATACTGTGAGTAAGCTGGAAAATTCTAGTTATTTATTTTTCACGCTGAAGTTATGTGGTCTTTACTGAGTACCTTTACAAAGTATAATGTCAAAACAATTTTAATACCAAATCAAATATTTATGCATTGTCAAATGTTTGCCGCACAAGAAAATAAAGTTCTCTAATTAGATATTTTCTGGTCAAGATCAGTTGTTTATGAAGCTGCATTATTTTCTCACACTCTTCAAAACTCTGTCACTTAAACTGGATGATGATGCTTCACCTTAAGTCTCGGAAAATTACTTTACTAACAAAATCATCAGCTTTCCGGAACCTTATGTGACTGGATGAGGTATGATGTATGAGAGATATGAAAGGAAGACTATGGAGGAAGACAATTTACAAAGTGACATACATTAATCAATACACACAAATCAGTCATAGGTAGGCAGATTCATTTTATGGTTTCAATCATTTCGACGGTAAATAATGTACAACTGACTAATAAAACCAAAGACTACGAGATATTTTGCACAAAATAGATTGGCTTAACACTGGAATTAAACTGTTTCACATGAGTGAACAAACAAGCATACACGACAGCCGTACCATTGACTCCATAAGATTCTCTTTTATGGGAAAGTTCATCGAATGACAAACTTTATCATCTTATGAATAGGGACATTATTAGTAGCATTTATCACCATTTTTATTATTAAACTGTTAGTATTCAGAGACCGACATGAAGGCTGAGCTTGTTACACTGTGACACCAGAGATTTCATTCAGTTTTTCGTTTGACCTTCATCGTGTCACGAGACGATGGCTTACTCTTGTTATTTAAATCTTGTTCTCTGTACTCATTGCTGTGTATTTCAATATTGATTTCATATGTCTGTTGAGTGTGATGTTAGGGTCTTTATTATTATTATTATTATTATTATTATGGTATCCTTTAATTCCTAGAGGAACATAGGGCTTCAGTCGTGCGTCTCCATTGCGTTCGGTTCTCTGCTAGAGTCTTCACCTGACTCCAAGTCTGGCCACACGTTCTCAACTCCTCTTCACATGACCTCCTCCAAGTCACCCTTGCACTGACGACCAACTCGCCGCTTCCCTTTCGTCTTCTACTCGAGCGATGGCTTTTCTAGTGATGTCACTTGATGGTTTCCTCAGAGTATGGCCAATACATCTCCGTTTGTTCCTGCCTATTTGTTTCACAATCGGTTCATGGTGGATTGGTTCGCTCCCAGAGATCCCTGTTGCTGATCTTTTCTGGCCATCTGATCTTGAGGTGCATGAGCGAAGACAACTGTTAATGAAGGTCTGTAGTTTGTTTGAGATGCTCTTTATGATGCGCAGTGCAAGTCTCTGATCCGTATAGTAGCACTGACTTCACATTGGAGTTGGAAATCCGGATCTTATTTTTGAAGCTGAGTGCTGATGACCTCCACACAGACTTGAGTGTAGTGAAAGCTTGTCTTGCTTTCCTGATTCTTGCTTTGACATCCTCTTCAGTTCCGCCTGTACTTGAAACGATGCTTCCCAGGTAGGTAGGTAAAGAGGTTGTTTCTTTCAGGTTCCTTCCATTTACGCTGATTGTTGTCTCTTGTTGTTGTTATTGCTGTTGGTGGTGTTGCCCAGGAATTTTCATAACCTCTGTTTTATCTATGTTCACCTGAAGTCCTATCTTTGTTGCTTCTTCTGCTAATTTGTTGCTTTTCGCTTGCATATCTTCCAGTTTGTGGGAAATCAGACATATATCATCGGCGAAGTCCACATCCTCCAAGTTTTTTGTGTGAGTCCATTTTATACCTGTTTCCTCATTGCCCACTGTTTGTCGCATTATCCAGCCTACGGCAATCAGGAAAACCATTGGTGATAGTAGGCAGCCTTGTCTTACTCCTCTCGTCACTTCAAAGAGTCCCGTAAGTTTCCCGTTGTGGATAACTTGGCATGCAGCGTTGTCATACAACTGTTGGATGAGATGTGTAATTTTCGGCGGCACCCCGTAGTAGCGAAGTAGTTTCCAAATCACCTCTCGATCGACGCTGTCAAAGGCCTTTCCAAAGTCGATGAAGTAGAGATACAGAGGTGACTGCCACTCCAAGCTTTGTTCAATGATGATCCGTAATGTGGCGATCTGATCAATGCATGACTTGTTTCTCCTGAATCTAGCCTGTTCCAGTCGAAGTTTTTCATCCAGGGCATGTTTAATTCTTTCCAGGATGATGCAGCTTAGTATTTTGCTTGGGATGGATAGGAGCATAATTCCGCGCCAGTTCTTGCATTGACTTAGGTCTCCTTTCTTTGGTAGTTTGTATAAGTATCCTTTCTTCCAATCCTCGGGTGCTTTGCCTTCTTTCCACACCTTCTCCAGTAGTGGCGTCATCAAGTCCGCTGTTATCTCTGGGTCCACTTTCAATGCTTCTGCAGGGATTCCATCTGATCCTGCTGCTTTCCCAACTCTTAGCATCTTGATTGCCTTCAGTACTTCTGATTTCGTCGGGGGGTTGGTGTTCACTGGTAGCTCTGTCTCCGTCGTTGGTATTGTTGGGCGCGTTGTAGGTGGTGGTCGATTTAGGAGTCTTCTGAAGTGTTCAGTCCAGTGTTTCCTTTGCTCCACTTCTTTGGTGAGTGACTTTCCACTGTCATCCTTCACCGGCTTAATTTGTGTCAAACGTTTGCCCGATGGGCACCTAGTAGTTCGGTAGAGTGTTGCGAGGTCTCCTTTGCCTGCAGCTTGTTCTGCCTCACTTACCATGGTTTCATAGTACTTTCTTTTGTCTTCCCTGGAACTCTTCTTTACTCTTTTGTTCAGTGTCCTGTAGCTTGCATTCAAAACCGGTTTTTGTTGCTCATCGGTGTACTGGAGAATCTTTTGTTTCACCATCCTCCTCTCTTCTATCAGTCTCCAAGTGTCCGTAGTGAGCCATTGTTTGTCCTGTCTCTTCTTTCTGCCTAGAACTTCCCTGCAGATTTGAATCCACACTGTTTTCAATTTGTTCCAGTGCTTTTCGACGCTGACCTCTTTGCTAGTGTTGATTTGTGTCTCAGCTTTGTCTTTTATGCTTGCAGTGAAGATGTCCTTTGTGTCCTGGTCCTTCAGCTTTTGAGTGTTGAACTTGGCTTGTGGTCTATCTGCAGCTCCTGATTCTCTGAAAGCTTTTAATTTGATTTGGACTGTCCCTTGTACGAGATAGTGGTCTGAACCCACATCTGCTCCTCTCCTCGATCTTGTGTCCAGCAGGCTGCGCCTCCACTTCCTTGAGATTGAGATGAAGTCGATTTGGTTTTTGGTTCGCCCATGTAGCCTTGGGTATATCCTTGTGTTTGTATACGCTGCCACCAATCACTAGTTCATTGAAGGCGCAGAAGTCGGCGAAGAGTTCTCCGTTTTCATTCATTTCTCCAAAAGCTTCTCTATCCATGATGAGTTCTCTTCCTGTGTTGTCTGGTCCCAGTTTGGCGTTCATGTCTTCCATTAGTATTTTAATGTCACCGACTGGAGTATTGTCCATTGTTGCCAGTAGTTGTCTGTAGAATTCTTCTTTCTTTTCTAGGTCTGCGTTGCTTGTCAGTGCATAGCATTGTGTAACTGACACTTTCCTTCCTTTGGAGTTGAATCTGGCGGTCATTATCCTGGGCGAGATCGCCTACCGTTGCATCAGGGCCTTCGTTGCCGTTGGTGACATCATGATAGCCACGCCCTCGGTGTGCGAGTGGTTATCTTCCGGGTGACCGGAGTAGATCACTGACTCACCCGTTGACAGTTTGGTGAGTCCATTCCCGTTCCATCTGCTTTCACATATTTCCAGTACTTGAATTCTGTATCTTTTCATTTCGTTTGCGATCTGGGCAGCTTTGCCAATCTTGTACATGGTACGGACATTCCATGTCCCCACAAAGGCTTTTCTTTTGTCTCAAGGAGATACATCGTGCTGAAGTTTCTGTAGCAGCTTTGTTTACAGGGTGGAGTTGCTAGCCTCACGCCTGAGAAGGGGGATTGATACATTAAATTATAATTTAGGGAGAAGCGACCTTGTGGGTTGCTCCCCTTAAAACCAGGAAAACAGGGAATAAAACAAGCAGAAAAACACAAGCACGGGAAAATAATTCACAACAAGAAGGGTAACAAGCGACAACAACAATAATAATATCACAGTCAATTACAGTTAACCAAAATGATACCAAAATCATAGACGCACTGACTTGAGCCAACTTGAACATGTAAATCCATCAATGTATATACGATTATAGGTATTAGTTAGTGTTAAACCAGCACAGAGTGGCAAATAGATAGTTGTAGGTGTAATTGATATACAATATTATATCCAAAGATTCAGTGTTTCTAAGTCAAATAACTGTAATCGTTTTTTGCAACTTTTTGACAAGATATTCCACAAAAATCAGAGTTTTAGGTAACTATGCAAATGTAGCGCAGTAATCGAAAAGCGCGCCCTAGATACATTGCATCATTGCATCAGGTATTTTTGAAGCAAATAGCAATGTGCTTCCTGTTCCACTCTGTTGAAATTGTGTCAAGCTGGATACATTTGAGATCAACCATTGACTGACGCTATAGAATTTGTTCTGCAATAATGTTGAATATTGTAATTCACTCTCCACACGACCTGTGTTTCGGGAATTCCGTCTTATTCCATATCAATAATTTGTGCAACGTCATGATGACTGCACCCAACACTTTATCACAGTTGTATTCTGACTAAATATCTGAGTTCGGAGCTTCGTGACTGTTCCATAACGCATTTCATCAGTTTTTACTGTCTAAAACACGATACGGTTTTCCTAAATCCTCTTGCTTACCTCAACTTTCCTCGGAAGAGAAAGTGTTCCCAAACTAATTCATGCAATCCTAAGTTCATGGGTTAGTATTTTTCTCACTTCCAGAAGAGAAATCGCTTCTTCTTGTTTTTCCTGATTTTCAGTGGTCATTTGACTGTTCTCACAGAGTGAGGCTGCCAGCTCCACGACTAAATTTCCTTCTCTCATTATATTATGACTGCCCTGCAAATCAAACTATAATTTTACCATCAATAATTAAGTATGAATTGCGAATTTCAATGCAAGGGGAAGTGAGTCCATTTCCTACTAAAGTAAAAGATAACAAAATGTTTGAAACTTTCTACAGCAATAACAGATATTTGCTTGCGACTGCACTGCGTCGGTGGCATAGTGGTTAGGACGCTCGCCGACCATGCACATGGTCCGGGGTTCGATCCCCGGCCAACGCACTTTTTGACCTCGCTGAGCCAGAAATAATGCTGGTGAAGAGGAAAGGTTGGGCATGAGGCTAGCAACCCCATCCTGTAAAATAAACACTACTACAGAAACTTCAAGACTCTAGCTTGAAGCCCTATGTTCCACTGTGAACGTGAAGGAAATAAGAAGATAAGAAGACTGCACTGCTTTGAAACATTTTATGTCATCGCGATACTCTCTGAAATCTATGTACAATTTGGCCGTGGCCTGTTATTTCTAGAAAATGAATTCTAACTAACATTGAAGAATGTCAGTGAGACGACAGCAAGTATTACGCCGTTGTGAAGTCATTAGGTAAAGAACTCGATGTTTTCATTAAAATGCTACATATAAATGCCTTCTAAATTAAGATTTCAGGTTCAGAAAAGTCGGAAAGTCATGAATTTATTTGCGAATTATGTTTAAATGACGCATTCATAGATAAAAAATTTCTCATTACTGCGCGCAAAAACTTCGTCCACATATCTCCCATCATTTGATGTAGACAACAGTTACACAAATGCAGTCAAATGACAAGCATCCCATTAATTCTCTAAGTTATATTTAGACCATAAAGTATATAACAGTTAGCGCAACGTTTTATAATTTGACATTGTGTACTTCACTTTCTTGCGAGGTATCAGCACTCTGACTAACGGCTGACTAACGTACATATTATGTTTAACTTTCTTGAAAAAGAAAGAAATCGGAAATCAGGAGATCAGACAATCACAACTCTTCAAGATACAATGGATACATATTGTTCTACCCTGTTGTTTGTCATTGCCATTAACTCACCAAATTGTGGGAATAATCTATTTGTGATTCTCACATTCCTTCACTTTGAGTACTCAGTGAGTATTTCACAGCTAAACATCACTCCAACTGTTGACAGTGAATTTCGCAGTAAATTAATTGATGAAAAAATTATTAAAAAAATTCCGTTTACTGAATATTTATATTTAGTGTTGATAATATCTCATCTCGAATTTGTTATTACTATACATATACACCTCAGTCTCATTTATGGAAACATAATAAAAATTGTTAGAGAATAAACAGAGAGTTGTTTTCTGTTATTCTAACAATTTGCAATTTATCATCATGTATGCAGATATTGTCATTATAGATAAAATTCAATGAATCTCATCAAAAATTGGAGTATCAGTTGAAGTTCCTCAGACTTATCATAATTTATCCACTAATTAGAAGCTTGTCCAGGTAAGTCACAGGACTCAATTAAGCACATTTCACTATATATTACCATAATTATTTTGTTGATAGATTTTGATCATTAGTATTCGATTGAACAAGTGCCCTGATTTCCCAGCGGGATACAAGGGTTTAACATCACATTTCCCTTTTGTCCTGTATTTGACTGTCTTTTCAGCTGTCCAAGGATTGCCCATGGTCTTTAATCGCTTCCTAGCAAAATTTACTTCATATCACTTTCGAACTCGTCTTCTCCTTTTTGGATTTCACTCGAGGTCCTAGTGCGTGATTTCATCCGATGGTCTCCTCAACATCTGTCGGATCCATCTTCCACTTCTTTTTTCTATATTTGATGACCAATAGTTTCTCCTTTGTTGTTTGTTCCCACAGTTTCCTGTTGCTAATTATTTCTGACGATCTTATCCATAGTTTGGCTTTCATCACTTATAAAGTCTCTGACCCATATAGAAGTATCGAAAAAGGCTTCAAGTTTAAGGCATTTATACTGCACTAGTTTGCTGGGGATTTCTAAGTTGATTTCAAAATCGTGATGGTCTGTCTCGCTTCTGCGATTCTGTTCTAGACATCCTCATCCATTCCGCTTAAAGCTGAAACGGGGTTACCAAAATAGGAAAGGAATTATCTTGTTTCAAACTTTTTCCGTTGTTAGTGATTGTTGATTGGCTGGTTGTCATTATAAGCTCTTTCTCCTGTATGGCAATTTAAAATCTTCTCTTTACTTCTTATTTAGCCAGTTTGTTGGTTTGCACCTGTCTTAACATCAGTAGCTTCGCTAAGTTTACTTTTGTGGATCAACTTAATAGTGTCATTGTCACATAGCTTCCAAATGCAATTGGTAAAGATTTGAGGAATGCCATTTTTAATTCATGATGAAAAGAGATTCACTTCAGATGGTTAGTGCTAATTCACTACAATAATGAATGTTACCACAAAACCTTGTCATTTGGGATATCATATGAGTTAATGTTAGGAAACTACATTCAAAGAGTTTTTTTTAGTTATTTACCTGACAACGTTACATAACTGTTAGATGAGAATGAATGATGGTGAATCTCATTCAGATCGAAATCTTACAATCCATCAAATAGCTAGTCATTTGAATTGATTGCATTTCTGCATTGAGCTCTTCTCAAAAACATTCATGTTTCTCAGAAATGAATTAATCATTGTTGTCGTGAGTTGCTTTTGCTTACACATCCTGTAATATAGCTGGCAATATATGAATATTTTTTAAACATTTCAGAATATTAGGAATTTAGTTCACGTCAGGAATCACTCTTAGCATAATTTTGAATGCCGTGTACCTCACACAAAATATGTGGCTACGTTGTTAATTAACACAAGTTGCAAGAAGACATTTCCATACTATGTTGCTTATTATATGACGGTCGTTTTGAAATGAATGCAAATCCAATTTCACTTCTGAATTTAACAGCCACTAAAAATGACAGGAAAGGATGAATAATGGCCAATAGAAACAATACATTACCAATTTGATGACGATTGTTTGCACTCTAAACGGTTATGTTATCGTAGGCGATTGAGAATAGTGGGGAGAAATCCAGATGAATGACATCCGTTTCATTAGTTATTGTGTCAACATAATGGAATTAATAAAACTTGTGATTCACATGAAAGTTGAGCTTTTTCGTAGCATCGAGTATCCACAGTTGGTCTCAGACGAATACAGAAATCGAAGACCTAAATTTCTGGATTTTCATCATGAGCTGACATTAGTTAGAGAACCATTGGAACACCTGGGAGTACTGGACAGCTTTTTCGTCCTAGTTTGGGACTCTTCATCAGTACGCACCCACCAGGATTCGAACCTAAATTTCTATCGAAAATAAATTGCTTTATATTCTCTGCCCCTGGAACTTCAGGAATAAATTTACATTTTCAGTTGGGTTTTAAGTAGCAGTCATCCAACTACTCTTCATTAACCATTTGAAAGTTTTGGAATTATACACATCGGCAAATAATTATTACATGATCATGTCACTCAAAGGGATGATTGAAATAATCAGTAGATAGACATTCAGGTTTAAGGATGATTTGAAAAGACCGCTCTCTTGTCATATCACATATCTACTTAAACAGATAATTTCGACCTGTTTATCAACCTTTAGTTTCAAAATATTCAGTCACAGTTGAAATTTTTCACTTACCAAGGTGAGAATCATAATTAACACACGCTGTTTCTTCATTTTTCACTTCCAAAGATGAGCACTTTCAAGGAGTTAATTTACGTGTTCGAGAATTCCCTTGGGACGTTATCAGCAGATGAGAATATGCTGCATGTTGTAAGTGTCTCTTTGTCATTTGAATGCTGTGAAAATAAATTTTATCTTGAATATCAGGGAAGCAACTGCTAGGAGGTTGTGCTGAAAACCACATCTTTATAGGCTGAATAGTTCGTCTGAGTAGGACTTTTTCCGCACTTAAATTTAACCTATCATACTATACATCTTATTTGACCTTCATGATGAAGCAATTTTGTTATCATATTCTAGTCTTGATTTCACAAATACGACCTTACTCAAACTCTCATAATGTAATCACAAGTAATTCCATTATGGGTAAATTTTGTTTTGATAAAGTCTCACAGTGTTATACAGCAATGTTTACTGATGACGTTTCGAGCACAATTTATTGCTCATAATCATATCAAGTTAATCACACGACTTCCTAAATTCATTTACATAGTTCCGTTATTTTTCACCTGATTTTCAATTGATTTGATTGGTAGTAGTATTTTCCATATTTCGGGTATGAATGATGAATCATTCCTATTGCATGTGTTGGGTGTAGACTCGATGAACAAGGATCCAGGAATCAATCTCTCTCTCCACCTACCTAGATTACTTTTAAGAATTGTAACTCTCTCCCACACACCCTATTGTGTGGTTGTATGTTAATGCATGCATTGCAATTGCTGAGCTTTTAAAATAAAAAGAATTGTGAAACTAGTAATAATAACATAAATAAGAGAGAATATAAGTCATCTACAGTTATACCATATAAAGAGGGGACATCTGAAGATCTGATATATGTTTGTGTATAGGGGATAGATGGATTCGATCGCTACATTAGAACATATCGAGACAGTAACTGGACTGACAAAGTCCCCACTGATACTACAGACTGTGTAAACTACGTAAGAAGATATTCGACCAATTCAGTTTTGGTTTAAATAGCTACGAGTGAAATCGTTGATATGCTGTCATCCTGGTTTCATAGGGATTACACTGCTCCAGTGTTTTGAAATACAAACATAAGCAAGTGCTTCAGATATTCGTCAAAATTCACGAGGGTGACCCATCTTTTTACAACTTGAAACACCTTTTCAGATACACTTCATCATTGAAGATAATCGACTAGGATTGTAGCATCGGATCTCGTCTAATCACTGTTGATGAATTCTGCATTATAATCTAAGATTCGTTAAGAGGCCGAATCCACGATCCTTATTTTTATGATCGAATGAGAATTTCTATGCACACGGAGCATGTCGAAACAATAAAAGGAGATTTCGATTACAAGCTGTCTGCATGATCAAATCTGTCAAGCAACTCAACCAGCATCAGTTGTACACTCCTGTAGAATATATTGAGCATATATCTATCCACAGATTACGATCAGCACTATACTCACAATGATCACCAGCAATCAGTTTGCATACTGTAAATACCCTCTATCAATATCGTCAAGTCGAAGTATTCCACTTCTGTGTGTACATCAAGTTTCATTCAGAGAAAAGTAGACAAATTTGGAAAATAACAGACAGGACAAAATACACACTAAACCCAACGATAATTATCCTCTGACTACAACTTAGTTATTTACAAAGATAACTAGTTCAACACTGCACACAAAATACCCTCAGCGATTTCATCTTTCACAAGTTGACGAAAATCACCTGTTCATCAAAACAACATGACCGAACAGTCGACAATGACAAGTTTTATTCTCAACACCAACCAACCGTCAATATTCTGCTAACTCCTGACAATGTTTGTTTGAAAATTTGTATTATGAATGACGAAGGAGTATACTTCCACTAGACGGTGTTAATGAATTCACTGAAAATGAGGAGAGAGGATTCAAAAATGGTGAGTCCAACTGGAAGGCTTTCGATTGAATATCGTAAGCTAAGTAGTAGCTGTTTTCGAAATATTTCACAACAAGTATATGAAATATCTGTCGATGTGACGTAGGATTATACAATTCATGTCTTTCTACTAACACTTCGCCCACCCTCTATCTCACTTTTTATTCTGAAAATTGAAACCAACCAACACTCCAAAATCGAACTCATGTGAACAAATTATCATAATGACAGATTGTTGATCCACCCGAAAAATCTGGCCATTTTTAAAGAGAAGAAAACGAATAATTATGTGTTTCATTCAACCAGCCGAGATTTAAAGACAATTTTTTTCTCGTCTAAGGTATAATTTGGAGAAGGATGTCGAAAATAGCTATTAGTCTATGAATACCACTATTTAAACAGTTGATTATTCTGTTTTACTCAGTCTTTCATACATTACAACGAAATTCACACAAATTAGTTAGATAATTTGTCCACTTGCCTACATGAACGCAGACTGACGTTCGTATGAGAAGAGGTCTGTCTCACTACACATCTGATGGATTATACTACCAATATATTCAGATGGACTATCGGGCTCATCGCGATAGTCGCAATACTCGTCAACTTCTATATCGGTTTACTATGGATAGCTAACCTGTCTGCTTGTTCACAGAGAAGGCAGAACAGTCAGTCTATGGAAGTCAATGACAGTGGTGATCAAAATGAATCACAAACAGAACCATCGCACATTTCATTACGTCAATCTACAAAGGTTCACATGTCACTCATTGTAATTTCTGGACTTGTTATACATCTTACAGGAGGAGTGAGAATAGCTATCCTCACTTTGACTGGAAACGACATACGTGTTACCTTCGGTGAGTGGTTCTGTAGAATCCACATATTTTTGAAGTTGTTCTCAGTGGATACCTCTAATTGGTGTTTCGCACTTCTCTGTCTCGAAAATCTCTTCCCCGTTTTACATGTCAGAACACATCAATCGACATTTCTGAATTCCGGGAACTTCATCATAATCCAAGTGATGGCTGTCACTGCCATTTCATTGGCAACGAGCATTCCACCACTAATTCCGTCGATTAAAATCTGCAGTCAGTCTTATTACAACGTGAATATTTTATACAGCAGATTTGTCCTGAGTATATTGCTTCCTTCAGTTATTTCAATTGTTTCCTCAACTCTGCTGATTAAAATGATATATAGACGAGAAGCGTTAGTGAACACTAGTCAGCATCAATCTTCCTCACCTATTGAAACTTCTCATGGGGTATCTGTATCACCAGCACATAGAATCTCTGCAGCAAAAGTGAAAATATTCACAGTCTGTTCGTTGCTTTCGCTCCTGGTTCTCATTTATTCATTTCTTAATAAGAGTGTTGACTACGGTTTTTTTCCAGTATTTCATAAACCACGAGGTAATGAAAAATATTATTTATTATCTTTAATCCTAATGCATTGCATTCTACATACACTTCAAAGTTTTCTCTTAATGATATCTTCACCAAACATCAGCTGCAGCTATCAAATCATATATGTGATGATTCGGAGAATACTGCGTCTCAGAAACTGATCACACGATTTGCGAAAGCTTTAAGAGTGAACGCCACAAAGAGAAATCCAATATGTCTTAAGCTGTCGATGTGAACTAGTCCAGAGTAATGATATTGTGGAGTTCCTGTTAGAAAGTGAACAAATGACGAATTGTCTGTACCTGCTATTTTAATCAAAAACTCTATGAAACTATAACCTTTTCGCATGGAACAAATACACCCGTATTTGATCACGCCTGTTTTTCATTCTCTCCGTAACTGCCTGTTTGCCATACGTTTTATCTGATTGTATCCATTACAAGTAACAGGAAACTCCCATCCTCTCCCAAAGAACAGCAACGACATCAAAGTTCTTGACAAAAACTTA
Source organism: Trichobilharzia szidati (assembly GCA_944472155.2). Lineage (NCBI taxonomy): Eukaryota > Metazoa > Platyhelminthes > Trematoda > Strigeidida > Schistosomatidae > Trichobilharzia > Trichobilharzia szidati. The sequence goes on from OX235271.1 coordinate 191,634,260, forward strand.
GAGCGGAATGAAATTCGTTGCAACATGCTACACAGGTTGCATCTGTGGTATTCACTGTCATATTTGTGGAAAGTGAAACTAATCCTATCTGCAAGTGACTCGAACAGTGTTCTCTCATAACTTATTATTCTCAAAAAGTGTAACACACTGTCTTCATACAATTCATTGATTCGGATTCGCATTTTCATATTTCAAATAAACGAGCTGGTAACGAAATTTAATGATGTTTCTTCACTTAAACTGTCTAACCTTTATGCAGCTGCACCTACGATATCTTCATTCCTGAATTTGTAAAGCTGTAGGTGTAGCGCAAAGCTTCAGTTCACAATGAGTAGTGCCCCAGTTATTCGAATCTAACCTGACTTATTCCTTCAATGATCGAACTGACTGTTGCGCCACACGACTCACTTAATATCGCTTTGTTAACTGAGTTAAAACAGACACTATATCTAACGCGACACATATGGAGACATTGGTGCAGCTCATCAGCCATAACCTAACCACACAGGAATATTATAGTCACACTCTGCTAATGTCTCACTCAAAGATATCTCAAAGTGAATGACTACATCAAGGAAGTCTCAAGTATAACGAACGTTTACATCCAGTTGTTAGTATCTTAACTGTCGAAGTCAGAAGGTGTGAGAAATTCTACTCCATACCACTCACGGTTGTGTAATGCAGAACAAATAATAATAATATTAGCTATTACAACAATATAGAAATGATCGTTTGCACTCACACTCACACCCATGTGTTACTTATTCCATTGTTTTGCTTATAACTCCCTCATGAGCAGTTGTTTGTTCCTATCATTTCTTCCTTGCCTGATTGATTGCTTTCTCGGTAGCTACAAAACGTGAAGTTTGAGAAGCAATGATGTTGCTTCCAGTAGGTGGACATGAAAGCTGTCATCCCAATGCACTTCAGTGTAATTGCACTTCAATGTGATCTGTCAATGATATCTTCTCCAAACTTCATTAATAACTATTAAACAATTGGGAAATGCTGGACTGTGAAAGAAAATAGAAAACAAGACTGTGAATAACATATTGACATCTATAGGGAACCGACATATTCTAGTAAATGATGTTGTGGTGGTGTGATACAGACAATGCGTGACAACGGAATGTTAATCTCACATGTTACAACAGTTTGAATCGGCTGTACCAACAGAATACGATATATCTATTTGAACATTCTATTTCATGTAAGAGTCGGAATGTTAATCCCACAGTTCAACACTGCATTGGCAACGGAAATATTGTAGATATTTGAACATTCTATTTCATGTCGAAACAGAATAACACACGCTCACTGATTTTTTAACGAATATTAACTGTAGATATATAAACAGCCGTTTGATCAATGTAAAACCCACGTGTTCTTCTATGTCTTGCCTTCTGCTGTTACACTGTCAATTTAATTCAGCCCATCCACAGTCGGTAAACGTAGGTCTGCTTAGGTGTCTATATAATCCGACCACTCGACTAATTACTATCAAACCAGAATAACTAACTAACGGAATAAAACGAATGAGGAAAGTAGCACTAGCCAATAACAACTACCGAACAGAACCTGTTCAAAAATGTATAAAGGTGATGAGGGGAAACGATTAGTAATGGAAATGACGGAAATAACAAAAATAAGATGGAATACACAGTCTCTGTAGTCGTGAAGCATAAAGGAGGAACATTACAGGCCTTTCGTTGGAAGAACTCTTAATGAGGTTGCAATCAACTTGCCGTCGAAACAAACCAACTCATTCAGACACAAACTTTTTCAGCTTAAGCACATGATAGATACAATACGGAAACGTAATATAATTTACCGGATACCATGTAATCACTGTAAGTGAGGTCAGTTACATTGGTCAAACTAGTAGACCAGCGTCATTTAGATTATTGCAACATGAAAGTTCAGCCACATCAAGAAAGACTGACTCTGAGAAGTTAAGCAGCTCAGAATAACAGTCGACCATTGCATTGTATTGATTTGCATGTATTCACAGAATAGGTTGGGTGGGTGGGACATAGTGAATGTATTGAGAAGTAATATAGTTAGATGCAGAGAGAGAGAGCGTGGGCAGTTAATTACTGAATTTGTGTTTGTTCAGAAAACACCGAAGACATTCAACCGAAATGACGCCTTGCCTATACAGGAGATATGGAAAGTTGTGACAAATGACAGGAGTAAGAGGGAGAGACAGAAATATGCAAATATAAGGCGAATTTTGAAGGTCTGTGACTAAATTGATTTGATAACGAGCAATAAACCACGCTTTTAATATTATCCAAGTACTAAAACTGCATCTCTATGTTTTCTTTCATATAAACGTATTTAATTCATGAAAAATTCCCATTCGAACATTAATAGACAGAAGACAAGTAGTTCAGAGAAGAGTCTCTTTTCGGCGAATTCATTTTCATAGCTGTACAACCACAAATATATATGGTTGTTTTGTATGTGTGTGTACATTAAATTTATCAAACGAAAATACAATTAGTAAGTTCAGATGAATTGGATGTTGATATAAGAGAGTAATAACAAAATTGATGAGTTGTCAAAAGCGATTGCTAAAAAAGAGTTGCGTAATAAGACGAAATTACAATTATTAAGTTCAAGTGAATTAAGTGTTGTTATAAGAGGGTAGTAACAAAAATGATGAGTTGTCACAAACGATTGTTAAAGAAGGGTTACGTAATGACATGAATAGTTTAATTAAAGAGTTGTACTCAGGGTGTACATGGAAACGAAATATAAGGAATTACACGAGTGTTTTAAGTAGAATAATAAGCATACAAACAAAAGTAAGGTCAAATCAAACAAACAAATAAAGAAAAGTTAAGTCAAATCAACACAGTTGTTACCATGGGAGTAGAAGTGGTTGAATAATTTTCTTTTGTGCATACAAAGTCTAGGATGACGAAGTCACTGTCCTCGTGGACATGTATATCACCCAGCTTAGAAGGCATAATCATGCAACATATATACCCTTGAGCTACACCTCTTCGCTATTATTTCAAGATGTGCCCCAGTTATTATGAACACATCGTATTCAGCAGCTTATTTAGATTTTCAAGCAAATCCAATAACAACACCAACACGATTGGAATGTGTCAAATATTGATCTCTAAAGTATAGTTATCCTCAGATTATCGGTCTCTTGACTAGGAATATAAGCACAGTCAAAATATTTCCGTGTTATGATATGTGACTGTTTCACTAGAGAATGTGTGTTTGAATCTCAGAAAGACATGAGAGCATTCAAGGCTGTAAATACGCCATAATGCCGCCTACTAGAGAATGCGAAATGTAGGCATGTATAGCCTCAAGGAAGATGCACCACAATAGTGAGTCTCCAACATTGTTCATCAGAGTAGCAAATGAAGTGATCAAATTTGGCCAGCATGAACACCAGAGACTACAGAAATGACTTTGGTCGCCTACCAGTGTCCAATCAATTCTGTCATTCAGTGCATTTAATCCAATGCATCAATACGTTAACGTGTATCCTGGAGACTACCGCGATACTGAACGCACCACTTAATATCTCTGACGAAGTTAGCTAGGCTTCTCTCCTAGCAGCGGATCCTAACTTATCGAACACTTATGCAAATCAAACACCTGAGAATGATAAACATCCAAGTCTAGAAATGAAGGATATGCCACTAATATAGCGTTATATTTGTGGGGACATCTATGCTTAGTTATTAGTATCCTTTATTTAGCAGAACCAGCCAAAACGCCTTATTCTGTAGCACCTTGATCTAAAGTATAACATACCATGAATAAATGCTTCAGTAACTTTGACAAGCTGGTCCACGTAAGGTGGAAGCTGTGTTCTGGCGACGTTTTTGGTACCTGTTATTACATTGAAATGCTGAGGAGACCTACAGTGTTAGACTCGTGCACACATTAAGTTACCACCATACAGACCATAAAAACATATGGTCTCAATGTCAAGGACAAGACCACACTAACTTTTTGGAACTACATTATTGGACTGTTACCAGCAACAAAATATGGTGATATATATACTCTAGTTAAGTCTGACTATTTTACCAAGTGGTATTAGGCGGTACTGGTCACTGAGGTGAAAGCGTCACCCAACACACTGGTAACACAATGTGGATTTCCAATGGCTTTTTTCTGGTCACAGAGATGCATCTGAGAACTGGTTGCTAATTCAGGTATGTTCTAAGTCGGAAACTCGGAAGATGCATATTATCCTGTGTTATCGACAAGGAAATGGATTGATAAAAGGCGCAAACATAACGGCCGAAGCAGTGCTCCGTGTTTTTATCAGTCGCACGTCAAACAGTTGTTGGTTCGAGGCTCTGTCACAATCCAGGGCCGCATACGTGGCATCTAAGCATTCATCGACTGGTGTTTCTTCGGCTTATCTTCTGTTCGATCATGACTGAAACTAACCTTCTGAAACTGGAGCATAATTTATCCCCAACGACACTGTGTACTACACTACTTACCTACAGAAGATTTCGGAGAATACAGCTTCCGTATACAGAATAGCAGGTGAGCATGTGCAGTCTACGAGTTATCATTAGAAAACAAAACGTGATCAATTGCTCTACAGAGACACATACATACAGAGATGCCGTGTTTGGTTACATCGACTTCTATGCAAAGACTTTCCAGCAAGATTTCTCTCCGATGTCATCTACAAATACTCTTCTACAGAATTCGTTTCAATACATCTGAAGCGGCTAGGAGAAGTACTGATAATGTATGACAATCATTTGAAGTCAGAGCATCGGCTAAGTGAGCCAACCTCCGGCACTTCGCTGGTGGGAATAACGAAACTTAAGGTCAATACACTAGAACACAAGAAAAAAATCATCTGTAGTTACTTATATGTGGGATTAAAAGACAAAAAATTTACTGGGACAACATTTGTATTCTGAAACTCAATATGAACAAATGGAATGAATGACTAATAGTGGAATGTGTAATCACTTTGGTCACTACGACAACATGCAACATAGTTGACTCAGTTCAACTGTTAGCAATCTGGAATTTAATTCTGGATGCACAAGAATGAATAAGTACAAACAAACCGTGTGTATATGATTACAAATTATAAATGTGTGAGTCAAAAGAATAATTCTAGCATTTGGTGTGATCATGAATAGTAATTTTGCTTGAAGTATTACCAAAAAGTTACAAACAACTTATCCTTATGTTTAAACACCCATTGATTATAATTAATTGATCTATTCAACATATTTCTGTTACAAAGACCTATTTTCTTCTAAAATACTAAATTTATCTCTACAACACAGTGCTGTTTGTATCCTCCCCCCCCACGTGTAACACTGCAACTTTATTGGTTGTTCGCTTTTTTAAAATATCAGTGTGATTACTGCCACTCAAGGTCATACAAAGCATAAATACACTCAATTGCTGTCAACCCTTTACTCTGTTGATTCGAGACTATGAACCCCTCTATGTCAACGGTGTGTCTTCTTGCGTTTTGGGGGTTCGACCGTATCGTACCCTATCATTGTTGTTGCTAATATTGGTAAGAACAGTAGGCTCTTTTTTAACTAGGTAGGAAGTTCGTTAACTTTAACAATCAAGTGGATTAATGGTTGTACCAATTTCAGTATCAGCGTTTAAATGTTTGCGTTTAATATTATTTAATGCTGGCAGAATCTACTAGGAAGTTGTCAGGCGGCCTTGATTGTTATTCTTTCAGTAGTGGAAGGGATCATTTAATGAAAGAAATCAATTTCAGAATATCTTCAACTGGGAATATTTTATTTTAATTTTACTTTGATCACTCGTCAATTCAGCTTGTATAACAATTCCGAAATGAGGATAAAATCAACGCCTTCAATAAATATTGTTCAAAAGTAAAAATGTTCATGTTATAATTCAATTATCAAAATAATATCGGTAACAGTGAATGCATGAACAATCAATGAAGGAAATATGTATAATCGAATTTTTGAAGAAAACGACTATTCAAAACTGGCCGTTGATTATACAGGACAATATCCTGGTCCATTGATTGGCTCCGGATTCAAGCCACGACTAAAATGGAAAAAGAGGAGTAAATGATTCAAATAGTAATGTGTATATACAGCCAGTACTGGAGTCTACATGTTTTTAGTATTAAGGGAGTAGTGTACTCACCATGGCAGCAGAAAGTGTTAGGAACCTACCCACTATCCTTCCATACGCAGTTCAGGGTGGTTTGGAGTAGAAATGGGTCCTCACTGGCGAATTCAATCGTGAACAAGTGAAACAGTCCTCCGAAGTTTAGCTTAATCAAATCTGGCTAACAAAAACGGAGGGTTTTCAACGCTTCCTATTTCATCACTAATGTAGGTGAAAGTGGGAACTATCTACGAATTCCTTTTGTTGCAAGTATTTCTTCGCCTGATAACAATAAGCCACTGTTATTTGCAGTTCTTCCAATGATGTGACAGTCACGTAACAAAGTTGTCCAGCTGTAGAGATTTCGATCGATGTGCTTGTGGACTCCATCATGAACCGGCATTACTAAAAGAAACATTGAGAATCACTGAGCACTGGACAGCTGTTTCGTCTCAGTTTTCGACTTTTCAACAGTTCACATCCATGAAACCATCAGAAATACCTCACGTAACAATGTAATTTCACTGACCATCCAGCCTTTAGGTTGAAGTCCAATGACTTGTGAATTCTAATTTCTGCCAAATCGCTATACAGAGCCAAAGCCAATGAGTGCCGTCTATGAGCACTCTTTTCATTCTGGAATGATAGACGATGTCAGATACAACTTCTAACTAGACCTCCAGGACATCTATTACATTTTTACTAATGACGTTCAAGGTTTCCTTTTGATTGTCACCAACCAGGCAACATTGATTTGAAAATGTCACCACGATGGTGACCATATTGCATACCTGATCGATAAAACTCAGTCAGCACTAATAGTAAGGACTCAAAACATTTATTAATTATTCTGAGTGGAACATAGGTCTTCAACAACACATCTCCCTTTTCTTCCATTTTCTGATGCCCTCTTCATCTGAGTTCGCAATTGGCCATAATCTCTCATCTTCTTATCGCAACATGATATCTATGTCACCCTGGGACGACCCACTCGTCGCTTTCCGTCTGGATTCCACCCAAAAGCTTGGCGTGCGATGTCATTCGATGACCTCCTCAATGTATGCTCGATCCATCTCCAATTTCTCCTACATTTTTGTTGAGCAATCGACTCGTGGTTGGTTTGTTTCCACAGTTTCTTGTTGTTTATTCTTTTTGACCATTTGATCTTCAGTATGGAGCCAGCAAAGGCAGATGTTGATGAAAGTCTGCAGAGGCCTTTTCATGACACGCAATGCTAGTTTCTAACCCGTATAGAAGGACTGAATGTTTTCAAATTTGAGTTGGAAATCCGATTCTTGTTCTTTATGCTGGCAGTGTGCAGAAGATTTTCAAACTGATTTCAGGTTGATGATGGCGTAATTTGCATTTCCGATCCTGACCTTAGCATCTTCATCCTAGAAAGAAATCAATCTGGTTTTCGTTAGTGTTGGTTAGATATCTTCATCCCTTCTGTCTTTTCTATATTCACCTGAATTTCAAAATGGGTGGGTTTTTTCCAAATGGAATCTATAACAATCACTATAACAAGACTTACTGATTTGAAGTATCTGTGTATGGTTCAGCTTGTGAAATTTAATATATTCACTTAATTGTGTGAAAAAATAACAGTCAATCGTTTAGAATACTCACATTTATTTATATGAAACCAATGACTGACTCTAGACACTTTTGAGAATGCTAGTGAATGAGTAGTATACATTGCATAGTGACAAGTCAGGTTGATTAAAACTTTTCACAGATTATCTTTATTTCAGCGAGTATTGATTATATGTAAAGAAAACGATCAAAAATACTTTCGAAGCATTCTGCCTGGCTAAAAGGATGACAACTTGCGGCATAGTATACCTCAGGGAAACATTTGTGTGCAAAAAGGAATAAGAAATACTGGTCAATAAAGTTGCAAGTTGAGTAGTAGTAGCACTCACATCAAAAAGTGTGGTGCTTGCTAGCCAGCCATATTGAAATGACCTAAACAACCAATGGACGTTTCACTCTTGTGAGACCAAACTCATCAGCATTGTATCCATTCTGACTCATCTCAGACAGCTGGATCAGTTGAAACCATTCGAACTCTAGCCAGTTATTCGGGAAAACTGGTAATATATTGGGTCGAAAAATTCACAATTTGGAAATTAAATTCTCACTTTGTATGCTGCTGAGTTTGCGATGAAATTTCACTACGCTTCCCTTTGGAAATCACAATTATTCAGATAGCAACAGGTGATCAGATGATGCTAGAAATAACAGTCAAAAAATCACTCAATTCAATTAAGATTTTCCTGTTGATTGACCGGACAGAAGTGCTCGGTCTCAGGTTGACATGTTGGCTGCTTGTGCAGGTGCTTCGATGATGTCTGGTCAAGTGACTTGAAGTTAATTGGTTTATGGCAACTCACAGTGGAATCCAGGATATGCACTTCGTCCTAATGGGGACTCATCAACTGGATGTACCTGCATTTGCCAATGAGTGATGGTGTTCCTACTGGGATTCGAACACGGTACCCACAGTCTCAAACACCACAGCGTTATCCGCTAGACCACCTGGGCCACGGAAGCCACCTCTTGTGCCACGTATCTTATTTATTACTTAATTCAATTTAGATTTTCCTGTCCTGGATTCCATTGCTAGTTGCTATCAACCAATTAACAATCAAGAAAATTTGTAAATACTCTTGATTTCCTCACATATACATAAAGTCGTTGGTTTTATTCGTCAAATCCTTTCACCAATTTCTCCCTGAAAAGTCCTTTAATGTACCTCTTAAACAATATTATTTTTTACAACTGACTTTAGTGTTGAGAGTAACCATTTGACAAAAAGCCTTGAAGTCTGTTCATGAGATCCATGGAGCTTCTTTTTTAAGGAGAATTGATTCATGAACATAAAAGTTGGCGTTTATGAGCAATGACGTTGAGAAACAGTGGGATGATGTAAATGGTATACAGTTTCTAGGCTTCATCAGTCACTTTAAGGAATCACTAGTGTAATACAGAAGATCCACTTCATCCATGGCTTTCTTACATCTCATCGCAGTCTCAGTACACAAAGTAAGGAAAGACTTATCGCCGTGAATCACTTTAATGTTGTGATATCTTGTCATCGTTTGGGAAGATACTGTTAACATTCGTCGTGCAGTCAGTGGAAAACCTATGGATGAATTAATTCATCTAATTGTATTCCTAATTGTCACAGGAATGACAAATTTTGCTTCAAAGCAATTGGAGGTCATATGTATGCTATTAAACGTAAATAACACTCAGATCCAGTTAGTGGTGATGAATAATCTTTTTGCTAATCGATGTTTCAGTTATTTATCATACAAAATATTTTACAATACAGTTCAATTTACCTCAGCATTCTACATCGGAGTTCTTTTAGTCTTGAAGCAAATTCATTTGTGTCAGGTTTATCATATTCTGTCCATAGTCGTTCCGCTACTGCTGCACCACGAGGCCTTTAAAAAGTAAAAAAGAGAAGAATTTGCTTAGTATTTGTGTATAGCTTAAAGTTTTGCTTACTCTTTAAAACCAAATAAAAACAGGCTTAAACTGGCTTGAGCTGGTCTGAACGAATGAAATCACTGGTGCTGAGGTAGAATATTTATTCCCATTAATAATATCAGAACACGACATATAAGCGAAAAATATTGTTACTTTCAATTAGATTTTCTTCAGGCTCCTCTCTAATTTACATATATATATAAATATATAAATTAAACCAATGACAATGAGTTTGTGTGGATCAAATAATAGTAATAATAATAGTAATGAGTTAAATGTTTTTAACATCGGAAATAACGATGATTATAATGATTTGCAATTTAATGGGGACGTGACTAGTGGAGTTGTGGTGAGAGCTGTCTACTAGCCAAATTGGTAGACAGTAATTTACGTCAATAATTGCGTTCCCAAGATTTGTCGTGAGAAACAACCAATCGGAAGACTGTGTTTGTTTGTTTACGTATCCATAGTAATGTCCATGAAAACATATATAAATATGCGTTGATTTCCTTAATAAATGATTTGTTGTCTGACTCTTGCCTTCTGTTGTTACAGTGTCATGCATCTAAGATCATCGAGAGCAATAAAACGGACTTGTGCTGCTTCCCCACCCTTTTATAATCATTCCACAGCCGACCAATCATAACTGCTCGAGCGAAAGACAAGCTGCCCAGCTGTGCCCTTTCTCTGTGTATCTAAAAATTTAGCTGCTCCTGTGGAGAAAGCTATATAGGGCGAACAACTAGACAATTCAACTAACGTATTAATGAACGTCTTCCATCGTGGTTGGGAAAAGGCCAAATAAAATCTATAAGAATTTCTATTTTTTTTCTGATTGTATTGACGACAGCGGTCACCAAGCGGACAGAATTAGTGTTGTCAAAGTTATTCATCGCATTCCATTGAAACTCTCACAAGGAATTCGAACCGCCTTTTACACATAAACGAAGCTATGGGAATTAATTCGAGAGAACAAGACTCGGTCGGTCGGTCGGTTTTCGACATAGAACTTTGCACATATGTGCGGCAGTTCAAGTCGCCACAATCTATGTAGCACGCAAAGCAAGAGAAGAAAGTAGAAGAAATGCATAATATAGACAGTAAACAGAGGTGAGAGACAAAGGAATAGTAATAACGGAGAACAAAAGTTTAATTGGAAATCATAAGTCACAAGGAGTGGATGCATCTGCGCCACTGAGAACGATTTTGAGCCATGTCACCAATTGTTTCCAACCATTGGTTTTTACCATCCCGAGGGCCCCAACCAGGAAGTCTACATCTTCCTACGTGGCTTAGATTAACTGTTGTGGATTTCATTGATTGGTGCCATGTTTTGGTTTGACCGCCGCTAGCTCTTTTCCAGCCTGACCCTATATCAGCTAACATTGCCCGACGAGGAAGGCGATGACTAGGCATACGTAGCACATGTCCTAACCATCTCAGTCGAAGTAATTTCACAGTCTCGTCGATTGATTTCCCCGCCTTACCTAGCACTCGACGCCTAACCTCAATATTGCTCACCTTATTATACCACTTCACGCGGGAGATAGAACGCAGACACCTATGATCGAAGACAGCTAATCTTTTCATGTCTTCTGCTCTCAATGGCCAGGTCTCACAGCCATAAAGGAGGACGGAGCGGACTGTTGAGCAGTACACACGCCCTTTGGTCGATAGTCGGATATCGCGTCTACGCCAGAGACGGCGAAAACTGGCGAATGCGAACCTAGCCCTCTGTATTCGTGCTGAAATTTCGTCGGAGAGAACAAGACTAGTCTTTGTTTGCAAAAGAAGTTTGTTCCACCTTTGTGTTTCTCCCTTAGCTTAGATAAATTTTAATTAAAAAAACCCACCCACCCTTTCTTATTTACCATTTCCTTCGTACTTTTATGATAGTTAATTAAACCCTGATTGTCTGTCCACTTCACATATGGTATTACGTAACTTTTAAGATTTGACTTAACTTATGTATTGAATTGTCTACATATACGAACATACACTACATTCGTTATTCTTATCACCACGAGCATAAACTTATGATCATTATTTTCTGTATCATTATAAACATCGTTATTATTATTATTATTGTTCCCTTGGGTTCCTAGTGCAACATAGGGCTTCAACTGCACGTCTCCACTTGCTTCTGTCTCCTGCTGTACTTTTCACTTGCATCCATGTTAGTCCATACTGTTTCAACTCTTCTTCACACGATCTGCTCCATGTCACTCTTCGACTTCCCACTCAACGCTTCCCTTTCGGGTTCCACTCGAGCACTGGCCTGACGCGCGATGTCACCCAACGGCCTCCTCAGCGAGTGTCCAATCCATCTCCACATTCTCCTGCATATCTGTTGAGCGATTGCTTCTTCCATAATGGATAAGATTTTATTTTGATAAATCACACAGTGTAGTACAGTTATATTAACTGATGACGTTTCGAGCACAAACTATTGCTCACAATCATATCAAGTTGATATGATTGTGAGCAATAGTTTGTGCTCGAAACGTCATCAGTTAATATAACTGTACTACACTGTGTGATTTATCAAAATAAAATCTTATCCATTATGGAATTATACTCTACCACAGTGCCCAAGTTTTATACTTATATCGATTGCTTCTTGTTTTGTTTGTTCCCATAGTTTCTTGTTGGTGATTCTTTCCGGCCATCTGAACTTCAGTATAGAGCGAAGACAGTTGTTGATAAAGGTCTGCAGCCTGTTGAAAATATTCTTTGTGACCCACCGACAAGTTTCTGATGCGTATAGAAGAACTGACTTGACGTTTGTATTGAAAATCCGAATTTTTTTGTTGATGCTGAGTGATGAAGATTTCCAGATTGGTTTGAGGTTGATGAATGTGTTTCTCGCCTTCCCGATTCTCGATTTGACATCTTCGTCCGTTTCTCCTGTAGTTGAGACAATGCTCCCTAGATAAGTGAAAGAAGTAAACTCTTTCAAATCCTTCCCATTGATGATGATTGGCGCTGGATGTTGCTGTTGTTGTTGGTTGGTTGGTTGGTTATTTTCATAACCTCCGTCTTGTCTATGTTCACCTGGAGTCCTGTCTTCACTGCCTGCTTCTTCGACCAGTTTATCGGTTTTCGCTTGTAAGTCTTCGATTTTGTGTGACATCAAACATAAATCATCCAGGCGCGAAATCCAGGTCTTCTAGGTTCTTCACGTCGGTCCAGGATATCCCTGTTATTCCGTTTCCTACTGTCTGACGCATAATCCAGTCCACCACAATTAGGAATATCATTGGTGATAATAAGCACCCTTGTCTGACTCCTGTGTTTACTCCAAACGCCTCGCTGAGTTTTCCGTTGTGGATCACTTGACATGTGCTGTTGTCGCACAGCTGTTGAATAAGGTTGATGAATATTTGGGGTACGCCGTAGTACTTGAGTAGTCTCAAAATTACTTCGCGGTCAACGCTATTGAAGGCCTTCTCAAAGTCTATAAAGTTGAGGTAGAGATTTGATTGCCATTCCATGCTTTGTTCGGTGATGATGCGTAGAGTTGCAATTTGGTCAGAACATGATTTGCCTTTCCTGAATCCAGCTTGTTCTGGTTGGAGTTCTGTATCCAGTGCGTCCTTTATTCTCTCCCCAGGATGATGGGACTCAGGATTTTACTTGGCGTCGACAGGAGCATGATTCCTCGCCAGCTTTTGCAGAGTCCTAGGTCGCCCTTCTTTGGTAGTTTCACGAGGTTACCAACTTAAAAAACATTTAACTCATTACTATTATTATTACTGTTATTTCGTCCACACAAACTCAACGTCATTGGTTACATTTTGTTATATATCACTATGTAAATTTGATTGAAGCCTGAAGAAGATAAAATTGAAAACAAGAGGAATGTTCGCTTATGTCTTGTTCGAATATTTATTATGGTGCACCTGAACAACCTTGAAGACTGAACTTATGCAACCAATAAAACCAACTGTTTATTGCCTTAATTTTCAGATGTTGGGAATATATTGTCATTTAGTGTATTCTTGAAGATTACAAAAGATGACTGAAAGAAGAAAATTTTCCTTATCTATGAAATCATGTTCAGAGGCGCTGTTCAATGATCTTTATACTTACTATGACCGTATAGTAGTGCATTATTAAGTAATGAGGGTGTAACATGATTGATATAATTTTTGTAGCCATCTTTGTCTTTTCACATTTCATTCTACTTTACCTACCAAATTCACTAACCAGTTGATAAACATCCGAATTACTGATCTTCAATTAAAAGTCTCTTTCTAAAAGTGAACTAACTTCTCATCGTATTGCTAAGACCCGGGATAAAATTATATGTGATAAGTTTTACTTTCGAGCACGCCTAATCAACATCTTTGTTCGAGCATTAAGATTTTACAAAAACATTTGTCGATTTTGACAGTGTTAGTTCTCAGTCATAGAGTAACAGTTGACCACAGTTTAATGGTTGGATTCCCATCAAGTCGCTGGATGGTGTTACGTGCTCGCCTTGTAACTTGAAATACGTCGGTTCAATCTCTCGTTAAGTAATGCGCGCGTACCGATGAAAAGTCATAAAATGGGACGAAGCATATGCCAGTGTCTTCTACTTCGTCAACTGATAGTGGTAAGCCATAGTATTTCTAATAAAACTGTCTGCAATACAAATGCATCAGGTGAAGAAATTTAAATCCAGTTCGCTTATTCATTCATTACTAACCATGATCGACTGAATAAATTTGTATTGTCAACATATTCACCCCACATAGTCGCTTCTCCTCCGATAACAAGCTTCTTCTCTTCTTCGGTCGCTTGAATAAACATCAAAAAATATAACAATAATAATTACAATAATAATATAATAATGATACATTATAATATAGAGTTATGTCTCTGCGAACTAACACTGGAAAAAAATCTGTTGCTCACTAGCTACTGGCCTAATTCAGGTAGGTAGTTTCCTGAGTTCTAGTGGGAATTCGTGACCAGTGGAGTACAGCAGGTCGGGTATCAGGACAAATACTCGCCATCTATGATACTAGATAATGCCAGTTGCGCTATTTCATGAACTAGCAGAAGTTGGAATTAATGGGCTGGCCATGGGATCAGGTAGGTCCCAGTGGCTTAATGTTCTATGATTTCGCTTCTCGTAACCGGAAGGTCCTGAGTTTGAACACTGACTACGGGTGCTTGCTGCTGAAGATCCCTAATCTAGGCTGATGAAACAACTGTCCAGTATTCCTGGTGGTTTCCAATGGTTTTCAAACTGATGTCAGCTCATGATGAAATCCTGTAACCAATCAAATCCTGTGTAACACTGTTGCCAACTAATATCGCCGATTAGTTAAGTATAATGGCTACAGAAGTAATTGATGATACATATATATATAATTAATGAATAAGAAACAAGACCCTCAAGTGAAATTATGACTTATTTAGGGTCACTAACGTTAACAATGCTTCCAACAGAGTATATCAGTAGAAACAGACTTCAGGATTGCGTCACTAGGAACCACAGTGAAAAGGACAAAAGTGTGAAAAAGAACAGGAGTATCAAAGGTCCCAGAATATACATAAGTCCAGACGACATGATTTTCCAGTGAAGTAATGAGGGACAATACCACAGACATTAGCAATGTGGATGTAGCAGTACTGAGAGTAATATGAACTACTGTACTTATCAATCAATGTCACTAGGATACAATTTAAAGCATAAAAACCACAGTGACGGTGGATTAGTAAACATGACATTTCGTATTAACTAATCAGTGCTAGAAGACCTAGAAGAAGTATATCACGCCGCTTGACTTACAATAACATCAACAAATCCTTTGACTCACAGATGGAATTTTGGACTACGTGCATATGGTTACACACATATATATATTAAAATTAAAATATCATTCAAAAATTACCTGCAAAAACTCTTGGATTGGTGAGATAGTAATTTTTCCAGTCAGTACCATACGATATTAGATTCAAATACCAAGGAGAAGAAAGCAACACTCTATAACCTGCTCGTGTTGCAATTTTTACCACAATTTCCCAAAAGGTACTCTTCCATACATGAACTATAGTTGATTTATCACCCTTACAATGAATAAGTAAAAAAATAAGTTTGTAAAATATGTTTAGAGAGAACATCAAGTTTAAAGTTTCATGGTTTAAAAGGAAAGTGGTAAATCTTCAGACAGTTAAAAGTAACACATACCGAACTGTTTTTATAGTACAAATTCATATTCCATTAAGGGTTGGGAATCTGCATGTTACAGTGATTACGGTTCAGGGATAGGATGTCCATCGACCGCACCTGAGATGTTAGGTTTTGACTTCCGGATGACGGGATCCTAAGTCTTGAGTAGTGTACTAACTGACAGTAAGTTCGGGAAAGCGAGAAGGTCAGGTGTGAGGCTAGCGATTTCATCCCACTAATGGAACTTGGGAGGTTAAACCCTGAAGATGTATATTTCACTTGGAAAATAAGGGATGAAAAGAACTTTCAATTTGTAAGATTTGAAATTCCAGGATATACAAACAGCGTTACAAAGTTCACCCATTTGTTAATGTAATCTTCATGAAAAACTAGTTGAAGTTTAACCAACATTTTATCAGAGTCCGTACTGCGTCGACTGCATGGCGACGACGTGTCAGCCTGTTACAATGTATTCTTGACTTCAGTAGACACTTAAAGGATATAAGTACAGCATTAAAGACATTTAACCTAAATATATATTCAGTCTTCAATGATGCTATGGTTTCATCAAAATCATATGGGATAAATTGTGAAATTGTTATAAGAAGCAAAGAATTCATGACATATTGTGTGTTAAAAACAGAAGTCTGCTTTATTCATAAAAATCATTTGAGAAATTTCCCTGTGTTTGATACAGCAGGGTAGATTTATTCTGTCTGTATTCATATGTCAACTTACAGTACAAATGATACGACTATGTCTTGATGACAGCTGGAATCGGAATCCAGGATGCGTGTTTTGTTCTATTTGTGACTCTCCACTGAGGTGTATTTTTGTTCCGGTGAGTGGTGTTATCTCCAATGAAACATCTCATGGAGGTCGAGTCACACTTGCTAGGTCCCACTGCTAGTAACTGAAACGACGTGTGCTGTGTCATGCTTCAGTGTGAACACCACCAATCTGGGGATAGAGGTACGTCAAAGTGAAGAGTCTGACGAAGGACGAAATGTACGTCTTGGATTCCCTTGCAAGTCACCGTTAGCCTCAAAAATATCTGTACAAGCTTGTCTGTCTTATATAATGCACAATGCTGTAGCATTGTTTGTTGGATGATATTAGAAGCAGTATGTATTACCTGTGATCACATCAGAATGATCTCGCAGAGTTCAACAATTCCTTTTTTATAACTATATAACCAAATTTAGTTGTTTCATGGGTTAAAAAGATATTTTTTAATGTCGCATATTTGTATGTGATCTATCCCCCATTATATTTTGTAAACTATGATCATATAAGCAATCTCTTTCTGAGTCAAATTAGCAATTACCAGATTAATTTGCTGATAAGCTCGACGCTAAACTGCTGAAACTCTCGTTCCGTATTTAGATCACATCAATCTGGCTGTCTTGCAATCACCACTGGTTGTTGTGACTAGTATACAATGACTCATCAGTCAATTAGCCAGTTTGTCATTAGTATACGGCTTTGAAGGATCCTCTTTCTGTGTGTCTAATATCACCCTACATTAACTTATCTTGTGATTATAAGCCAGAGCATTCGTTTTAGCTGCCGAGGGGTTTTCTAGACTACCAATCTTAGTAGTAGTTCGTCGATGATTCAAATGCACACCAACCACGCATTTGGTCTCAGTTCAATTCCCAGGCGATGCACAACTAAACCTCGTTTATCCGATGGTAAGCCAAGTACAGAGGGGAGGTTGGGTGTGAAAAAAGCCATCACCAACGATACTCCAAAGCTCAAGTTTCAAGATAGGAATGTTCCATTAGGAATTAAAAAAGTTAAAACAACATCTTCCACCTTATATACGGCTTAATTTTTGTATTCTGATATTTCAAGGAAGGACGTTAACTGGGTACTTTGACTTGTAAACTGCCTTCAAAATATACTTCAGCCTAAGAAGGTCCTATCTGAGTGAGTTTTCAGCCGTTATTACAGCAACTTCCTTGACAAATGAATGAACTGCCACAGAATTTTTATTATAATTTTTAGAAAAACTGATTATTTGTGATGAAATCTTGATTTTTGAAAGAAGAATAATCTTTTCCCAAATCCTTAAAAATCTTAATATTTATTATTATTAAGACTGATTGGAAGGTACAATTACTTACTCGGAATCCATTCTCAAATACTTCTTGCCATACAACTGGTGTAATTCTTTGTCCATGTGGTTTAATATCTTTAATAGTCTGCATTAAACGTTCAATGTAATAGACTTCTAGACGACGATAATCATCCCCGAACTGCATCTTCTTCATAAATTCACTTATTGAAGGATTTGACATCCTGAAATCAAAATGAATGCGATATGCATTGAAAGAAAGACTTGATTTTTGTAAAAATTTATTACGTAAAAGAAATATAAGGTCAAGGTGCATGTCTATCGAATTCTAGCTGAGATTATAAACATGTTTTTCATCGAAAAGTGAAGCAATTCTAGAAATTATAGTTTGAACTACATATGGCACCACTAAGAATGTCAGAGAAAGGATCAAAAAGCAAGGCAGGCTATCATTTATTTGAAATCGATGTTGAAATCTACTCCACTAAGCATAAGCAACAAAATATAAACTTTCGACATTAATGTCTAGTCAGTCAGTACTTCTAAATGGTTTAAGAAGTTGGAGTGCATGTCATAAAAAGCATTTTCAACAGACTGCAGACATTTATAAACAGCTACCTCCACTGGCTCCATACTGAAGATCAGATGGTCAAAAATCAGCCAGATAAGTAACAAACTTACCAACAACCTACTGCCTAACAAATATGTAGAAGTAAGTTGAGATGGATTGGACACACACAGAGTGATACCATTTTCCAGGCCCTTGAGTGGAACCTGAATAGGATACGACTAGTTGGGCGTCTTAGGAAGACTTAGAGGAAGTCGCTTTGTAACAACAGAAGATAAGAGAAGTGATAATGGAATTTTTATTGAGGAAAAATGCATCATACGATTACATTTCCTACTACATTAAAACGCGGCTAGGTAAGCTGATATTAAATAGCTCTGTCTGGCTATTGGCCTGAGGTTAAACAAACGCACGAAAATGTGTCCAGTGGGATTATTTCTGGACCACAACGTAAACCAAATCCATATTTGAGGAGTAAACACTTCTACCGCACTAGCCATTGAATTAGAATGTTTATTTGAAGTTTTAGGCATTTCCTATCAGTCCGTATCTCAATAGCACACGCCACAGTTGGCAGAAGTGATGTAAGCTCAAAGTCGATTGTGAGGCCATATGAAGAGGAATTCAGAGAACTGAGTGAAATACAAATGGCCTGCTGAAGCTGTATGTCCCCCTTGGAACCCAAGGGAATAACAATAGTAACGTAGCGAAGTCACAGGAAACTGTTATCGCTACAAAAGTGCAAATCAGACAGTCTAGAGTTGTATTATTATTATTCCCTTGGGTTCCGAGTTGAACATCAGGCTTCAACAACACACCTCCACTTCTATCAATTTTCTGCCATCCTCATCAGCTGGCTAGCTCCACAATCGCCCAAAATCTCTCTTTTCTCAACGATCTTCTCCATGTCACCCTCGCACCAATGGCCCACTCGTCGCTTCCCATTAAGATTCCACTAGAGTGATGGCCTGCATTGCGCGTAATGTCATTCACTGGCCTCCTCATCATGTACTCAATCCATATCCAATTTCTCTTACATATTTGCTGAGCAATCGACTCTTGGTTGGTTCGTTCATTGTCAGAGCTTCTTCTTACTAAGTATTTCCGGCTGGCAGTCCGGCCATCTGATCTTCAGTATGCAGCCATCTAGCGAAGGCAGCTGTTGACAAGAGTCTGTAACCTTTTGGAAATGCTTTTCATGAGGCACTGGCCAAGTTTCTGACCTAGACACCAGAACTGAGTGACTTCACATTTGTGTTGAAAATCCGAATCTTCCTCTTTATGCTACTAAGTGCAGATGATTTCTAAACTGAATCTAAATTGATGAAGGCGTATCTCACCTTGCCGATTCTGTCTGGCTGGCTTTGAAGTCTTCATCCGTGCCGTGTGGCTGTGGTTGAAATGATACTTCTTAGCCGGTTAAGTGAAGCGAATAACCTCTGTCAATCTCTCCCTTTGCTGGTGACTGGTGCTAGTTTTTGTTGCTTGGTTGGTTGGTATTCTTCATCACCTCCGTCTTCTCTATGTTCACCTGAAGTCCTGTCATCGCTGCTTCTTCAGCCAGTTTGTTGGTTTTTGCCTGTAAGTCTTCGAGTTTGGTAGGGTCGTATGGTCACACTCAAAGTTACTTCAAATCAAAGAACACTTAATAATAATTAACACTAATGAAAAAAAGATATCCGCTAACTGTTAATGCCTCCGTTTCTATTTCCTTTGAGTTATAGATTATACTACTTTTCAGTAGTATGTATATATATAGTAGCATAAGGTTAAATTTCGTTTACTATGTCACTATTACGTCGTCATAACTATTGTTTTCGATTGAAATTCATGTAAACTGATTTATAAACACCTTATCTAGTCTGTAGTTATTGTAATCTAATAGTAAAACAGGATTTGCGCCTCATGATTTACTTATAGTCCACTCTGTGTTGAACATTGTTTATTCTCACCTCTCATTTTTATCTGGACATGCTCGCGCTATTTAATGCTGATCGTGGATTCCCTTTGACACAATTCTGCTGTTATTTTTCATTTTGTACAAAGACAGCGATTTTGACGGCAGTCGCACCTAGACACATCATAGTTTGAGGTTTATATATATATACATATAATGTTCAATATTTTATACATAATATTGTATGGTATTTTAGACAGATCCATTGAACAGAAACATTGAAAACCAGGAAGTACTGGACAGCTGTTTCATCCTAGTTTATGAATCATCATCAGTACCCACCCTTTATTTTGAATTTTTCCAGTGTCACTCAAACGTCTGGTTCATTTATTTGAAAGTTTAGTTATAATTGTCATTTAGGATTTCTGAGAAGAAATCTACACTAACTTGCCATTACATTATCTATAAATCAACTCTGATTCTTCGAATACTAACTATCTTGTATTCATATATCCTATTCCATTACTGCACTAAGAATTATTCAATTAATATTCTTTGTATTGCTGTTTATTTACATGTATAAGGGGAAGCTAAAGAATGGCAAATATGGAGTGCGAACGCACCGATAAGCTTCTACGCATACCGTTTGTTGGATTACAGAATCTGCTGTTATTACAGCACTAGTATGAACGCTGTGTAGGAATCCAAGTGGAAATTTCATACCGATGTCATTTTCAAATAGTGATTAGGATAATCAGTTGATAGCATGTTGGAAATGTCATCGGTGACGGTTGGCAGCCTTGTCCAACTCCTCTACTCACTTCTAAGACTTCGCTGAGTTTTCCATTGTGGATCACTTGACACATAGCAGTGTCATATAGCTGTTGGACGAGTTTGATAATGGTATTGAGCACTCCATAGTGTTGAAAAGTTATCGAAATCGCTTCATGGCTAATCCTATCGCAGGCCTTTCCCCACTAAAATCGTACATCAGCCGAATGAGACTTCCATGATGACGTTTCAAGCCGTATGTATGTGTATATCATAGGATCACATTAGGAGGCTAAAGTGAGATTAGTTTATGCAAATAAGATACAGTGTCTTCTGAATTTTTAACAGAACTCACCAGCAACTTCGATCTACTTCATCACCACCTAAATGGAACAAGTTTTCAGGGAATACATCCAGCAACTCTTCGAATAGGTCTGACATGAATTTATAAGAGTAATTGCTGACTGGATTGACTGGACCAAGACGAGAATTTGGCTTCTGATCTGTGTAACACTGTGTTAACACCTCTGGATGCCCTTTACCCCAGGAACCTACATGACCTGAAGAGAATCAAACAATGCAGAGGTAACCTTATCATTTATCTGTATGGATATATAGCGTTACTCATCGGTAAAACAAATCTAGCCACAGAGGCATTTATGAAGGTGACGGAACACTACAGGTTCCTTAGGAAAGTAGAATTATTCTAATTATAATATGTGGTCTCCTTGATAACATAAATTATAAACAAAAAAGCAAGCGAATAATTTGATGCTACATACTACTGATTGATTGATACGAGTAGTTGCAGTTGGCCCACCTCAAGCAGTGGTACTTTCTAGCCAAATTGAAGTGGCCCAAAAACTGGATAGCCTTTTCTTTCGTCTAGTGTCAATCTCATCAGCGAGGTGAGTGGTTCAAGACAGCCTAGAACGCCGTATCTAGATACACCACTCGAATTCTGGCCAGCCACTTGGAAGAACTGATAAGAGATGGAATCAAATTTACACAGATGGAGACAAGAAACTGCCACACTTTTCTTTGGAGAGTAAAAAGTATTCACACAACACAGATGGTATTGGAGGTGTTACCAATCAAGTGAATTACCTTATGTTTAGTACTTTCGTGTAGCATATATATATATATATATGGTGAGAACTGTCTACTAGCCAAATTGGTAGACAGTAATTCACGTCAATATTTACGTTCCAAGATTTGTCGTGAGAAAATGTGAACAAAGATTGATTCAAAACCGACCACAGCAGACTTTGCGTAGGCGGATGCAGTTAACATATAGAGGATTTGACATTCAAGAAACAGTCACAAATAGATGAAAGATTAACTTTACGTGGGAAACAACCAATTGGAAGACTGTGTTTGTTTGTTTAAATATCCATAGTAATGTACATGAAATATATATAAATATGCGTTGATTTCCTTAATAAATGATCTGTTGCCTGACTCTTGTCTTCTGTTGTTACATATATATGTATATATAATCACACTGATTGTACTGTCAATGCAGACAATGTCAGGATGCAAATAATACCACAGTAATGAAAACATAAGATCCTATTCATTTGAATTTAAAGAAAAGCCGTTCAGTGAAGAGTTACACTTTCCAGAAATATCATTCTCAAGCTATTCAATCGCATATATGTAGTACATTTTCTTAGCAACGAAATCAATTTTTCCAAAAAAATGTGTCAATGAAACTGTAAATGTTAGATAACCATTTGAGTAGTACGAAAAAGAAGTGTCAGTCGAGTGAAAGCTAAAATAAAATTAAATAATTGAATTTAGTGACGTAATATAATTGAAGGGATTGAGTAGAACCCAACTGAAAACTGAACGAGAGTACCGTTAGCAATGCTGGTAATAAGGGGTAGAAATTTAAGAGGGATCTGGAAGGAAAATAATACAATTAAGAAATAAAAAATAAGGAAAACGTATTTGGTGTTAAGATACATCAGGTCCTAGTACCAAAACCTGCGCTGAAGATGCTGTCTAGAAGGACGACGAAAGCTTCGCAGTTAAATCAATAAGTTCACAGAACACAACTAATTCAATGGATCAGGTTCACCGTAAATTTAATGACTGAACAAACTTCTTTTGAATGTTGATTTCAGGATTTAACATTTGTATTTCCAGTGCTTCTGCATTCTGAAGAAGTTTGATTCATACGCTTTTAGAAGGTTTCCCATGTATTCTGTAGATGGCTCCGAAGTGGGTTGGTGAGTTAATTTGGTGTCCAGATTCAATCTGGTGCCCCAGGATAGTTCTAAGTGGGAATCTTCTTCTTTTATGAAACCCCTTATTACTAGCACTGCTAACGGTACTCTCGTCCAGTTTTCAGTTGGGTTCTACTCAATCCCTTCAATTATATTACGTCACTAAATTCAATTATTCAATTTTATTTTAGTTTCCACTCGACCGACACTTCTTTTTCGTACTACTCAAATGGTTATCTAACATTTGCAGTTTCATTGACACTTTTCTGGAAACATTCATTTCGTTGCTAAGAAAATGTACTACACATATGCGATTGAATAGCTTGAGAATGATATTTCTGGAAAGTGTAACTCTTCACTGAACGCCATGTCTTTTATATAACTCAATGG
This sequence comes from Trichobilharzia szidati, assembly GCA_944472155.2. Classification (NCBI taxonomy): domain Eukaryota; kingdom Metazoa; phylum Platyhelminthes; class Trematoda; order Strigeidida; family Schistosomatidae; genus Trichobilharzia; species Trichobilharzia szidati. Next base: position 191,657,987 of record OX235271.1, read on the forward strand.
AGACTTTGAATTTGAATTTTAAGAGCAGGTAATGCAGAAGTTAGGGTGAAAATCAAAGGCTTGTGAAACGAACATCATCTAAACTGTTACATTAAATACATTGTGGTCACTAATCACGCCATCTACGGTAATGGCAGCGGAGACCAAAATTGTTTTTCATATCTGCAGTTTGTCCATAAGCACAAGGTGAACTTAATCGGTATTTTTGAAACATGTGAATTTACTTCTTCTTAGGAAGCTTAACGGATGACATTCAGGTGACATTCTGACGTCCAAAGCTTTTGAAGTTTATGCAAAGGTTATAACAGCTCAAATAACCATAATCGTTGAACTAACTGTATTGTCCTGTAAGATATTGAAAGTTTCCTATATAAACTACTAGTGTCTAATATAGAAATCAGTAAACCATTCATTGATATACTATAACAGCTGACGATCATTTCATATGTTTGATACGGAACTAATTATTCGTATAAGAGGTTAAACTTAGTCAAAATCATCTGAGTACTAGTTAGGTTGACTGCCTAGTGGTTAGATCATTTCTGGCCTGTTACAATACTACTGACTACTTGTGTCGATCAGTGGTATATGCCATCTTACTAAACGTAATCTTGCTCGAATGCTGACAAATTAAGCCACACACTGACTGAGTTTTAACAGGGAATATTGTACAGAAATGTGTCACTTCAAGTTACCATCTTTCATATAGCACACAAAGATTAAGGTTACCTCATGCTACGGCTCTAGTGGAACCCGAAGGGCAAATGGCGAATAGGCTTCCAAAGGTGACATGGAGAAGATAAGGACGTCAGAGAACTGGAAAAAGTGAAGATGTTCTTTTGAAGCCCTACGCTGCATCTGGAACCCAATGGAACAATAATAATAATCGGTGTTTTTACAATTAGTGTGCTGTCAAATAGTACATTCAACCTATCCTTCATACTTGCAAGCCATTTTACATCTGAATATAGTTCATTTGAATTATTTTCCTCAAGATACCTCTTTCTACTGGATTTGTTTGGAAATCGTGCACTGCATACGCCAAATGCTTAAGTTTTTTGAAGCCAATTTTTCATTTCTTGATATCTGATTCATCGCATGGATATCTAGAAGAACTTTTCGAACTATTCAGGAATTGTTTTCCAGAATATAACTGCATCCCAATAGGTGGCGCTACTCTTACTTGAACTCAGAGACACCACCTGAAGTGAACTTAACCGGAATATCAGCGTAAAACTTTGCACAAAAATGTGGTGCTTTAGGTTACCACACCTCACCAAAGCAGATATTAAGGTGGAAATAAAAAGAAAATATATTCGAAGAAACTATAATATGCGGAAAAGTACCGGAGAAAGAGTAATTACGTTGAGAATAATGAGAACCTGATAGATTTAGGAAATCAAAAAGAGCGCTTTCACCCTAATTTTTGAGTATAAATTCTAGCTGTGTCCCTAACACTTCACAGACATTGCTTCTTAGCATTCTTGAGGACATCAGTCAAGAAGTTTACATCTCCCCACCTGGCTTATAACCAACAGTCAAAGACTTTATTCATTGATGTCATGTTTTGGTCGGACCATTCCTCGCTGTTTTCCATCCTAATCCTCTGTCAGATTTAAGACAGAGGCAATGGCTAGGCATGTGCAACGTCACACGTCCTAGCAGTTTCAATCGATTCAACTGCACAGTCTCATCGTTTGACTTTATTACCTGCTTTACCTAAATGTGTAGGCGTGAACTCAAGATAACTTATCACCCATAGTTTCAAACTCCTAAGCACTACATAATAGACTGTTAAATCGAAGGTTCACGTCCTGTGCAACAAGTATCAGTTGACGTCAACTCAATCTTCCAAAACATTTTCTTGTCAGTTGTTTTCAACAGAGATAAGTGCTCAATCTCTGTGACACATTACATCAACCACAAATGAAGTATTTCATGGTTTGTGACAATTTGGATGGTAGCAGACATGTCACTGTTGCAAGACTTGACTACAGATAAGTTCCTTTTTTCATCCCTTTGCCTTCCTGGTGGAACACAGGGTTTCAAGCTTCAGCTCTGAAGTATCAGTAGCTGTGGTGTCTTGCCCTTACGAGGTGGAGTTGCTAGCCTTATATTCAACCTTTCCTCCTTGGGAGACTTACTACCGACTGAGTGTGTGGAAGTGCTGCAGATGGGAATCGAAGCGTGGTCGGTAAGAATTCTACCACTGAATTTGTGACACAGTTAAGTTCATGGAGGGAATAAGTACGCATCAAAATTACTTAGTGTTCAATGAACCAATCAATCAAGTCAAGACACTACGTAGTACCTATACATATAGAAAATGGCTGGTGATCATGCTAAAATCATGAATCTATATTACCTAGGATTCATTGACTGACCATTACGTCTAGTTCCAGTCGCTGAATGCTCTACGAGCTTGCCTTGTAACTGGAAGGTCCTGGGTTCGAAACTTAAGGGTGGGTGAGTACTGCCGATGAATGCCAAACTAGGACGGAGGAAATAGTTGTGCAGTACTCCTTAGTTTTCAGTGCTTCTCAAACTGACATCAATCCCTGATCACACTGGAAAACAAATCATCGTATACACCATTTGACTGGTGAATCATATCTGTCAATCATGTTGAGATTTTTAAAAATCGATTAACTGGACCGAATCACTCCTTATTTAGAAAATGTTAATATGAACAAAATATCAGAGACTGTGTATTTAGGTCACTGGTGTTTGTGAGACTTTTAAATGCAAGTAAATACGTTAACATTAAATTTAGTTTTATGTTATCAATGTAAATGATGAGAACCACTGGCTTAATGTTGACACTTTGATGAATTCTGGTTTAATATGACGTCTGTGAATAAAAGCAGTATGATGTATACAAATGGTGGACAAATAGCTTAGAAATCCCATTGACGTTTTGTTCGCGAAGGATGTCGACATTTACAAAATCTGGAAACGCAACTGTCTGTCGTTCATTTCTAAGTACCCGCTGTTGAAGGTTTGGTGTAAATGCCCTCTCTAGTTATTCTGTTTATTATATTTTTAGTGACTGTGAAATTACGAGAGTAACCAAGCATGAATTCTTAGTATCCCATAGTGTCATGAAGCATATACGCCTCTATACAGTTGAGCCTAGTAGTCAGTGACTTCATATGTTGATGCCGCGCTCCCCTCTAATCAGTTCTGACTTATTTTTAGCCGAATTCCACATAAACTCGGCGTGAAATATGTATGCACCACTGCTCAGTAAATGCCTTTACTCTATTTACGGTTACTGAGTATAGTGATATAGGAGTGGTTAGAAACTATAACCTATAAATCTCACCCAGCTCTGAAATAGCGACTCCGAATGGTTTCAGAATACTATTGGCTCTTCATAGGGCCTTTATAACCTTAGATGCTGATATATTTAACATATTATATATAATCTAAAATAGACATCGTTATTAATATAGGATCCAGATAGTGAGTCCATGTCTCAAATAGGAATAAGACAAATTGGAGACCGGAAAAAATGTGGAGAATAAATTAATCAAGGGGAGATCGGATAATTATTATTATTATTTCCTTTAATTCCTAGAGGAACATAGGGCTTCAGCCATGCGTCTCCATTGCGTTCGGTTCTCTGCTAGAGTTTTCACCTGGCTCCAAGTCTGCCCACACGCTTTCAATTCCTCTTCATATGATCTCCTCCAGGTCACCCTTGGACGACCAACTCGTCGCTTCCCTTTCAGGTTCCACTCGAGGGCTTGTCTAGTGATGTCACTTGCTGGTTTCCTCAGAGTGTGTCCAATCCATCTCCATTTCTTCCTGCCTATTTGTTTCACAATCGGTTCCTGGTTGGTTCGCTCCCAGAGATCTTTGTTGCTGATCCTCTCCGGCCATTTGATCTTGAGTATTGAGCGAAGGCATTTGTTAATGAAGGTCTGTAGCTTGTTTGAGGTGCTCTTTGTGACACGCCAAGTCTCTGATCCGTATAGTAGTACTGACTTCACATTGGAGTTGAAAATACGGATCTTATTTTTGACGCTGAATGCTGTTGACCTCCACATAGACTTGAGAGAAATGAAAACTTGTCTTGCTTTTCCGATTCTGGCTTTGATATCCTCGTCAGTTCCTCCTGCAGTTGAGACGATGCTTCCCAGGTAGGTGAAAGAAGTTGTTTCCTTCAGGTTCCTCCCATTTATGCTGATTGTTGTCGGTTGTTGCTGTTGATGTTGGCCAGGAATCTTCATTACCTCTGTTTTGTCTATGTTCACTTGAAGTCCTATCTTAGCTGCTTCTTCTGCCAATTTGTTGCTTTTCACTTGCATATCTTCCAGTTTGTGGGAAATCAGACATATATCATCGGCGAAATCCAAATCCTCCAAGGCTTTTGTGTCGGTCCATTTTATGCCTGTTCCCTCGTTGGTTGCCGTTGTCTGCCGCATTATCCAATCAACTGCAATCAGGAAGATCATTGGTGACAGTAGACAGCCTTGTCTCACTCCCGTCCTCACTTCGAAGGATTCCGTGAGCCTCCCGTTGTGGATTACTTGGCATGCAGCGTTGTCATACAGCTAGATTTTTATTCCATTTTCTTTTGTTGGTTAAGGGGTGATCTCATTTCGGCCCTCCATAATTGACAATATATAATAATCTACTAAATACAGACATATTCTAAGTACTGTATTCGGTGACAATTCACAGTTTCACCCGTCGATTTATAATCTTTTGCCTGACACTTAATATTTAGTTTAGAAATTGAATTTCATGTTGTTTTATTCAACTTGAATAGTCTAACTTAAGTCAGATGATCAACGCTGTAGTGGGCAGATTGTTTGGAAAATCCCTCCTGGACGAACTATTTACAATAATTTCTACTCATTCAGACGTTTCAATTAACTTTGTAATTTTTATACGTTTTCCCCTAGACTGTCTATCATTAATTTGGTATTTGCATATTACATGTTGATTTCGATCTTTACTATTTGCCTGTGTCATTGTTTAGTCTTCAATTGTAATGCTTCTCTTTGTGCTTATGTGTACACTGACAAGGTGTTTTTAAATTAAATTAATTTGTTTGAATGAATGAGGGTGATTCTGATCCGCAAATGTCTTTGGAACTGCTGATGTGTAAGTCCTGTGGACAGCAGAGCTTATGACCTTACCTCGCTGAGAATAATCTCCTCGACTCTAAGGATTCTTTTACAGTTGAAATTCGGTTAACTAATTTTGTTTTACAGCACCTGTTTTGCATGTAGAAACCTACACATTGCCGGTATAGTCAGCTGTCTCACGTCACTGTTAACGTAAATGTGAGTTTTGGTGTTATTACTATTATTGTTTAGTAGAACCCATAAAATATTGGAGAATAATCGCCTTTTTTACTTCGGAACCTTTCATGATAGCGCGTGTTTCACCGAAGTTTTTAGGCTATACAGTGGAACTCGGAGATCGACTTCTTGCGTTCAAACCACAAACGAATAAATTTGAAGCCTTACAAGCACACTGAAAAACTTCACTCGATATTCTCAAACAAGGAGTCGTCACACATTAATCCAATAGCATAGCTTCACACTCAGCAGAGACGAATAAAGTGCCGTTAAAAAATGATCTCGCCAGTTACGTGAGATATATTTAAGATTTCCCGCTTGAAATGAGATCAGCAAATATAAGAAACCCCAAGTTATCATTAGAAGAAACAACTTGGTGTCAAACGATAACATAGTATCGACACTGAATCAAAAATTCACTAACCTGGAGTATCGAATTCCGGCATAACACGTATTCCGCGTAAACGAGCATAGTTCAGTATGTATTTTACATCACTTGGTGTATAGACTAAAAGATGTGGATGATATGCACCCTGGAAACAAACACAACACAGCCGAAATATAATTTCATTACAGAAATCAATTGACCAACTTTAGTAATAACTAACCGTATTATTAACAAAATTCAAACTTAGTACATTCGGAATGCCAAAAGATGCGCCACACAATCTCTAGTAGTTTGTGCAGGGGCTAGGGTACTTCTTGGACACCCGTAATGAAGCAGATGGTTATCTTGACGCGTCAGCAACCGAGCCTTTTCCTTGAAGTCTGATCTATAAAACAGCGGAGTAGTATCAGGAGTTATGTTCCCATGGTTTGTGGTGACCAGAACAGGTTCACACGCCATTCTATACGTTCAGATTCAGGAACCCATGTACACCATAGATTTTGAATCGGGATTTTATACCTCCACTTGGGGGACTTGCAGGTCCACCAGTGTGGTTGTACACGTTAGACGTTCACATTCACCCTTTCCTTTTTGTGAGAAGCATCCTTATCGCGCGAAGGCAGTGAATAGGATGTACCTGGAAGAGACTATGTGAACGTGACTACATAAGAGCATTTCAAGAGGAAGACCGAAGTCTACCCACTCTTGGCCTTATCAGGGCGTTTATGAGGATAATAAGTAACTGTAAAGAATTCATTCAGGAAACATGTGGTATTTCACTTACGAGTCAGTCGACTTATATAGAGAAGGAACCTGATTGGCTTCAGCACTGGACATTAAATCGTCACATCAAGGGTTTAAGCCCTCTCCACTCACCTCACCTAGGCAACTGAGTGTTATCTCACAGCTTTCACACAGTATATGTAGCACAACGTATGTTTAAAAAATTGTTCTGGATATCTGAGTCCATGTCAACCTTTTAAATTTCACTAACTTTCTTAATACAATGACCGAATTCTATCAGTCAAGTCTGCTATTTAGTCACTAAACCAGCTGACTCGTCATCATGATGCCATGCGAATTTATATTATTATATGGTTGAAGGGAATCAGTAGGAAGCCATGAACCTGGGATTCATCCTTATTCCAGTCCACCAGCAAAGCGTATCTGTGATCTGCATCGCACAAAGGCGCATGATTACCACCTGAATATCTCAGTGGCGACTCCTCCTTCTGCAGTAATGTGTGATAATAATAATTTGTTTTATTCCAAAATAGTACTTATGATATAGTATGGAATTCTCAGCATTCGGTACAATATTGCATCTAATTTAGACGACAATCGCAAAAATAAAAACGGAAAAATAATATTTCAGGACTGATGATAACAGCTTTTTGGTATTAGCAGTGACAATAAAGTCAAAAATGTACTAAAAGTGTGAAATAATAGTAATAATGTTGATGGCTAAAATTATAAGATAATTCAAATAGTGTCACCAAAGTTTACAAATAGGAGAGGATCAAAAAAGAACCAATTATTTGCGAATAACTAATTAAGTCGTGGGTTTTGCTCTCAACAATATCTCTACCACATAAGATGCGTGCCAAATTTACTATCGTTAAGTCTCTGTACTTCGTTGTACGAGCATATACTCTCTTACGATAACTTCTAGTTTTACCTGGTGATGAGATGCAAGGGTATAGTTGAGAATAGAGGGGGTATTAAGAGTCAGACAATATGAATTCGGATCATTTCTCGCATGAATTCAGATGTCTGTCAACTACAATAGTAACTAGATGACTAAGTGGAGCACCACTTCTCCTACTAACAACCTTTAATACCCTGTGATGTAAATCAGAACCTCAGTGACGGCGTCAGCTCCATCAAGTTTGCAGATACACCTTGATGATGAGTTTCAGTAAGCACCACAGACTTACGTTCAAAACCTTCTGACGCTGCTACCAGTCGCCTTACATCCGCATATCACAATGTTAAGACAATCGTCTAGACCGACGCTTTTACAGCTAACCTAGAAAACAATTTCTTATCACCAAATATCAGCGAACTCCATCTGTACAAAGGATAGATTGATGATACTTTCATTATTTGTCATGAGGACTTAGATTGTGGAAGCCTACTCCAAATCTTCAGTAACGACCACCGAGACATCTACTTCACCCTAATAGTTGGATATGACTCAATATTTCATTTCTAAGGTGTTCAACTGCTAAGAAATGCTGATAACGAGCTTGCGAGATTCATTTAAGAAAAGCGTACATTGAATGAACGTTATCCATATTTCGAATTGAGTACTTCTTCTAAAGAGAAACTTCACATATTCTCAATACTGGAAGATGCTGAAAATTTGTACCGAGGAATCTATTAAAAAGAACTAAAAAATCCTCTAGGAATCTTGATGGAGAATGATTTCCCATATTCATAGACAAGAATCTGAAACCAAAGAAAACGTCTGAAAAGGTTCAACTCACCTCTAAAAAGACTCCGACGCTTGATCGTGAATTCAAAAGTGACGTTGAAGCAGAAATATTCCCTAAATGGCTCCCGAAATCTCATAGCAAAGCATACTTGGCCGCCTGCCAGTGAGTGACAAATTTCTTACAAGAAACTATTTAACCAATACGTGAGAGAGACAACATATCTCATTTGGTCACTTCAACATGCATATGCCAGTTCACTTGCTCTTGTGAAGCTGAGTACATTGGCCGTATCACTCCTCCACTGGTAAAACGCGCTTGGGAACACTATTCAGCCTGGCTTCCAAAGCGAGAACTCAAGTGAAAATATACTTCGGTAACAGATTATTTGAACGTTCAGATTGATTCGAAAAGTCTTTCAACTTCATGTGCAAGTTCCTATCAAACCTCTCAAAGGAAGTGAGATCAAGACATCTGGGCACAGCTGAGGCATCAGAGATTCAGAATTAAAAGCACAAATTATGTATTCAAAAGTAATTCATTCGATTTTGTCTCTACTGTGACCATCTTAAATAATCAGTTGTTCTATTAACTTTCTTATTCAATCTCCCTGTTTATTTCTGTTATTTTTTTCTAATTTTTGTTTATACTAAAATGTTTTTTATCTGTCTATTTTGTTATTACTACACTTTTAATCCTTGATTGCACAAAAAAGATAATTTCAACAACAATTATGATCCTACTATGTTTAAAAAAAAAAGAACTAACTGCGGATACTGAACTCAATCATAGGACAAAGCTGTCCATTGAAGAAATTATTTTAGGGATTCAGCTATGCCTCACATCTACTATATTTAAATTCCAAGGCAAAATATATAGACAAATTAAAGGTGTAGCAATGGGATCACCGATATTTTAGAAAAAAGCTCGGCGATTGCAATGCATGCATTAACACACAACCACACAATAAAGTGAGTGGGAGAGGGTTAAAATTCTTAAAAGTAATCTAGGAAATGGAGAGAGAGATTGATTCCTGAATCCTTGTTCATCGAATCTACAGCCAACACATGCAATAGGAATGGATCATCACTCATACCTGAAATATGGAAAATAATACTACCAATCAAATCAAGTGAAAAGCAATGGAACTATATAAATGAATTTAGGAAGTCGTGTGATTACCTTGATATGATTATGAGCAATAAATTGTGCTCAAAACGTCATCAGTAAATATTACTGTATAACACTGTGAGACTCTATCAAAATAAAAATTTACCCATTATGGGACAAGAAACCTTGGCTAGGAACAAACCAACCAAGAGCCGATCGCTCAACAAATATTTAGAAGAAAGTGGAGATAGGTTGGGCACACGATGAGGAGGCCGTCGATGACATCACACTTAATGCAGGCCATCGCTCGAGTGAAAGTTCAATGGGCAGCCATGAGTGTGTCATCGGTGTGAGGGTAATATGGAGGAGATCGTGTTGTGATAAGGAGAGGGAATATGAAAATCTTGGACCCAGCTGAAGAGGGTATCAGAAAATAGAAGAAAGTAGAGATGTGTTGTTGAGGCCTTATGTTCCACTAGAAACTCAACGGAATAAAAAATTATAATAATAATTTCGAGTGGAACAGTGTCAGTATACACTCAATTTAGTTATTTTATCGCTTAAAATAGAATTAGAACAAGACATATAAGCGAACAATATTGTTTTCAATTAGATCTTCTTCAGGCTTTACTCTAATTTACATAGATTTATATATAAAATTTTTTAACCAATGACGGTGATTTTGGGAATCAAATAATAATCTTAATAGTCTTAATAAAAATGTGGTAAATGTTTTGAACGTAGTTAATAACGATGATTATAATGATAACAAAATATTGATAATAAGGTTTATGCAGGTGATAAGAATAACAAAGATAGTATATGTATATAAGTGTATAAATAAATTGGGTCAAATCTTAAAAGGTGAAGTGGAACGATAATCAGAGTTTAAATAAATATTATAAAAGTACAAAGGAGGTAGAAAATAAGGAAGGGTGGGAGGGTTTTGAATATAGTTCACCTAGGCCAAGGGAGAGACAAAGGTAGAACAAACTTCTTTTGTACGCAAAGACTAGGATTGTTCTCTCGAATTCCCATAGCTTCGGCTAGGTGTAAAAGACGGTTTCTGATTCCATTCGAAAGACTCGATGGAATACGGTAAATAACTTTGAAAGCACTATTTTTGTCCACTTGGTGACCACTATCAATCAAATGAGCCAAAATAGAACTTCGTATGGATTTTATTTGACCTTTTCCGAACCATGAAGGAAGATGCTCATTAATGCGTTTGTTCAGCTGTCTAGTTGTTCGCCCTATATAGTTTTCTCCACAGGAGCAACTAAATTTATAGATGCACATCGAAGTGGCACAACTAGGTAGCTTATCTTTCACTTGAGCAATCAAACTTGGTCGGCTGAAAAAAAACAAAGGGTGGCGGCAGTATAAGTCCGTTTTATCGCTCTCGATAATCTCAGATGTAAGACTTCACTAGCCACGTCCCCATTAAATTGAAGTTTCCTGAACAGTTGTTTCTTTTTAACTGTTGTCAGTTTCTCTTTACTGTACCTGATGTTCACGTGTCTCCTCACAAATCTACGAGGGTAACCCATTTGGACCAGCGTATTTTGGATGTATCCTAACTCATTTTCTAGGGAGTCATCTGAATAGATACGTCTTGTTCTATTCGTGAGGCATCTGACCAAACTGACTTTGCATAGGCTTGGTACAAAACTTAGGAAATGTGTATATTGTCCTACAGATGCAGGTTTTCTATAGACATCCCTCTTGAGAGAACCATCCTCTCTTCTGCTCAAATGGAAATCAAGGAATTATGGTCTACCATCATGTTCTTCTTCACAAGTGAAAATGAGCGATGAATGTGCATCATTAAATTTGATTAACATTTAATTCTTGTCAGCTTTCACATCAAGAATAATTAACGTATCATAAACATAACGAAAATAAGAATCAGTTGTCTCTATTACTTGTCTCAATGGACCATTTTCAATCTTGGCTAGAAAGAAATCTGCCAAAATTGGACCCAATGGAGAACCCATGGCAATACCGTCGATTTGCCTGTAGTAAAGGTTGTTGAATATGAAATGTACATTCATAGTACATCTTAAAAGTAACTCTTTCAGACTAATAACTGGAATTCCGATGTCAATCTGCTTTTCTAGTATCTGTTGGCATATGAAATCCACAGTCTCCATAAGTGGTACATTGGTAAACAGTGACGCTACATCTAAGGAAAGCATTTGCTTCCCATTTACATTGATATCATTCACGTTAGCAATAAATTCGAAAACGTCTTTAACATTATGGTTTACTACCAATTTGTGTAGCGGTTGAAGGAGTTCGCCTAGCCACTTTGCCACTCCATGGTAGGTAGAATTTGACATATCCAGGACTGGGCGAAGAGGAAGTCCTGGTTTATGTATTTTGGGCAGACCGTACAGACGTGAAGTATTACTTCCAGTAGGTTTAAGACGGTTATAAGCTGCCTCTGAGATTACTCCACTTTTACTCAGTTCCTTAAGCGCGTTAGTTAACTGCTTTTCAGCCTTTCCGTCCAGATCTATTGGGTTGATAAGCTTTTGGAACTTCGTTTCATCCGTTAAAAGTGAGTTCATTTTGTCGACATAATCACACTTATTCATCAGTACTACTCCAGCTCCTTTATCGGGTCTACTTATTACAATGCTTTCGTCGTTCCTTAGCTTTCTTAGGGCTTCTCTATGCTGTTTAGTCAGCAAACTCTTACCAGGATGACTATTGTTTTTATACTGTTGACAACTGTCGACTAGGGTAGTTTTAAACCTAGCGACTTCATCGTCTGACGTTGGGGTCAAATCTTTTGTTTGTAGGAGGATAGATCAACAACTATTCAAGTCATTGCAAGAACAGAAATATGATCATACTGTAGAATATAGTTCTATATTAGATGAGTGAATATGTTGGTAAATGTGGGTAAGAATAATTAAGCTTAGGACGAAATTCGAAGATAATACTGAAACACTGTACCGAAATAATGTGCAAAATTTGTAGCTTGTGTGTATATTCCTTTGAGTTAAACAGTTTGGTTGTGAAGTGAGTGCAGAAAATGTTGTCTAGATGGTTTTATGAAAGCACAGAGTTTGAACCAAACAGAAAGCCACACAGAATGCACGATTTCCAAGAAAAGTAGTAGTATGATATAACAGACAAATCATTCTTATATAAAATGTTGCAACCATTCGAATGAAAAGGAATGAAACTCTGGATTTCTTCATTTTTCTTAAAAGTACACTTTTCACTGGTTAATAAGTACGTCCGCGCAATCACCCGCTCACACACATGCACACAGTCAGTTCTGTGTCCTCTCAGGTAATTTGTATTGTTAACCGATTAAAATACGGTCAAACATTCATTTTCATATTTCAGAAAGTTGTGAACTCAACAAAAACAACTAGTAAAGAATTATATTTAAACTTATTTGCCGCCACTTTATATGTCTATTATGAGTTTATTCAGAGCATCTCACTAGGGAGACATCCGTCAGCTGATATTAACCATTTTAGGTAGTCTGATTAGCCGTACAATGAAGACAGTATACTTCTACATAAATAGTCAAATAAGGACATGAACGCTAGAGACTCTTTCTTTTCTCTTCTTAGCCTACAATTAATACCGAATCTCCGTTCCCAAGCAATCCAGAAAAGTACGTATTCAATCTTTCAGACATCACACTGTCTACTACTCAACTAGAGGCACTATCTCTAGGTCCAAAATTCTGCGTAAAACCACCAAGTATTGACAAGCTACAATGCCAGGTTCAGTTCGAAAATCTAATAAACCAGACTTACGATCTCACACCTACATCAGACGAAAACCTACAACAATTCAAAGCATCAATCCTTGACTGTTGTCACAAGTTTATAAATACCAAACACAACGGAAGGTCCATCTTGACGAAGAGGCACCATAAGGAGCTGAAAGAACTTATGAAAAATGAAGAGATTATGATATTACTTCCTGATAAAGGCGGAGGAATCGTAATCATGAATCGCAAGGACTATATCAGTAAAATGCTGACTATACTATTCGATGAATGCAAATTCACAAAACCAATCAACGAGAAAAACATGACTGAACAAACCGAACAAAAGCTAACGGACACCCTTCGTAAGTTGAAGACTGAATCCTTCATCAGCAACGAAATGTTCGAATCCCTTAGACCGTCTGGCTCAAATATACCACGACTTTACGGACTCCCGAAAGTACACAAGAAGGGTATCCCTCTTCGACCGATCCTCGACATGACCAATTCACCCTATCACCGCACAGCTCAATGGTTAGCAGATCTACTTGAACCAATCAGAAAACAAGTTTCCTGCCACACAGTTCGAGATTCATTCGACTTTATTGACTCAATCGAAAACATTAACGTATCCAACAAGACAATGATTTCATTAGATGTCACATCACTATTCACAAACGTTCCACTGACTGAAACAATATGCTATATATGCGAACTTATTCACTCCAAAGGAATAAACATCGGTATACCCACCGAGCATCTTAAAGAACTCCTACTGAGGTGTACCCTGAATGTTCAATTCTCTTTCAACAACGAAATATATCGCCAAAAGGATGGTATAGCTATGGGCTCACCACTAGGCCCTTTGCTTGCAGATTTCTTCATGGCAAAACTCGAAAACACATGTCTGAAGAAAATGATCAATACCTTCGAAATCTATAAAAGATACGTCGACGACACCTTCATTATCGTCAACAACGAAGAAAATTTAGACGACATCTTAAAGTCGTTTAACAACTGCCACCCTGCAATTCAGTTCACGATGGAGAAAGAGTCCAACTCCACAATATCTTTTCTTGACGCCCAACTAACCAGAAGAGAACAGGATGGAACACTGAGAAGATCTATCCACAGAAAATCGATGTGGAACGGACAGCTTACTAACTTTCACAGTTGGGTACCACTATACACCAAACGAAACCTGATCCGTTCACTCAACTACAGAGTTCGCAGAATCTGCACCCCGGACACCGTAGAAGATGAACTGGACAACCTCAAGAGAATCCTCGTCGAGAATTGCTATCCAGAAAGACTTATTGCAAAATCTATGAATCCTAGACCAGAAAAGCCACCCATACTCAGCGTCAAGAAAAAACTACTCTACATGAACCTCCAATTCAATGGAGATCTATCTGCGGAAACACTAAAAAATCGACTGTCGCGCTCACTTAAGAAGACCTTCTTCGCAGCTGAACTACGACTAACCTTCTCCACAAAACCTATGATTCATGTGAACGTGAAGGATAAGCTACCGCTGCTGGCCTCATCAATGTGCATTTATCAATTCACCTGCTCGTGTGGAGCCAGGTATGTCGGCCGTACCCAGCGCTCGCTTTCCAAACGTATCACCGAGCACTTACCAGCATGGTTTTACAAAGGAGAAAATCGATGCCCCCGCAGTTCCATCTTAGAACATCTGATAGAATCCGGACACCAAGCTACACCGCAAACAAACTTCAAAGTCGTCTACAGAGTAAGAAGTAGTCTCCCTAAAGGTGTACGAATCAGACTTCTTCAAACTGCAGAAGCAATGGCGATTCACTTGCTAAGTCCTGAACTCTGCATACAGAAGAAGTTCGTTCAATCGCTACACTTGCAATGGACGTAATCTATCTTATTAGCCGACATGTAAATTCTACCTAATCTTTTTTTCTGTCTCTTCATTAGTATTATTTTGTCTTCTCAATTGTAACATTTTACATTCTCAACTTTCTTGTTCTCTACCCCCACCCGATTCAATCTCTACACCCCACTACCACTGTTACTGACTTGAACAACGCTCAGTTTCTAGTCATTCATGTTACGTCATCCAACTTATTCACTCAATTTCACTTCTACTTAATCTCTACCTGTAATTACCTCTGTTGCTATCCTGACCTAAGTTGTAACATTTTAGCCAATTATATTACGTCATCTAGTTTTTTAACTCAGTCTTACTTTAGTTGCTGTCTGATTAACTTTGTCTCTATACTACATCATTCTTGTATTAACTAATCAATTATCTAAACTTGACAAACCTCATGTACACACACACAAATATTTATATATAAATGCGATTGTACAGCTATGTGAATGAATTCGCCGAAAAGAGTCTCTTCGCTGAATGTCTTCTCTTTTTCATATGACTCAATGGGGATTTTCAATCTACTCTTTCTTTTTATGAACTATACAACAGTTGCTTGTACGTATAGTTATTATTTTTGTTACAACTCAGTAATCCATGTCTCGGGTTATGAGCCATACTCATTGTGTTGGTGATGAAGTGGGTGGGACAGAGTTAATATCCAGGATCCGTTGACTAAAATTCCAGTACTTAAGCCTAACAATCACACCTCCACGATGTACTATGTAACGGTTATCTTCCAATTTAGAGGTCAAAATAAATGAAGTGAATGGGGACAGTAAAATGCATAGGCGGTAATGACAAGAATATAAGTTGAAATTCATCATAATTTGGTGTCATAATACCAATACAAACTTTCTATATTCCCTTTAGTAAGGCATAAATGCTTATAGCTAGAAGCAGTGAGCAGAGATTGGGATTTTCAACTCCAATGTGAAGTCAGTACTACTATACGGATCAGAGACTTGGCGTGTCACAAAGAGCACCTCAAACAAGCTACAGACCTTCATTAACAGATGTCTTCGCTCAATACTCAAGATCAGATGGCCGGAAAGGATCAGCAACAAAGATCTCTGGGAGTGAACCAACCAGGAACCGATTGTGAAACAAATAGACAGGAAGAAATGGAGATGGATTGGCCACACTCTGAGGAAACCAGCAAGTGATATCACTAGACAAGCCATTGCTCGAGTGGAATCCGAAAGGGAAGCGACGAGTTGGTCGTCCAAGGGTGACCTGGAGGAGATCATGTGAAGAGGAGATGAGAGCATGTGGGCAGACTTGGAGCCAGGTGAAAACTCTAGCAGAGAACCGAACGCAATGGAGACGCATGGCTGAAGCCCTATGTTCCTCTAGGAACTAAAGGAAATAATAATAATAATATAATAATAATAATAATAGTGAGCAGAGAGCTCTACCATCTAACATTAATTCAAAAATGTACCACAACGGCGAGTCTTCGGTGATGACAACACTAAAAAAAAGTCGTTGGTAGAATTCAGTCACTAACAGCACTAAGCAAGAGATACAAGGTGTCGATTGCTTCCCAGTGATAAATCAATACACTGATGTTTCCTACGTCTCAACATATTATACAAAACAAGAGAATATGTAAGAGTTGAGTCAGTTGAGGAAAATGTTACCATTTATCCCTTTTTGGGTACTTAGATCTCTTTTGCCTGATGCTGGCAGGAGACTGTAAAGCGATATTTGAAACTTACCTTCAGTGACAGTTGAGGAAAGGTTTTTGATACATATGGAAACGATTCGTCGTCGACCAAATGCCAGTGGAGGACATTCATCTTCACCATTGCCATGGCATCCTGTGAATAAAAAACAGAAAAATTCAATAATATACATAAAGATAACTTCACAAATTACAGTATAAAAAATTTTGCCTAGATTCTTCTCCAGTCCTGTCTGTTTAATTAATTCCTTGAACAATGACAGTTCACACCCTACTGGATGCATCAAGTTGGATTTTTTCTAAAGTGCTGCAGTTTTCCGTCCTCACTCTCAAATCGTTTCAGTATGCATTAAGAGACGACACCCTGAGAAATGATCAGGTACTTTTTAAGGATCACTACTACTGTTATTAATTATTGATCCACCGAATTTCAAGTGTAATTCAGGGATTCAGCAACACATTACCACTACAACCAGTTTTCTGGCGTCTTTTTTAGTTGGCTGCACGACTACCCACAAGTTTGTATTTCTTCTTCATATGGTCGTCTTCATGTCACCATCAGATGACCAGCCCATCACCTTCCATTCTGTTTGCACTTGACTATCTCTGTAGTGTGTTGTCACTCTATCTCGATTTCATTTTGAATATTTGCTAAGCAACAGCTTCTTCCCCAGTTTGCTATCCGCCAGAATTCATTGTCGCTTATTCTTTCTGGTCGGATACCTGGTGTTCACTGACAAACCAGCTAAGCCAGGTTTAAATGAAAATCCACAACAGGCTGTTGAAAAATGCTTTTGATGTCCAGCTTGCTAAATGTCCGGATCACATGGATGCACTGATTTCATATTAGCGTTAAAAATTTGAATCTTGTTTCCTCTCCTCCATCGCTCCTGAGATTTCAAAGAACGATTATTATTATTATTGGTTTATTAAAAATGTCGTGATGTCTGAAACAGAACACGATGTGGTATGTATTCCACCTAAAGCGATAATGGGATTGGACAGATTTGACGACAAACAGCAGGAATTTGCATGTGTAATGGCCTACTAAATGGTCAATATTGATCAAGAAAATCATATTTGCTCTTTTGATACTACTATGTCTTTGGTAGAAAAGTGAGTTCCATACAATCAAGTAGAGGACAAGCCAAGGAAACTTGAATATTTCGTTTCCTGTGGTGAGTTATGTCCAGCTTCAAAGTAATATTAATGTAGTATATGAAGGTTTGCGTGTAGTGCGTATGATAACTTCCACCCAAAGTTTGTGTGAACTCATTTGGAGTATAATACGTAAGACACTGGGAGAAAAGCCTTGAAACAGGTTTAATGCATGTAATAGAACCGATTAGCAAGACCTAAATGCGAAGTGCGATCGTTGCAACACTTATATCTTACTGATAAAGTAGTGGATTTTACCACTACACCATTGTATAAAAACCGACTGATGTAGACTAGTAAGTAACTGGTTGATAATAGAAGTAACTGCGCAGGACTTGATGTATTCACTGAAGCTTATCAGTCCATTTGCAGTAAACTTGAAAGCGAAATTAGTAAGTTACACAGTTTGAAGTTAAAATTCTAAACCGTTCCCTTCAGAAAACAGAAATATTCAGATCAGAATAAGCAGTGTGCTTGTTACCATAAATGGCAATCAAAAAAAGCAAGAATTCTGGTGATCTGAATTGATTCGGCTGTCTGTAGTATGTCAAACTGGATACACAACCGCTGATGAAATGGCCATCTAGTGTTTAGACTGCTTTAACCTTTTAGCTGGCACTATTGGTTTTTGTGATAGGTTTTTTACTACTCATGTTAGTGAGTAGTTTATTCTACCTTGCGACAATTCCACTGGCAGTTCCAGATTTGTTTTGTTTAAACTTCAACTTTCTCCATATAAGTTATATAAGTTCAATTTCTGTGCACTATTTATTGGTTTTGGAGTCTTTTACTAACGGGCACCTTGTCAAACTTACAAGCACATCAAAATTTCTCCATAAACTTAATGAAGTTCCAAACTGTACACTGCTGATGGGAAGCCGATGTGATAAACAAGAGTAGCATCTTATTCTGTACAAGGCATTGTTTTCGATTCATTCAAGCGTATGTAAACGTCATATGAGGATGGAATAGTCATGTATACACTCTCTACCAAAAATTTGTTGAAACCAGTGTTTTGACTTTTCCATTGACTGACAGGGATTCGACCTTCAGTTGAAATATTCATGAGGAATTCCCATTCGAGTATTAATGAAAGCAAGAAAAGTTGTTCATCGAAAATGCTTTTCTTGGGGCGATGCCATTTTCCACCCTAGCTGTACAATCGCATTTACACACAATCTCTTTTTAATGAAGGAGGGTAGTCATTAATGTGATGAATTGTCGCAGAGATAGTTGTTAGTGTTAGTCAGTGCCCTAAAGAATTTGAACAAGTGTTTCGGAGTTACGTAATAAGATGAAGAACTTAGTGAGTGAGTTATAACCAGAATGCGCATAGAAACGAGGTTAAATATGAAATTATGTAAGAATTCTAAAAAAATACAACAGTTGTAAGGAGTTAGAAACACAAACAAACAAATGAACATCAAATTAGTAGAAATCAACGATGTTGTTACCATGATAGTAGAAGTGGTTGAATAATTTTCTCTTGTATGCGCAGCTTCTGTCTCTCTAACTGAGTGGCTAAGGCTTCAGTAATGTAGGGAAGACGAAAGGGTATTGCCTTTAAGAGGTTACTCTTCACTTGGTAGATCGTTTAGGAGGAAACGTTTATTGAGGTGGAACGCCCAGTGTTGATAAGGTATTCGATTTTCGTGCTGCTTTTAGAGCCACTATGGCTTTCTGAAACCATGCGGTATAGTATTCTTGAATCCCTTCAGATGAAATACGTGATGAACAACCAATATGCATGGCTCCAAAAGAACGGGTGAAATGATAAATGCACAACGGAGTGATCATATGAGAGATCTTGTCCTTTAGGTTTCTGCAGACCAGCTGATAATTGTGAGATATTATGCCTAGCCTTGCTATGAAGAAAATTTTTCGTAAACCAGGCGAAATGATCCTCTTAAGGACATAACTGAGTAGGTCACCTTTGAAGTCAGGGTTTATGTAAAGTTTCTTTTTTGGCAAGGATGGCGTCTCTTATCTTTGAATATTTGGCGTGATGCTCTTTTTTGTCAATAAATCTTGGTGGACATCCTTTTTGCATGAAGATTTCTTTAAAAAATGTAATTCTTCTTCCAAAGCATCAGGGCAACAGATGCGTTGGACGCGAGTGGCAAGAGATTTAATTAGGTTTCGTTTATGACTAACTGGTGCCCAGCTGTAGAAACGTGTCAGCTGGCCATTCTATATGGATTTCCTAAAGATCAACCTTTTACAGTTCTGCCGTCTGTTCAGTTTCTAGTTCAGGAGTGAAGTCTGTTGCTTGTTTGTCCCAACTCATCACTTTTGTTACTACTCTCTTTCACGAGAAAGAGACTGTATATAAATTAGATTGTACGGCTAAAGGGGGAAGTGGATTCGCCAAGAGAAGGGCCCCTTCACTAATCTAATTGTCATGTTTTTAGCAATAGGAATACTATGATTATTCACCGGAGATCGAAGTACATCCAGCTGACAAGTCCAGAATACGGCGAATACTCTTAGCGCAAAAATGGATCTCGAGAACCAGTGGCTTAGTGCATAACATTCTCACTGTTAAAATGGTAGCTGCTGCACCTGAGTCCCCGTAGGAACATCATCACTGGGAGTGTAAATACATGCAGTTGATTTGTCCAAAACGATCACCACTACCAATCAAATAAATTAAATATATAAATGGTTTATAATGACAAGTTAAACAACACTGGGAGACTGACTTACGATAAATTTTACTATTTCATTTGTTGATAAGTAATGCCTTGAACTGTCGATTAGGTATCCTCTGTGAGAATATAATGGAGCGTCAAATATTATACCCCCTTCAATCACATTCTATAATAACAATAACAATAATAACAATAAAAATGAGTTGTTGAGACCAAGATTCAATTACACATACCGTCTCCATTGGACTTCGATAAACTAACTGAAGTATTGTCTCCAATCCGTGTAATATTCCCCATACTTCTTCAGAGTCAATTACAATCTTCTCACCAAGTATCCACAATGAATCTACAACATATACACATATTAGTTACACAGATCTTTACAACGTACACGACTCATTCATTGATTCGGATGGCCATAGTCTATTATGTGATTCATCACAGATTTTATTCAGTTGAATTTTGATTATATTAACTGTTTTATTAGACAGTGTAACCTTTTCAATAGGATATTGACGTGATAATAAAAGACGTTGTTCGAATCGTCTCAATGCCTCCATGAGTATGTAACAATTTTCATGTGGATTGTCATAAGTTAACTTTTCATCAAGATGATGATATATCCCTGTTGAATGTCGTCTAGCCGGCGCTGGAACTAGACCTTGACAGTATAGTATGCAGTAGATTGAAATGTAGACTACGTAAAGTTGACATACTGTAGAAAACCTCAGCATTCCTGTAGTCACCAGAAACTGAATTATCGATAGTAATAATGTCATTTAAAATAGTTATGAGTATGGAAATCAACCAATCAGGGGATAGTTAAATACGAAGACATCTACTGGTGAAGCATATTCGCTGTGTGTGTTGTATGTTTGCGTATGTATTTGCATGTGCATTGAAGCTTAATCGATTTGTTCGATTATGAAGATTGGAATAAGTATTTCAATGAACTGTGGTCCAGATTTGACAGAATAGTTCTAAAATATTTGGGCGTCGAGTGAGAAGTAGACATTTGTAAAAGATTATATTTGTAATATCTCAGCGATATTGAAATGAGTAATTCCAACGTTTCGTTCGGCAATCTGGTCCGAAATTCTTCAGGGAAATTAATCGAAATTAACATAACAGAGGTTTTATATATAAAAGGCACATCTTTTGTTTTTAAAAACTTTGTCCAATCATGATTCATAAACACAAGTATTAACAAATATAATAAACAAAATTGTATGAGCTGTGTTCAAAATTTGACCTCGGACTTACAAATATTGGTCTACCTTCGTTAAACACTTTAAACAGAGTGTGCATGCGTGTGTGTGTAAACAGTTGTAAAACATTTCTCAACGTCTCCATAGGAAGATATAGACAGTCAGGAATTTGACCAAGTATTATTAATTAGTGATACATATCCATTTTTATTTACTAATCAGGATTTCCTATGCATCAGCTAACAACAAACCTTCATGTCTGTTTAAACTGCTAGTATCTAGAATTTTGTGATTAGACGTATTTTCAAAATTATGGTGTTTAGGATTAGAGTTTAGTTTAGGCACCCTGTCGAACGTATTGCACTGTCTTCTTTCTGAATATTGAGCTGCTTTATTCGACCTACTGGAGTTGTCAGGTGACTCGACAGCTACGGATTTAGGATGTGCATTTTGTTCCATGCATATGTATCACTAATTAATAATACTTGGTCAAATTCCTGACTGTCTATGTCTTCCTATGGAGACGTTAAGAAATGCTTTACAACTGTTAACACACACACGCATGCACACTCTGTTTAAAGTGTTTAACGAAGGTAGACCAATATTTGTAAGTCCGAGGTCAAATTTTGATCACAGCTCATACAAGTTTGTTTATTATACTTGTTAATACTTGTGTTTATGAATCATGATTGGACAAAGTTTTTAAAAACAAAAGATGTGCCTTTTATATATAAAACCTCTGTTATGTTAATTTCGATTAATTTCCCTGAAGAAGTTCGGACCAGATTGCCGAACGAAACGTTGGAATTACTCATTTCAATATCGCTGAGATATTACAAATATAATTTTCTACAAATGTCTATTTCAATGAAGGTTTCCTTTTTCACAAACGGACATAGGTTAGACGGATAAACAATGGAAACAATCTATCACTACGGAGTTGTTCACATCTTACTTGGGACACTTCCACAATGCACTTTAGAGACTCCTTCACCACTATGTTTGTTTAGTGTGAAGTGCATGGTCATCCATAGCATTAGTTGAAAGTGTCGTTATATCTGAAACTTAGCAGAAGTTAAAATTACTGATGCGTCATCGAGTTTCAGATGAAAGCCTGAATCATCAACATTCTGCGCCTCTAAATGGAAGGCTATGACTGACTGACTGGTTTCAACATGTAACTTCGCGCAGATATTCGCCAGTTCCAGTTGCTAGTCTCCATGTAGCACTTAAAGCAAGAGAAGAGAGTAAACAGAGATTCAAAGCAGATGATAAACAGATGCATAAGTGAGGGAAAAAGAATAATAATATGGAAGAACAATATACTCTTATTGTATAGGACAGATCCATATCATCAACTGTTTTCAGTCTTCATTGGTTCTTACCATACCGAGGATCCCAACTAGTCAGGCAGTCTGCACCTACCTAAGTGGCTGGCACAAACTAACTGTTAGGTATTTTATTAACTGGTGAAGCCATGTTCTTGCTTGACCACCACTAGCTCTTTTCCAACCTGGTCAGTCCTATGTTGGTGGCTAACATTGCCTTCTGTCGAGGAAGGCGATGGCTATGGATGCATTCGTAACACATTTCCTAATCATCTCAGCTGGCGTAACTTCGAAGATTCGTTTACCGGTCTCCCCTTCTTACCTAGGACTTGATCAATTCCTAACCTCAATACAATACTACTCACTGTATTATGCCACCTGACAGAGGAGATAGAATTTGGACATCTTTGACCAAAGACAGCTAGCAAGGCTTTTCACCTGTTCCGCTTTCAATGGCCATGTCTCACAGCCATAAATAATAATAATGGCTTTATTCCAAACAGTATTTGTGGTACAGGTATGGAATTTTCAGCGTTCATTACAATATTGCATCTAATTACCTCATAAATTTTATATGGATTTAAAAATATAAAGCAACAACAACAAAAAGAGAAATAAAAGAAATAGAAAAGAACAGCAATGCATTCACATATTTAAACAACGCACCACAGGATATGATATATAAAATTAGTGTGTAATAGAATATATGAGCAACAATATAATAGTAACAAAGAAAGGAGAACAAAAGTTAATGGGAACTATTTGTTAGAGTGCCGCATTAAGGTGATCGTGTCATGCCTAACAGTTTTCTCATCACATAACAGCTGTGCCAGATAAGGTATTGTGGAGTTTTTGTACCTGGTAGTCCTGGCATATAGCTTCCTATAGTTGCTTCTAGTTCTATCAGATGAAATGCAAGGAGAGAGCTGCGTGTGGAGAGGGTGTTCGGGGTCTGAGAATATAGAATTCGCTAGTCTCTTACATGACATTATATGTCTATCCACAATTGTGTTAACCAGTTGGTTTAACGAAATTCCACTTGCCCTACTAACAGCTTTTAGTGCCCTATGCAGCGAAGCGAAGTCTTTCTAAAGTAGTCCAGGAAAGATTAATGGGGAGCAGTAAAGAGGGATGGGTAGAATACAGGAATTGACAAACTGAGAAAGCAAAGACTGCTTTATACCAGACTGCCTAAACTTCCTAACGTAGAACGTTAAGCGAAACAGCTTTCTAGTCACTAACAAGATGTGAGAGGACCAGGAAAGATCGGAGGAAATATTCAGTCCAAGGTACTTGACATTAGATGTAGTTTCAACCTCTATGCCGTCAATGATAGTGGGACCATGTGAGCTAGCTAGTTGTTGAAGGTCACTTTTTCGTCTGAAAGTAAAATTTACTACCTGACATTTAGACGGATTCAGCTTAAGACCGTTTGAAGAGGACCACTGACTAATTTCCGAGAGAAAGTTATTTAATATGGAACAGTCTGACTGAGAGTTGACAGGCATGGAGACAGAGAGGTCATCAGCATACTTGACAAAATTTGCTACATCAGAATGGGGCAAGTCATGTAAGAAAAAAGAAAAGAGAAAAGGAGTAAGAACAGCACCTTGAGGAACACCAGCTAAAGTAAGTGAGGTAGTGGAGGACTTTCCATTGTAGACAGTGTACTGCTTCCTATCAGAAAAGTAGGAATACAACCACTTATTTATCCAGCTCTCACTCTGTGTTGCAGCAAGCTTACTTAGCAAGAGAGACCTAGGTACAGAGTCAAATGCAGATGTGTAATCAAGGAAGGCACACCGAACATATTTGGCTCCTCTATCTAAACTAGAGACTATATTATGATATAGAACAACAGCGGCATCTAAGGTACACCTACTATGTTTATAGGCAAACTGGTTGGGGTCATTAAAAGGCTTTAAAGAGGGTTCAAGATTAAGTAAAATAAGTCTTTCCATAACTTTTAAAAAAGGTGAGGTAATAGCGATGGGTCTAAACTTGACAGTAGGTCCACTTGTTGATTTGGGCACTGGAACAACCTTGATATTTTTCCATGAGTCAGGAATAATACTTTTGGAAAAAGATTCATTGAAAATGTCGGTTAATGGGTAACATAAGATGTCAGTACACTTCTTAAGGATAACAGCAGGAACTCCATCAGGACCAAGGGACTGGGTAGGTTTGAGAGATTGAAGACACTTGAGGACATCATTCGTGTTAAAAGATGAGAAGCAGTCATTATTTATACTATTAGATTTGGGAATCATAACATCTGCAGGGATACATATGAAGGATTTGTTAAGCATATCAACATCAACGGAAGTATCATTCATTATTTGCTTACCAAATGTGATTTCCTTTAATAGCTTCCACATATTAGATGACGATTTACATGAGAGAAACTTCTGGTTATAGAGAGCATTTAGTCTTTGTTATTCGGCCTTAATTAAAGTGTTAATTCTCTTAACGCCAGATTTATTTCTCATTTTGTACAACCTCTCTTTTTCACAGCGAAGCTTTTTGAGTTGAGAAGAGGCGAAACGTTCGAACTTTAAGAAGATTGTCTCTTTAGGACAACAAACATCAAGACAGAAATTGAGATAATGTGTTATGTTACTAATTGTGTTGTCAAGAGCTTGTTCAGTAAACAGGTCCCAGTTTGTGTCTTTTAACATTGTCCTTAGATTCTGTATGTTGTCATGTGAATAACATCTGTGTTGTGTTTTCTTTCCAAGGTGGGAGAAGACCCTTTTTTGCAGCTTTCCATATACCTTGGGCAATACTCTTATGATGCAGTGATCAGAGTTAAGTAGTGGGGCTCTTTTCCGAGCTTCAAATATTCCTATGTCATTTGTGAACACAAGATCTAGAATATTATCCATTCGAGTCGGGAAGTTGACAATGTTATCATGACCAAGTGAAATAAGGAAATTGTGATCACTAGAATTGAAATCTCCAGTAACAATGGACAACGAGTTTCCGAAGGAGGTGGCAGCAAAGGAGGTAAATTCATCAGCAAATAAAGACAATTCAGTGGAATTGCATCCAGGCGCAATATAAATGTTCGAGATGTATATGTAGTTATATTTTGACAAATGTTTAGGTCGACATTTGACGGTGAGGCAGTCAATGTTGTCACTAGAGAATTTGAAACATACTTTATCAGATGTACACCATTGTGAATTTATGAAGATGGCGACACCGCCACCACGTTTCTTCCTAGAACTACATCGATCTTGTCTG
Source organism: Trichobilharzia szidati (assembly GCA_944472155.2). Classification (NCBI taxonomy): domain Eukaryota; kingdom Metazoa; phylum Platyhelminthes; class Trematoda; order Strigeidida; family Schistosomatidae; genus Trichobilharzia; species Trichobilharzia szidati. The sequence goes on from OX235271.1 coordinate 191,684,155, forward strand.
AATAGTTTGAAATCATGCAGATACACTAGATTGTCATCGTATAGATCATGTAGCCATGTTTCTTGAAGTGATATGATCCCAGTATTTCGATATATAATGGAAGACACAAGTGATTGAAGACAGTTAATCTTGGCTGGCAGGGAGCGACAGTTAGTACTCATGATTGCAGGAACAGTCATAAATTGAATAGGGGTGTTTTTTAGGCTCTTTGCCACCCGGCATGATGCTTTTTCTTGTCTTTATTATGGTATTTCCGATCAGTAGGTTTCAAGGATATTAAATACTCACGAGAATAAATAATCCGATTAGAGGACATATTAGAATAAAATTTAATTATTTACAATGAATTGGAAATGAGCAATTAGATGCAATATGATTTGTAATGATTAAGGTATTTGGTAGCCCAGGATTTAAGCAGGCCGCCAAGGAGGACGGAGCAAACCTTTGAGCAGTACACATCTCCTTCGATCGATAGGCAGCCGGATATCAGGTCTACGCCAGAGATGGCTTAAGTTAGCATTTGCCCAACCATCCTTCTGTTTCCGTGCTCAGATTTAAAGTGGTCAACCCGCTGGGCTGGCTGATGCAACTTCTCAAATAATTGAAGTAGTCAACACGTTCCACTACTTCACCCCCTATCTTTAAGCTAGGAGTGAGTCGATGTAGTCCAGTCCTGTAGCACCATCTTACATTTGACAGAGGCAAATCTCATGCCAGACATTCAAAGATTGCTGCTTAAAATGTCCTAAAGACTCCATCTCTTGTCCCAGTAGGTGGTCGAATGTGTGCGGTACATCTGAATTATATTATTATTATTGTTCCCTTGGGTTCCTAGTGGAACATAGGGCTTCAACTGCACGCCTCCACTTGCTTCTGTCTTCTGCTGTACTTTTCACTTGCTTCCATGTTATTCCATACTGTTTCATCTCCTCCTCACACGATCTCCTCCATGTCACCCTTGGACGTCCCACTCGCCGCTTCCCTTTCGGGTTCCACTCGAGGGCCTGGCGCGCGATGTCACTCAACGGCCTCCTCAGCGAGTGTCCAATCCATCTCCACTTTCTCCTGCATATTTGTTGGACGATTGGCTCCTGTTTTGTTTGTTCCCATGGTACATCTGAATTGAAAACCATATATTCGGTCGCTAAGAAAATAACGAATAACTTGACAAAGACTATCTTTATCTACAAAATAATTTTGAAAAGTTGTGCAACCATATGAATATCTACCAAAAATGAATGGTAAACTACCAATGAGTGATTTAGGGAGTGATATAATTGGCATTGAGAACAAACAGCTTAGCAAAGAATCGCATTCTGGCAAGTTCATTCACTTAGCTGCACAATCGCGATTATGTATAATTGTTTTCGTACGTATATTGTGTGTATATTAGGCTTCTCAAACAAGAATAAAAATTAGCTTGAGTTATTGCTTAGATTATCAGATATTTCAATAATGTGATGAATAATGAAAATTGTAACTAGGGGGAGTGAGGTGGAAGATTAGTAAGTTTTGACTGGGGTTATATGAAAGTATGAAAACGTCCATAAAAAAGTAAATATTAATAGAAGACCTCGGAGACATTTATCAAAAATTATGTAATAGGGTCAACTCTGTCTGTCGAAGGCATTTTCGAAGTCAATGAAGTTAAGGTACACGTTTGACTGGCATTCCATATTCCGTTAGATAATGATGTGTAGAAATTAGATCACGTCAGCACATGATTTGCCTTTCCTGAATCCAGCTTGTTCTAGTTGGCATTCCCAGCTGGCCTTCAGTAGCTTGTAGACATTCAAGATTTCCACTTTCGTTGGAAGATTGGAGTCCACTGACAGGAAATTCTGTGAGTTGCACGTGATGGTTGATTCAGTCCATTATTTTTCTTGTATCTAATCCTTCGTAATTCCGTTCCCTTGACCATATTTTATTCCTTTCACCTGCATTGATCTCCCCATAGATAGAGACCTGGTTATCCGATATAATATCCTGAGATCTCCCTTACCTCCGGCCTACCTGTTGTGCTTCTGTTGTTGGCCACTGTGTCGTAAAATCGTCTTTCCTAGCACTCGTTTTCACTTCCTTATTCAGTGCAGTGTACATTCAACTCAGCTTCTCCTTCTGTTGCCCGTCTTTCCATTGAGTACTAATCTTCTCTTTCACCATCCTCCTCTCCTCTCTTCCATTAGCTTCAATGTAGGTGTCCACTGACAGCCATTCCTCGTTTTGTTTCTTCCTTCTTCCTCTAACAGCTGTAATCGTTTCCTTGTATATCACCTTCAGAAAATCGCAACGTTCTCTCACGCAGGTTTCCTCAGTGATGCAACGCAGTTTCTTCAACTTTGCTTAGATCTGATTTGTAGCGAAGGCATCCCCTGTGGTTTGTCCTTCAGTTTCTGAATATTGAACTTGAATTACAGTGGCCTGTCTCCAGTTGTTTTCATGGATTTCAGCTTCACCATGAAGGTATGTTCCTTGAACTAGATGTCCATCTGAGTCCCCGTCTGCTTCCCTTCTCGACTTTGTGTCCGACAGACTAGCTGCGTCTCCACTTCCTTGAGATTGAAATGAAATCACTTTGGTTTGTGGTGTGTCCATCAAAAGAAACCCATATTGCTGGCCTTCAGTACATCCTTGTGTTTGCACACGCTCCCTCCGATCACCAAATCCCTGAAAGAGCAGAAGTCAGAGAACAGTAGTTCTTCGTTCTCATTAATTTCTCCGAGCCAGAGCCTCTCCACTTATGATGAGTTCTCTTCCCATGCAGAAATTCTGTCCAACGAATCAGCAGAATTTAGGATTTAAGGATTATTCAATTCCATCCCACCATCTGAATATAAATATTCTCGATTTATGATCTGAAGGTTCTGGTTATGATCTCTGGGGCAGTCATAGGTCCCCACATTCTGATAAGTCCCCAAAACTGAAAAGAAACGGCTGTCTAGCTTACATGAGATTTCAATACTTCTCTAGGCGATGTCAACTTGCCACAATATCCACCCTGAATTATGACTAAAAAATTAGAAAAGCCACCCACACCACAGACTAATGATAGTTGATAAGTGAACAAGCAATCCAACTTACAAATTCTGTCACCCATCTGATTTCTACTCCTACAAACCGGCTGACTGATTGCCATCACGATTCTCAAAATATAAATTTCAAATTGACATGGGTTTAATCAGCAGCTCAATTGTAGTTGCATTTCATGCGAATATTTTCCTTAATGATTCTGAACAGTAACAGAAGTATGTGCAATTATATATGTAATGCAGCCAAGCAACTTGGAGATTAATCAGATTCATCTTCAGGATGCATACATCTAGCGGAAAGCATTCTACTGTAGACGCATTCACCAGGAGACGCTATTCCAGCATTTTCTGAACATGCAGTATTTTAAAGGATGCTGTGTGTCTACAAGTTGCCTGAAAACTACACTATTTCATTATTTACCTCTCAAAGGACAGATTTATTGAGATGTGCTAAGGAGACAAAAAGACAAACTGCATTTACACATTCCAGGGTACTTCCTACCTCAAGTGCGTGCAAATTCATAAATAAAACTGCCATTAATATTAACACCCTATTTATGCAATATGGCTAGGCTTAATTAATATTCGATACGGAATACAAGTACATCTGATGGGAAGACTCTTTTCGATGCCACTGTGATCACCAAAATATGTTCCTTTCTCGAGTAGTAACATTGTTATCACATTCATTTTCCTTGAACATGATCCCACAGAATTCTGACTGACGAAACCGTATCAAATTAAAGTACCTCCAAATCAACACGCCAACCAACTCTGCAAAATATTTCAAAGTTAATGACTCCAGTATAAGTATTTTCACGAGTTTAAATCGTTTTATAAACGACAATAATCTTTGTTGAGGGTTGACGCTGGAAAAACATTCACCGATTGTGAGGTATATCCAGTTGATCTCGGAGGCCATAATTCCCAATGAAGTTGGTTGTTCACATTTACGTGATTCAGTGCAACAGTGATGAAAATAACGAAAACACTATTCGAAAGTGTAGCCAATTTGTCGAATCAAAACTATTTATTACATATGAGTGTTTGAAACACTTCCAAACTGACACGAGTTAGACAATCACTAAATACCAAGAAGCACCATACAAGTGCTTCAATTTAATTCACAGCTCTTCAGTAGTTGACACTGAGGTCAACTGCTGACGAAATCTACTTCGACGACTTTCAAATCTCAATATATCAAGGCTTCAAATGATTGTCAACTGAATTCCATCGTCTGTTTCCTACTCTCATTCAACCGTGTATCATCACAACTTATTATTATCAGTTTGTGTGACACAGTGTTGTCAGAAATTCTATCATATTAACGTCATCACGAATCGATTAATAATAAGGTGTAATAAGAGATATTTCGTAAAATAAGTTAGTTGGATTATATCCAACTCGAACTTCAACACACGTCACATTAACTTAGAGAGATCACTGAGTCTTAAGACATGAGAAACTTCATTCACTTTGTCGACTATCTAATAATTTTGTGTGTAGTTTGTAACACACTGAGTTGTTACACGCTCAGATATGAGTTTACCAACTTACTTCGAAGTATCGTTTTTAGTTTTACATCAAAAGCATAGACACATTTCACGAGATACTTGAATATGCACTTTGCACACATCGAACTAATGTGTCATGAATTATTTGTGCGTCAACAGCATTTGTGGATGCTTTGAATCTGTTAAAAGTTTACCTGAATCGAAGGTTAGTCAAAATACGAGATTTCAGAATGAGAATAAAAAATGTAGCCAAATAGAGATTATTATCTCAAGTTGATTGTACCTCAGATTATTATCAACTACTTACAATCTAAAAAATAACAAAATATATAAACTACAAACGCAAAGGTTTCAAAGTACACCATTGTCGTGTTGACTGTGAACTGTTTACTGGGACTGTAATTAGCATAAGTCTAAAAGGTTTGAGCAGTTAATTTATTAAGTGTTAAACGATTGACAAAGTCTAGAATAATTAGACGAATATTCGTAAAGAAAAGGATGTTAGAGCTCGAAGTTTTGCATGGAAATAAAGATATCTAATTGATATCACCTTGTGATCCAGTCTGGAATCAATCAGTTCCTACAAACTAATTCTGAGAATGAATTGAGTATAGCAAGAAATATTCTTGAAGACAAGATTGAATACCAGATAAAATTAGGAAGAGAATTATTACAACAGTTAAAAGAGTCAAAACAATAACGACTTGTAAAAGACTTAGAAGGAAAAGGAGATTTGATAGCCTACTTTGTAGTTTGCCTTAATAAACATCCTACCTAGTCTATTTATGAAGTTACTGTACAAATCACTATTAGCAACAAAAACGACAAGATATGATACGATACCCACGACTCAAGAAGACAGGAAGAATATATAAATAGTGCGTGTGAATTTCTTCTGAACATATAGATGAATTCCAATGGCTTCAGGCGTATGTTCAGTCTGAATAAGGTAGTTACATTTAAATGCCATGTTGACATCCACTTTATTTTTAGTATCGTCGAAATGAGCTAAAACAGAGCTATAAAAAGACCTTGTTTCTCCTAAAAAATGTAGATCCTTTCAACGCTTAATTATTTAACCACTTATATTATTCCAGATTTATTTTACCTATAGTTCCTATTATTGTTTTGTTGTCAGATGAATAAAAGTAAACGTTCAAACATTTGGTTTTGTGATTCATATATGGCGGTGTTGTTAATACCCTAAGCAATTGTGAAGAATCAGACAAATAACGAAGATGACACCATATTGTTTTCCTCCATTTGTTCCATTTGCTTTGTTTAAGTTTCTCAACGGGAACAACTGACTGAAAATAGCCCCTCCTTCTTCTTGGAGCACCCAGTGTACGATATTATACTTGGTGTACAAAGTTCCACTATACACCTTGATAAGAAACTAGATATAAGAAAAATGAATATCTTTTGGAACTGTACATTATTGACGAATTCCCACCTTAGACGATCTCAATTTATGGATTTGCTGTCCGCAATATAAACGTTGGAGTTCTCAGTTATTTTAAACCCACTTAAGAGTCTAAATGGATGCATCATTGCATTAGTCATTTTTGCGCAATCTGTTCACCAACAGGACGTTTGGGCTGCGTTGTTTTATTTTTTTAGGTGGAGGATTTAGTTGCAAAGTTTTTACTATTCTTCTTGTTAAGACCGGCATCTTGTAATCTGTCATTTTTCCAATGAAAGAGGTTTCAACGCTGCACTACAGCCTGCACTTTAGGGAATTTTCATCCTTTAGTGTACACTTAATTTTTGAAATAATTTTTTAAAGCTTAAATGCTTATCCATATATCCATTTGGAAGTTGTAGTTCAAAGACATTCACTGTCTACATTTAACTGTTGTGTCACAATCTCAAGCCAAGCTGATATTGCAGAATAATTTGGTTAACACCGCAAACTTACAGACTCATCCTGAGCTTCATTCATTTGCATGACGTATGCTCTTAAGTAGTACTTGGTAAATGTATTCTGATGGTCTTTAAACATTGAAAAGAGTTGAAATGATTCATCAACAACGAATATTTTTTGATTTTGATTGTAGCTTGATTTCACGCCGTATTTTTGGTACAAGCTTGGAATTTTCAGCATCCGATGTCGGTTGCCCAAATTTGCACCCGACCATAGATATCGGGTGTGCGTTGGCAGGGGATCGAACCTCGGACCATGTGCATGGTCGGCGAGAGTCCTAACCGCTGTGCCACCGACACGATTACTAATTTTTAAGCGTGAAATCTTGTCAAAATAACATTATAGATCCTAGAAGTAGAGAACTCATCCTTAAGATAAAAACACCAGTTTTGGTGAAGAGGCTTTTTTGGTGAATTCATTCTTTTCTTTAGCTGTGCAAGCGCATTTAATTAGAATATTTTCACAAAGTAGGAGAGTAACCAGAGACACAGAGAAGATGTCACATCCAAAGTCGCTAACACCAACCAGTGCAGATGAGATGTTCAATTTGGGAGTTAGAGTTACGTAATAAGACCAATAATTTAGTGGATGAGTTATAGTTATGAGGCACAAAGAAACGAAAGGAAATATAAAGTTATGTAAGAGTTCTAAAGAAATACAAGAGTTCCTAGGTGTCAGGAAAACAAACAAAGAAACGAAAAGCAATTAAGTAGAAATCAGCAAGTTTGTTACCATGACAGTGGTTGGATAATCTTCTTCTGCATGTACAGCTCATGCTTCTCTAACTGAATGACTAGGGCTTCAGCAGTTCAAAGACGACGAAGGCCTTTGACAATTCATTTTTCACTTTGTAGATCACTTTCAAGGAGGCGTTTACTGAGATGAAGTGACAAGTGTTGACAACATGTTAAATTATTGCGCTCTTTATACAGCCACTACTATCTTACCCCAACCAGTGCTCCCGAAACTATTCAAACAGGTTACGTGTCAAACGACCAATGTACCTGGCTGCATAGCAGCCGGTGAAATCATTTTGATGTGGTTGTGTTCTCTGAGCTGGATGGTTCATTTGTAAAGCTTCCATTACCGTACTAGGTAACATCTTCAGCATATACTTCAATTTGAATTGAGCCTTTATACTTCTCCACGAGTTTAGTAGTCATCGCTTCTGGTGACCTGACCTTGAAGGTGACTGGTCGTATTTTTGTGTTTTCACACCCTCTAGGCTACTTGCATTGAAACTGATTGTTTCCTTTACTTGAACTTTGACCCTTTGTGTGTGAGATTTCCTTCTTATCGGTTGGTAAATTTTGTCTATCTCGATGTGTCTATTGATTGACGATTCACTGGAATACCAGGCTACTAAAAAAATTCTCTGGCATTCTTAGTGTTTACTCTGTCTAATATTTGAAAGCTGGTTGTCCGAGTCAAACTGATGTCCATGGTTGTCTGTATACAGCGATATGAGGTAGTGGATGTCATGTCTTTTGACGGCTAGTTTATGTTCATGGATACGAAGTTGAAGGGGACGTCCACTTTGGCCAATGTAGCGTTCTCGCAGTTGTTACACTTTATTATGTAGATGATGTTGGTTTTATCTTCTTTCGTTATTGCGTCTTTTGGTTGACATAAAGCTGAGTGAAGTGATTTTGTTGATTTGTGTGCGACGTCAATTCCTAAAAGTTTGAAGAGTCTTGCAGTAATTTCTGAGATGTCCTTTATATATGGTAGGGCGATTTACTTTATGCTTCCCTTAGGGGCCTTTGATTTGTTTGGTCGGCTTGGGAGTAGATGTCTTTTGATGAAATTCCGTGGATATCCATTCTTTCGGAATACGTCCATGAGATATTTTTCTTCAATTTTCCTCAAGGTGGGAATGCTGCAATGAGTCCTGGCCCTCTTGAGTAGTGTTTGTATACAATTCCTTTTCTGTGTTATTGGATTGTTGATGGTGAAATAAACAGCTAAAGGAAATGAGTTCTCAGAGAAGAATCACTTCGCTGAACTACATGTTTTATTCACATTAATGTGTGCATGGTGATTACTCATGAATTTATCCTAAGACAGGGGTCTTAAATACAATGTAAAGCGTAGTGAATTTCAATCCACAAACAAGTTCATAATACAGTAGTTCATTTATCTAGAATAGATTTCAGGAAACTGTTACATACCTCAAGGAAATGAGGATTTCCTAATATCACTGAGATAACACAGCGTGACGTTAAACCGATTCACTTTACTCTATTATACCAAGGTTGTTTTGCACGCAAGTGAAAACGGATTAATAGAAGATTCACCAAACAAGAAGAAATGATTTTTTCAAGAGTTGCTTTTGACTCACGTTACTGGTTTCACGTTTGTTCACGGACTGATGTCAGTCAGAGGGCCAATAGAAACCAAGGAGTGCTGTACACTTCTTTCATCCTAATCAGTATACAAACATGGCTGTCAAGTAAGATAGTGAGCAATCCAATGGGTGATGAATTCTAACTTTCATCGATTCGCGATTTACTCACTCGGTGATCGAAGTTGAAACTAATCAAATGGCTGCAAACCAGATGTTAAAGATTCATCTGATTTTCACTAATAACTCTCTATAGCACGAAACTGACTGTAGTTCAGATTTTTCCCTGTGTGTAACACGCACTTCTTCTGTGGACACCAGATACGATTACCCAGAAAGGCTTTGACCAGTAGTTGGAAATAAACAACATCTGAAATAACTGATCACAGATTAAGAGATTTAAATAATCAGTAATGAAGACAGAGTTGAACATAAAGAAACAAAAATATACAGCAGATATCGTTTACCCTCGAGAAGATAACTAGACCAGACCAAATAGGAAGTTGATACACTAAATAGGATCAATTCGAGTAGAAATCAGCAACTATGGCCATGAAGTAACAAAATGGTAAACAAAAAATTACTACGTACTAGTAATAAGTAGTACGAAGATAAACACAAATGAAACAGTAAGAAGGAAGATTAGAAATAATTAGCAAATGATAATACTCAACCACCACATGAGTGCTGTTTATCGCCACATTGGTTTTAGAGTAACGAACGCTTTTCTCGCTTACCTGATTTTAGTCGGCTTTGTCATCACCATCCGTGCCAACCCTGCAATGACTAGGACGTCAACTACATAGGTAAAACTAGTAGGTCAGGGGTAATCAGATTGTCAGAACATAAGAATTTAGCTAAGGTAAGAATGGTTGACCCAGAGAAGATAAGTAATTTAGAAAAAAGCTCGGCAATTGCAATGCATGCATTAACACACAACCACACAATATGGTGGGAGAGGGTTAAAATTCTAAAAAGTAATCTAGGTAGATGGAGAGAGAGGTTGATTACTGAATCCTTGTTCATCGAATCTACACCCAACACATGCAATAGGAATGAATCATCACTCATACCTGAAATATGGAAAATAATACTACCAATCAAATCAAGTGAAAATCAAGTGAAAAACAACGGAATTATATAAATGAATTTAGGAAGTCGTGTGATTACCTTGATATGATTATGAGCAATAAATTGTGCTCGAAACGTCATCAGTAAATATTACTGTATAACACTGTGAGACTCTTGATAGAGTCAAAATAAAATTTACCCATAATGGAATTACACTCTACCACAGTGCCCAAGTTTTATTCTTATATCAATAGTTGAAACCATGCTTCAGGCTCTTGTAGATGTTTGTTAGTGGGCTGTTCTTATCATTCGTCTTTCTTATGTGTTCATCTGAATTCCTGTCTCCTTTGTCTCTTCTTGGAACTTTTTGGCTTTCGCATGTGCATTTTCGAACTTATGAGAAAAGTGAAATAAGCAATTCGACAGGCCAGAGTCTTTCAGGGTAATTTTTCCAATCCAGCGTATGTTTGTTTTCTCGATCTCCTCCGTCTGCTGCTTGAACCAGACTACCCCTATCAAGAATGTCTTACTTCGGATTTACCTTCACAGGCTTCGCACAGTTTTTTGTTGTTGATGACATGAGATTTAGAACTGTTATAAAGCTAGCTATTCGATTAGGTCGATAAAGGTTAAGGGTACTCTACAGCGTTGAAGCAGTTCCAAAATTACTTCATGGTGAACACTCTCAAGGGCGTATACAAAATGTATGGAATTGAGAGAGTTAACTGCCAATCTATGCTGCATTCGATGATGATGCAAACTAATCCAGCGTGTCCATTCCTCAGCCATTCTCTCAGTGCTCTGGAGACTGTAGTCAGATTGTGTTTTCAAAGTTCATTTTTGTACTGCTTCATCTTCCACATTACCTTCATTTCCACTTCTACTGGCTTCAATCTGTCCATATGGATCCTTTCCATATGTTTCATCATTTCTTTTCCCAATATAACTACATAGAAGCTTGCAGTTTTCCTCTACACAGGTTTCCTAGATCATGCTTTAAAATTTGAAGGCGTATACGTCGATATACAAATGGCTTACATGTAATTCAGGGTTGTATTTTCCCAAAGTTGAGATGGAAGCAGTTTTTCCTAAACTTCGGACTATTTTGTTTCATGTAATTTTTGCTTTCACATATTCCCAGTACTTGAATTTTGTATCTTTTCATTTCGTTTGTGATCTGGGCAGCTTTGCCAATCTCGTACATAGTACGGACATTCCATGTCCCTACAAAGACTTTTTCTTTTGTCTCAAGGAGATACATCGTGCTGAGGTTTCTGTAGCAGGTTTGTTTACAGGGTGGGGTTGCTAGCCTCACGCCTGAGAAGGGGGATTGTTACATCAATTTATAATTTAGAGAGAAGCGACCTTGTGGGTTGCTCCCCTTAAAAACCAGGAAAACAGGGAATAAACAAGCAGAAAAACACCAGCACGGGAAAATAATTCACAACAAGAAGGGTAACAAGCGACAACAACAATAATAATATCACAGTCAATTGCAGTTAACCAAAATGATACCAAAATCATAGACTCGCTGACTTGAGCCAACTTAAACATGTAAATCCATCAATATATATACAGTTATAGGTATTAGTTAGTGTTAATCAAGCACAGAGTGGCAATAGATAGTTATAGGTGTTATTGATATACAAGGATTCAGTGTTTCAAAGTCAAATAATTGTAAAAGTTTTTCGCAACTTTTTGATAAGATATTCCACAAAAATCAGAGTTTTATGTAACTAAGTAAATTTTGCAAATAAATGAACATAAAGATCCGGCCCTACCGTGACCAGTCCCCAAGTAAATTAGGTAAGTATGTCAAACAGTAAAAAGAGTGATGCCATTATCACAGATGAAGTAGAAAGAACTGCTTCATGTCCCTATGACACCTGTATGGTTTCGTGAATGCATTCAAGGCTGAAAGAAGGCACTGGTATTAGCAGTCACTTCCAAATGGTTCAACCATAATTAATAATCAACAAGAGTCTTGTCAATAAGTAAGTTCTTTTAATTTAAGGAGTCAACAAATCTTATTTTTTGAACTTATTGGTTTACATTTAAGGTGTGTGAATATTCAGGTAGTGATATTCAAATATTAACCGGAGACACGAACGCCAAACTGAAAGTAGACAACACAGGGACTAGACAACATGGGTAGAGAAGCTCTGGGAGAGATGAATGAAAATGGAGAACTCTTCGCCGACTGCTGCGCCTTCAATCAACTAGTGATTGGTGACAGCGTATACAAACACAAGGATATTCACAAGGCTACATGGGTGTCACCAGATGGGCGAACCAAAAACCAAATTGACTTCATCACAATCTCGAGGAAGTGGCGGCGCAGCTTGCTGGACACAAAAGCAAGAAGAGGAGCAGACGTTGGTTCAGACCACTACCTCGTACAAGGAACAATCCAACTCAAATTAAAAGCTTTCAGAGAAACAGGAGCTGCAGATAAACCACAAGCCAAGTTCAACACTCAAAAACTAAAGGACCAGGATACAAAGGATATCTTTACTGCAAGCATAAAGGACAAAGCTGAGACACAAATCAACATTAGCGAAGAGGTCAGCGTTGAAAAACACTGGGACAACCTGAAAGCGGTATGGAGAGAAACCTGCATAGAAGTTCTGGGCAGAAAGAAGAGACAGGACAAACCGCGGCTCACTACGGACACTTGGAGGCTAATAGAAGAGAGAAGGATGGTGAAACAAAAGATTATCCAGTGCACCGACGAGCAACAGAAACAGGAGTTGAATGCAAGCTACAATACACTGAACAAAGGAGTAAAGAAGAGTGCCAGAGAAGACAAAAGAAAGTATTATGAAGCCATGGCCAATGAAGCAGAACAAGCAGCAGGCAAAGGAGACCTCGCAACACTCTACCAAACAACTAGGTACCTCTAAGGCAAAAATTCGTCACAAATTAAGCCAGTGAAGGATGACAACGGAAAGTCAATCACCAAAGAAGTGGAACATAGGAAACACTGGGCTGAATACTTCAAAAGACTCCTAAATCGACCGCCACTTACAACGCACGCAATAATACCAACAACAGAAGCAGAATTACCAGTGAACATCAACCCCCCGACGAGAACAGAAATCCTGAAGGCAATCAAGATGCTAAAAGCTGAAAAAGCAGCAGGACTAGATGGAATCCCAGCAGAAGCATTGAAAATGGACCCAGAGACAACAGCGGACTTGATGACGCCACTACTGGAGAAGGCGTGGAAAGAAGGCAAAGTACCCGAGGATTGGAAGAAAGGATACTTATTCAAACTACCAAAGAAAGGAGACCTAAGTCAATGCAAGAACTGGCGCGGAATTATGCTCCTGTCCATCCCAAGCAAAATACTAAGCCGCATCATCCTCGAGAGAATCAAACACGCCACCCTGGATAAAAACTTCGACCGGAACAAACTGGATTCAGGAGAAACAAGTCATGTATTGATCAAATCGCCACACTACGGATCATCATTGAACAAAGTTTGGAATGGCAGTCACCTCTCTATCTCAACTTCATCGACTTTGAAAAAGCCTTCGACAGCGTCGATAGAGAGGTGCTTTGGCAGCTACTTCGTTACTACGGGGTGCCACTGACAATTATACATCTCATCCAACAGCTGTACGACAATGCTGCACGCCAAGTAATCCACAACGGGAAACTCATGGAACCCTTCGAAGAAGTGAAGATGAGAGTAAGACAAACTGGCTGCCTACTATCGCCAATGATTTTCCTGAATGCAGTAGACTGGATAATGCAATTCATACAAAAAAATTGGAGGATCTGGACTTCGCCGATGATATATGTTTGATTTCCCAAAAACTCCAAGATATGCAAGCGAAAAGCAACAAGTTGACAGAAGAAGCATCAAAGATAGACCTTCAGGTGAACATGGAGAAAACAGAGGTGATGAAGATTCCTAGCCAACACCACCAACAGCAACAACAACAACAGACAACAAACAGCATAAATTGGAGGAACCTGAAGGAAACAACCTCCTTCACCTACCTGGGAAGCATCGTCTCAACTACAGGCGGAACTGACGAGGATATCAAAGCAAGAATCGGAAAAGCAAGGCAAGCTTTCACTACTCTCAAGTCTGTGTGGAGGTCAAAAGCACTACTCAGCATGAAAAATATGATCAGGATTTTTAAATGCAATGTGAAGTCAGTGCTACCATACGGATCAGAGACTTTATGCTGCACCACGTCATGAAAGGCACTTAGAACAAACTAGGCACCATCAACAGCTGTATTCGCTCAATACTCAAGATAAGATAGCCAGCCAGAAAACGTCATCAATAGTGAGGGATCTCTGTAAACTTTCAAAGCAGGAACCGATAGTGCAACAAATATGCTTGAAGAAATGGAGGTGGATTGGCCATACCTTGAGAAAGCAAACCATCAAGTGGCATCACACGTCAGGCCATCGCTCGAATGGAACCCGGATGGGAAGTGGCGAGTTGGTCGTCAGTGAGAGGGTGACATGAAGGAGGTGATGGGAAGAGGAGGTGGAAGCATATGGGTAGATGTGGAACCAGTTGAAAAAGTTGGAGGAGAACGGAACGCAATAGAGACGTGCAGCTGAAGGCCTATATTCCTCTAGGAACTAAAGGAAACAATAGTAGCAAATAATAATAAGATTCCGTCAGAAGTTAGTCGATCAGGGCTGATGCAGCCGCCGAAAACTTGAAATGGTCAACACACTGTATAACTTCACTCACTATCTTTACACTGCTAGTCGATTCATATCAGTCGTGCAGCGTCATCATATATCTGACAGAAGTGGATCACATGCCAAACACACTGAAATTTCTGTCAAACGTATTCTGAAGACTGCATTTTGTCAGTGTCATCAGCTAGAATACAGATATAGACTGCACACTATATGCTGCCGAGACTGTTCACCACTAATACATCAACTCTCAAATCGAAAAATGCAGTTGGGTTCAATTCTTTTTGTAAGTCTATGATGAAATTAAACTAGAATGGGGGCAGTAAATATTCCTTCGTTAGTTAATCGTAATATATAATAATAAGGTTCAGCATGCATACCAACGCATTCTAAAATAAAAGTCTGTTGAAATGCTTCTACCACCGAAAATTAACTATATTTAATATTAAAAGTCAATCTGAACGAAGAATATTCTTTTCAATAATTTCTCTTCAGGTTCTTACAATTATAAAATATAATATTTGTTGTCGTTACAATAAAGGCCAGTCATGCGGCAGATACATTTTTTAACGTAGAATAACAGATTAGTTATGGGGTGTCAAAATAAATAGTCGTATTTGTGTGACAAACGTGCTAGGCTGAATTCGATTACAAAATAATGTAAAACGGGAGACAATGGTGATTAGTCATAATAGATTTGTAGAGTGTGGGGTAGGAAAATTGACAAGTCAGTTCAAGGTTATAAAAGGTGTCAGGTGAGTGGCTAGTACAAAGTGGTCTGAATATTCTTCGTTCAGATTGACTTTTAATTCATAATATGGGAATTTTCCACACTATCAAATCTTATATTTAATATGTCTGGGGATTTGAACTGTTTTCAACCATTCTTGATTGCCTTTTATAGTGTCAAACAGATAAGATATTGTGATGTGAACAATTTCGATTTCTGAAGGTTCTGAATCAAAATTTCATTCACCTCAAGCTGCGTAAATTGCAAATAGCGAATTTTATTTGCAAACGGTAAATCTGATTAAATTTGTTTCCAGCACACCCAAGAAGTTAGCCAGAATTAGAATGATTTGTACTGATTCAGCGCTCCGAGTTATGGTGGACGCAGTATGCCGCTGATAAGCTCGACTTTACATGAATGATACAACCGTTGACTGTTTCGATCACTTCAATATGGCTAACTAGCAGCCACTACATATTAATGTGAATGGTACTCAACTGCTCGCATCAATCAATTAGTAGTGTATACTATTTACAAGCTTATTAACCCACATATTCAATTCCTAGTTGAGCACGTCTGATTCTCTGGCGTGTATTTTATAACAAGCAGCCAGGTATTAAGCAAGAGAAACGCTTCAAAACTTCTTCATATTCTTACCACAGTTTTGACTATATGTACAACAGCCTGATCTATGCTATAGAAAGTCGTAAGTTGACCCGTGTAACGGAGTCCTAACTAAATCATTCGCAGTTTGATCACGGGAGGGCTTCTACTAGAGAACAATGAGGAACGATGGGGAGGAGGGTACTGAGCCGCCATTGCGTCTTAGTCTGGGCCTCTACAGCAGTATGCATCAACGATCACCGACCCCCACACTGGTCGAACCAAAAATATTCAGATTACGAGGAGAGTCTGTTGATCATTCAACCACTCGCACAAAATCCAGTGACTCACGAATCCTGCCTTCTGACCACTAGCGATTTTTAATGCCATTGCTAATCAATGTTTTGTGAATCTCCTGTTATTCTGCATTTACGTATGTAAAAGACAACCGTGGTCGTGTGAAAGTGAAAGGAATCAATTTAATGCATCATCGTTTGATCACAGTGATAATACATTAGTTCTCATTCAGGTGACATGTATAATAATTTATTAGTAGTGATTTCAAATAAATGTGTAACCAAACTGATTTGTTGTGAACTTGTTTGTAGAAATGAAGTTCACTGCATTTTAGGATTATATTTATGACAATCGCCATAGGGGTAAATCCTCAATTTTTAGACCTTATTATGTCATTCCAACTAGGTCTGATGCTTAATCATTACGTATCGAACCGATGTAAATTCTTATTCCGTGGCGTGGAATCACTGTTCATATTCACAGCCCATCAAAATACTTTTGTCATGTAAGATAGTGAAAAACAGAATAAGTTTGTAGGTTTCCTCTGTGAATCAAATACCTATTGAATACTAGCTTGGATTGAATCAGTGACAAATTGGCTACGTGTTGATAGTGAATCTCTTTGAACTATAGTTTCCTAACCAATATTTTATTGGCAAAACGTAAGAGTATTTGACAACGGAATTATTTATGCGCAGCTGGAAGTACAGATATGGGCAAAATACGTCCACCATATATTGATATGAGAAATTCGCTCCAGTGGTAATGCAGCGGTATGCTCGCCAACCACGCATGTGGTTCAGGGTCTGATCCCCGGCTGTTACACTCCTTTACCTTGCGAAGCTAGTAATAAGACTGGTAAAGAGGGAATGTTGAGAGTGAAGCTAGCAGCCCCATCTCGTAAATATAAACACCACTGCTGCTGAAACTTCAAACCTCTAGCTTGAAGGTACCCTATGTTCCACTAGGAACGTTCAGGAATAGGATACAAGAAGACAAAATTTACACATATCTTCAATATTGTGCTACTTTTATCTTCAGTATTCTGATTCTCTGCCTTGTTGTGTTTCACAAGCATCATTCAAATCTTCTCTTCGCCATTAAATCCATCCATCTCTCCGCTATTCGATATTCTTGCAGATGATATGCATATTTATACCTGAATTTATATGCTACTTTTAAATCTTGTCAGTAGAACACGCCATAATAAACACAAAAATATAACCCTACAAAAATTTCCAAAAATTAAGTGTACACTAAAACATGAAAGTGCGTCGGTGGTATAGCGGTTAGGACGCTTGCCGACCATGAACATGGTCCTGGGTTCGACCACCGACCGACGCACTGCTTTACCTCACTGAGCCAAAAATAATGCTGGTGAAGAGGAAAGGTTAGGCATGAGGCTAGCAACCCCATCCTGTAAAATAAACACTGCTACAGAAATTTCAAGCCACTAGCTTGAAGTCCTATGTTCCACTGGGGAACGTAAAGGAAAAAAACATGAAAAATAGTGCTTGGTATGATAATGTGTTCTTACACAGGCTGTAATGCAGCGTTGAAGTATTTTTTCTTTGAAATAAACCAGATAACGAGTGAAGCTTATCTCTCACATCATGTCATCTAGAAAAAGTAAGATAACTCTGCACTAACAAAGATACCAGTTCAAACTAGAAGGGCAGTATAAGCATTGCAGTCAAATCATTCAATTCAAAGATTAAAACAGAATCTCATATGCATCTTTATGTTGAACGAATTCCTCACAATTAGTCAACCAGTCATTACTTCGGTATATGTTTTACAAAAGTGAGAATTGTAATGTTTGTGTATATTATATTATTATTATTGTTTCCTTTAATTCCTAGAGGAACATAGGGCTTCAGCCATGCGTCTCCATTGCGTACGGTTCACTGCTAGAGTCTTTACCTGGCTCCATGTCTGCCCACACGTTTTCATCTCCTCTTCACATGACGTCCTCCAAGTCACCCTTGCACTGACGACCAACTCGCCGCTTCCCTTTCGGGTTCCACTCGAGCTAAGGCTTGTTTAGTGATGTCACTTGATGGTTTCCTCAGAGTATGGTCAATCCATCTCCATTTCTTCCTGCCTATTTGTTTCACAATCGATTCCTGGTTGGTTCACTCCCAGAGATCCCTGTTGCTGATGTTTTCTGGCCAGCCATCTGATCTGAGTGGTATTGAGCGAACACAACTGTTAATGAAGCTCTGTAGTTTGTTTGATGTGCTCTTTATGACGCGCCAAGTCTCTGATCAGTATAGTAGCACTGAATTCACATTGGAGTTGAAAATCCGGATTTTATTTTTGATGCTGAGTGCTGTTGACCTCCACACAGATTTGACGGTAGTGAAAGCTTGTCTTGCTTTCCCGATCCTTGCTTTGATATCCTTGTCAGTTCCGCCCACCTGTAGTTGAAACGATGCTTCCCAGGTAGGTAGGTGGTAAAAGAGGTAGTTTCTTTCAGGTTCCACCCATTTATGCTAACTGTTGTCTGTTGTTATTGTTGCTGTTGGTGTTGGCCAGGAATCTTCATCACCTCTGTCTTCTCTATGTTCACCTGAAGTCCTATCTTTGATGCTTCTTCTGCCAACTTGTTGCTTTTCGCTTGCATATCTTCCAGTTTGTGGGAAGTCAGACATATATCATCGGCGAAGTCCAGATCCTCCAAGTTCTTTGTGTGAGTCCATTTTATTCCTGTTTCCTCGCTGCTCACTCTCTGTCGCATTATCCAGTCTACCGCAATCAGGAAAATAATCGTAGGAGATAGTAGGCAGCCAGTTTGTCTTACTCTCATCTTCACTTATTCGAAGGATTCCATGAGATTTTGTCGTTGTGGATTACTTGGCATGCAGCATTGTCGTACAGCTGTTGGATGAGATGTATAATTGTTGGTGGGACCCCGTAGTAGCGAAGTATTTGCCAAATCACCTCTTGGTCGACGCTGTCGAAGCCCCTTTCAAAGTCAATGAAGTTGAGTGAGATAGAGAGCTGACTGCCATTCCAAGCTTTGTTCAATGATGATCCGTAATGTGGCGATCTGATGAATGCATGACTTGTTTCTCCTGAATTCAGCGTGTTCCGGTCTAAGCTTCTCATCTAGGGCTTGTTTGATCCTCTCCAGGATGATGCGGCTGATTATTTTGCTTGGGATGGACAGGAGCATAATTCCGCGCCAGTTCTTGCATTGACTTAGGTCTCCTTTCTTTGGTAGTTTGAATAAGTATCCTTTCTTCCAATCCTCGGGTACTTTGCCTACTTTCCACACCTTCTCCAGTAGTGGTGTCATCAAGTCCGCTGTTGTCTTTGGGTCCATTTTCAATGCTTCTGCTGGGATTCCATCTAGTCCTGCTGCTTTTTCAGCTTTTAGCATCTTGATTGCCTTCAGGATTTCTGTTCTCGTTGGGGGGTTGCTGTTCACTGGTAGTTCTGCTTTTGGTGTTGGTATTAGTGTGCGCGTTGTAGGTGGCGGTCGATTTAGGAATCTTTTGAAGTGTTCAGCCCAGTATTTCCTTTGCTCCACTTCTTTGGTGAGTGACTTTCAAT
This sequence comes from Trichobilharzia szidati, assembly GCA_944472155.2. NCBI lineage: Eukaryota > Metazoa > Platyhelminthes > Trematoda > Strigeidida > Schistosomatidae > Trichobilharzia > Trichobilharzia szidati. Next base: position 191,703,899 of record OX235271.1, read on the forward strand.
TTTCATCTTTCACTTTTCCCGGATAAGAGTCCAGTTGTTTGGTAGAGTGTTGCGAGGTCTTTTTGGCTTCACTGCAGCTTGTTCTGCTTCACTTAACATAGCTTCATAATATTCTCCTTTGTCTTCCCTGGCACTCTTCTTTACTCTTTTATTCAGTGTATTGTAGCTTGCATTCAAGTCCTGTTTTTGTTGCTCGTCGGTGCACTGGAGAATCTTTTGTTTCAACATCCCTCTCTCTTCTATCAGTCTCCAATTGTCCGTAGTGAGTCACTGTTTGTCCTGTCTCTTCTTTCTGCCTAGAACTTCCATGGAGGTGTGACTTCACACTGTTTTCAAATTGTTCCAGTGCTTTTCGACGCTGACCTCTTCGTTAGTGTTGATTTGTGTCTTGGCTTTTTCCCTGATGCTTGCAGTGAAGATGTCCTTTGTATCCTGGTCCCTCAGTTTTGAGTGTTGAACTTGACTTGTCGTCTATCTGCAGCTCCTGTTTCTTTTATAGCTTTTAATTTGATCTGGATTGTCCCTTGTACGAGATAGTACTTTTTAGCCAACGTCTGCTCCTCTTCTCACTTTCGTGTCCAGTAGTCTGCGCCTTCAATTCCTTGCGATTGAGATGAAGTCAATTCGGTTTTTGGTTCGTTGGTCTGGTGACACCCATGTAGCCTTGTGGATATCTTTGTGTTTGTATACACTACCACCAATCATTAGTTCATTGAAGGCGCAGATGTCAGAGAAGAGTCCTCCATTTTGATTCATTTCTCCGAGAGCTTCTCTACCCATGAAGATTTCTCTTCCAGACAACACAGGAAGAGAAGTCAGAAAATCTTTAAAAGGAGACTAACTAACGTGGGAATTAGGCAATAATTTACAATTCCAGAATATATTCAATTCTCTGATCTCTACTACGGACATTTAGTATGATCCTTTACCCTCAGTATTCAAAGAACAGTGAGTGATTACGTTTCCCGTAGAGACACTTGAAGAAGATAATACCGTCTCAATTTTGTTACTTCGCTGATTCCTTACAACTGCCTACAACCTAACCAACAGAAAAATTGTGAATGACGAGAAAGGTTTGAACGCTTGCTCCTGTCTCTTTAACGACAACTTACTGATAGGAACTGCAGGTAACATAAGTCCTAATAGTAACAGTCTTATTCTGGATAGTTCTTATATAATGTACAGAATTTCAGCGAGCTTTATCGCATGATATTTTCTCTTCGTCCAGGATCTTTAAATAAAATCGTAATTGTCAGTAGATCCTGTGACAGCAGGGTTAGCAACGTGCCACTCAACCAGCTTGTTAATATTCTGGTTAACAGGCATATGGAGTCATATAATGGAGAAGATTTGTAGCTCAGGTGGATGATTTTGGTGTGGTTGTGTTCTCTGAGCTGGATGGTTTGGTTGCGAAGCTTTCATTGCTCTACTGAGCAACATCTTCAGCGCATACTTCGATGTGAAGTGAGCTTTTAGAATTCTCTATGAGTTTATTAGTCATCTCTTCTAGTAACCTTGAACGTGATTGGTTGTTTTCGTGTGACATTTCATCCCCTAGTTTCCTTGTCTCGGCGCTGGCTGCTTCTTTGGTCTGAATGTCGTTAGTCATTCCTTCTGCTAACCTTGAACGTGATTGGTTGTTTTTGTGTGACTTCTCACTTTCTAGTTCACTTGTTTTGGTGTTGACTGTTTCCTTGACCTGAAGTTTGACTTTGTTTTTGTGTGAATTTCTTCGTATGGGTTGGTATATTTTGTCAATCTCTATGTGTCTATTGATTGCTGATTCATTTGAATACCAGGCCTCTAGGAATTCTCTGGCATTTTTGCAGTTCCCTTTGTCTAAGATTTGAACATTGTCCCAGTCGAATTGGTGCCGGTGGTTGTCTGCATGTAGTGATATGAGGGAGTGTATGTCGTGTCTTATGACAGCTAGTTTGTGTTCGTGAATGCGAAGACGAAGAGGGCGTCCACTTTGACCAATGTAATGTTTGTCACAGTCGTTGCAACTTATCTTGTAGATGACGTTAGTTTTGTCTTCTTTTGCCGTTGAGTCCTTTGGTTTACATAGAACTGAGTGAAGTGACTTTGTTGGTTTATGAGCGACATCGATTCCAAAAGGTTTGAATAGTCTTGCAGTGATTTCGGAGATATCTTTTATATATGGTAGGACGACTTTCTTTGTGTTTTCGCTGGTGGCCTTTGATTTGGTTGGTTGAGCTGGGGGTAGATGTCTTTTGATGAAGTTTCGTGGGTATCCATTTCTTTGGAAGACGTCCATAAGATGATTTTCTTCAATTTTCCTCAAGGCGGGAGTGCTACAATGAGTCCTGGCTCTCTTGAACAATGTACGTATGCAGCTAATTTTGTGTGATGTTGGGTTGTTACTGTTGTAATTGAGTATTTGATCCGTGTGCGTTGGTTTTCTGTATACTTGCGTTTCTAATTTTCCTGTAGTTGTTCGTTTGATTAAGACGTCTAAAAATGGGATTTTGTTCAAGGTTAGCAGAAGGAATGACTAACGACATTCAGACCAAAGAAGCAGCCAGCGCCGAGACAAGGAAACTAGGGGATGAAATGTCACACGAAAACAACCAATCACGTTCAAGGTTACTAGAAGAGATGACTAATAAACTCATAGAGAATTCTAAAAGCTCACTTCACATCGAAGTATGCGCTGAAGATGTTGCTCAGTAGAGCAATGAAAGCTTCGCAACCAAACCATCCAGCTCAGAGAACACAACCACACCAAAATATGGAGTCATGTAAAAAATGGGTCAAATCCATTTTATCTAACTCACACCACCCTCTTCACTCACAACTCTCCTCTTGCATCTCATCAGGCAAAACCAGAAGCCTATATAGAAAACTATATGCTCGCACCAGCAAGTACAAAAACTCAACCATACCCTACTTAGCTCGTGTTCTCTGCGATAAAGAGAGCATTAGGCGTGACACCTATAATTCATTAAATAGTCAGTAGAACAACTGGACCTCGTCTTTCCAACTCATATCATTTATAGGTACAATATTTTCTTTCTTTCTTTTCCTTTTCTCTCTCTCTCTCTCTGTTTTTTCCGTTATGTGCTGCTTTGTTTCTGTTGTAACCGTAGCGGAATTAAATGAGGACGTTGTTGCCTTGTTCTGTCTGCACCTGACTAATATGCCTATCTGCTTCTGGTACCTTCCGATTCAGCGAACCACGCAAATATCAAAAGACAAAGTGTGGTCTGTGACTGTGTATTGTAGTACAACAACTATGACAAACTACGACAAAGAAACTTATTTAGGAAATGGTATTCATACATTTTTACAACCAATACAGACAGCTAACAGTATTTGAAATAATTGGTCGTAATAGTCAATAACAAAATGCGTGGGAAATGATGATATACCATTTATGCGAGATTAACAGTCGTTAAGATAATTGAACAATAACAAAGTGTGTGAGAATTGATTATATACAACTTATGCGAGATTAACAATCGTTAAGATAATTGAACAATAACAAAGTGTGTGGGATCCTATCAGTTTCTTTCTTCCGCTTACGCCAGTAAATATGACAGCACCTTCTTTTCTAACACCTTCAAACACTGTTCAACTTTGACTTTGCTACCGACAGGCCAATATGTTGTTGTTATAATGAACTGAGATTTCCTTAATCTATGTAGAATTCTATTTATTGGTAATGTACTAACTGGATGCAATACTGTAGTGAAAATGCTGAGAATTCCATTCTGTATCACAAGTACTGTTTTGGAATAAAGCAAGTTATTATTATTATTATTATTATTAATACTCTCTGAACTGAAGCACAAACCATTCCATTATAATATTCCTGTTTTGACTCCGGGAAATTCGCGACATTTGGTTAAAATTAAATGATAAAAACTGCAGGAATATATTTTGAGACCCAAGGACATAACTCAAGAACAGTTATCTTATGTATCGGGACACGCTATCACCCAGAGTCAGACCTTTTCCTAAGTTCAACGGAAACTTGCTAATCGGTAGGCTGTAAACACTTTAAATGCACGCAATAGTAAATAATACCATTAGACGTCATATTCCAATATCCAGTATCGTTTCCACGATCTAGTGTAAATCAAAATGTCTTTTTTGCGCTCACTTCTTCTTTGTAAGGTTGTGGTGGTATGATACAGACAATTGCTTGCATGGGAATAATATTCGCACAGTAAGAATCATTGTATTTTTTGTTCCTAACGTCTGAATACTATTCCCTCAGTTTAATACCACATTAGGAACAGGATACTGTATATGTATTTAAACCTTCTATTTCATATCATCTAATGTAAACCATAATCACATGCACAGTGATCGGTCAAAGAATATAAACTTTATAAATATTAATAGCTGTTTAATTAACTGGAAATACACCTCAGCTTCCGTGTCTTGCCTTCTGCTGTTACAAGGTAAATGTTCCTGGTCTTCGGTGAACGTCTGAGTGGTTTGTCCCACCACTAGACTGTAATAGCTTTGGTTGGCTTCAAGGGGAGTGGTGCTTGGAATGGCTTTTAGTATGCTCTGTGTTAAGACTGTGTCACTACTGCGAATCTGTTGTCCATTGTGATCGAAAAAAGAGATACCAACAGTAATAATAATAGGTACAATTAGTGTTAATTATGTAAACGTATAAAAAGTTAGATAATGAAATTTTAAATATATATATATATATTTAAATGATAATAATAACTAAATTATTAGATAGAAAATGCAGAAGAGTAAGACAAGAGAGAATGGGCAGTAGTAAGAGGATGGGTTTAGACGCATACCCATTAATAGTGTGTATAAGTTTTAAGAGCTTTGGACGTTTGAACGCAACCATTGTGTCTCTGTATGACTGTTCAGCTTCTGCCTACAGCTGTCCAGAGATGGTGCAGTAACCTCATCTGCCGTTAAGCAGTTCCAGGGGTGGCACACTCAAAGGGAAAAGAAATGGGAGTGGGCTGGAGTCCTTGTTCTTTAATGCGATGCCTTTCGTGTATTGTCATGAAACCCATATGTATTTAATGGCAGAATACCTTTGTTTGAGTGATTCTAATCATCTGTAATATAAGAGGCAGTAATTGAGTCACTTCTGAGCTGATAAAATTTAAGTGTGAAAAGACCTAATTTTTTCAGCCACTCACCGCACGGTTTATTTCGAAGAACTACAACCCGTTTTGTCGCCCGTCTTTGAACTGTTTCCAGAAGGTAAGGGTTCATTCTGAGTAGTGTGGCAGCAATGATACTGTGCACTCCATATTGAGGTCTTACTTATGTTTTCTAAAACCCTACGGAAAGTTCAAGAGTTATTTCATTCCTCACTATTTCGTTGGATTCCAAGTGGAACATAGGACTTCAACAACACATTTCCACTCACTTCGTTCTATTTTCTGCCATCCTCTTCAGCTGATCAGCTCTACGACTGCACATAGTCTCTCATTTCCTCCTAGCCACATGATTTCCCCCACGCCACCTTCACACCGACGACCCACTCGTCCCTTCCCATTGAGATTCCATTCGAGAAATGGCCTGGAGCACGATGTCATTTGACGGTCTCCTCAATACATACCCGATCCATCTCCATTTTCTCCTTCATATTTCTTGTGCAATCGGCTCTTGGTTGGTTCATTCATTGTCAGAGTGTCACGTAACTAATTCTTTCTGGCCATTCGATCTTCAGTATGAATCAAAGGTGGCTGTTCATCAAAGTCTGCAACCTGTTGGAAATCCTCTTTCTTGCAAGCCAAGTTTCCGACCCTTTTAAAAGAACTGACCGACTTGACATTGGTACTGAAAATTCCAATCTTATTCTTTATGCTGAATGAGTGCAGTAGATCTCCATACCGCTTTCTGGTTGATGAAGGTATATCTTGCTTTTCAAATTCTGGCCAGCTTTGGCATCTTCATCCTTTCCGCCACCTATCTATCTGTCGATGGCCTTCTTGAAGTCGGTGACTTTGAGGTGGAGAGAGGTTTGACTGCCATTCTATGCTTTATTCGGTGATGACTATGCAGAGAGCTGCAATTTGATCAGCATATAATATGCCTTTCCTGAATCCAGCTTGTTTCGGTAGGTGGTGGAGTTCTGTGTCCAGTGCATGCTTTATTCTCTCCAGGATGACACGATTCAGTATTTTACTTGGAGTGGACAAGAGCATTAATCCACGCCAGTTCCTGAAGAGGCGAGAGTAAATCGCCCTTCTCTGGTAGCTTGAACTCGTAGCCAGGCATTCTGCCAATCTGTAGGTACCTCACCTTCATTCCTTCTAAGCCTTTTACAATAATGGCTTGAGTATATCTGCCACAGTCCCTGGGTCCGTTTTCAGTGCTACGGGAAGGGGGGAATTCCATCTGGCCCTGTAGCCTTTCCGGCTGGTATTCACTGGCTTGATTGCATTCAAGATCTAGGCTTTCGCTTCATTTCTTCTCATTTTTTGGCTACCTGGGAAGCTTTCCTGGTCGGCTTTGTACATTATACTTACATTCCACATCCCCAGTCCTATCCATGCGTTCATCGTGAGAAGAAACATCGCCTGGCTGACTGGCTTCCTGAAGGCATAGTTTCGGTAGTTCACTGTGTCATTTCACCTGCACCATTCCAGCGAAGAATGAATTCTTATTTGAATTTTCTGTATTTTTAATATCTATTTTTTGCGTTGAAGTTTCTCTAGCAGTTTGATAGCTTTTCTGGTGTGGGGTTGCTAGCCTCACGTCCAACCGTCCCTCTTTATCAGGCATTGAAACCAGCTAGAAAACTAGAGAGCTAATAAACTAGGCTAGGTTGAAACTTGGCAGAAAGTGTACGTAGTTGTCTGTTCTAATCGATTAAAACCAAAGGAAACGAGAGAAACGATACGCAACATAGTGATGGAAGTTTTTGGTAGCGCAAGTTTTAAGCAGTCTACCGAAATTATTAAGTGTTAAAAAAGTTGACTACTTATAGGACAAACAAGGTACATTCGTATCTCTGGTTTAGCTCACATCCTACTTAGTGGATGTAAAGGTGATTTTAACAAAAATTTAGAGTTATCTAATGCATCCTGGCGTTGGTAGCACAGCGGTAGAATGCTCACCAGCCAAACTGGTGGTTCGGGGTTCTATCCCCAGCCGACGTACTCTCTTACCTCGCTAAGCGAGTAATAAGACTGGTAAAGAGGGATAGTTCGACATGAGGCTATCAACCCCATTCCATAAAAATAAATGCTACTGCCATCGAAATTTCATGCCTCTAGCTTGAAGGTGCTCTATGTTCCACTGGGAACGCAAAGGAATCTTTTCTTACTGCATTCCGACTAATCTTAATCTTGTCTTGTGAGTTCCAAGTCTACCTGAAGAAATTGCCATCTACCTCATTAAAACGAATCTATATGTATACAAGAAATTTGCAATATGATTATTCCTACCTCGGATATCAAAACGTGGTTATAAAAATGTGACTATTTTCCTTTCTCTTTTAACCTTTTGCTAGTTATTACTGTTCTAAATATCGTTAGTAGTCTCATAAATTTTCTTCTACATTTCAGCTGATATTCAGCTCAGTGTAATATTCATAAATATTATCACATATCCACTAATATTAATTGCTCAGTGTTATTTGAGAAGAACACATGGATGACGTCAAGAATATGTTTACACAATTTAAAAATCTAATGAGGAAATTACTGAGAAGAATATTCTTTGTTCAGTCATTTTGTCATCTAAAATGTTCCTCGTGCTTACGTAACCTATTTTATTGAAAAACTCCATCTAGTTATTATTTAACCCGGGCATTCTGCTTAATTCCTTAGGCTACCAGGATTTTCGTCCATCAAAATGCCTAAACTCTACTTAATTCCCCACTGTTTTAATCATTCAGTTATACAGATGCCCACTACATGAACTGCCATGCTTATTTGATTAGCTTCTAACTAAACGCTATGCATTTTTTGAAGGAGATGAAGAAAAAACTTACAGAATTGGTTCTCTGCTCATATGTCACAACACTGCATCACATGATATGCTTCAGATTATCACTTCACATGTAAATCCCGTATGAAGAGAAAATACTTTGGAACTAAATACACTGAGAATTTCTGTACTGTGTTCGCATACTGTCTGAAATATAGCTTTATTATTATTATTATTGATTGGACCGAAGTGCTCGGCTATTGTTGACATGTTGGCCAAAAAATATGACGAAATGTGCATCTTGGATTCCACTGCTGCTCACCATCCATGACAAGAGAGGCCAAATACTTCAGTCGAATCAGTCAACGGGAAAGTCCAAATTAAATTAAATAATTAGTAAGACCCGTTGCACAAGAGGTGGATCTCGTGGTTCAAGTGATCCAGCGCATAACGCTTTAGCATTTGAAACTATGGGTACTGGGTTCGAGCCATCACTTAGTGGTACATACAGATAACGGCCCCCAAATAAGACAAGATACCCATTCTGGATTCTGTTGTTAGTTATCATCCACCAAATTTCTTCTATCTAGATAGTTTCCAGCGTCGGTTTAGGGAGGTTGATTGATTCCAAACTGCGTCCCAATCTGACGTCATTTAGAGAAGTTTATTTCTATCCAAAATTTTGAGCTCTATCCTCCTCTTCATTGGGAATATTCGTCTAATTTTTCTATAATTAGTCATTCCCATGACAGTTAATAAATCAGCCACTTAAACGTTTCCTGAATTAAGTTAATCAAAGTTTAAGTAAAGAACTCATTGTCAACATGACAAAGGTGTACTTTGAAACCTTTGCTTTTGTAATTTATATATCTTAGTATAATTAAGATTGTAAACAATTGGATACAATCTATGGAATAATACAATTGAGATCATAATCTCTATTTCGCTACATTTGTTATTCTCACTCTGACATCTCATGCTTTGAATAACTATTGATTTACGTAAAGATTCTACTCAACCAAAGTATTCACAAATGCTCTTCAGAAAAAAAACAATTCGTGGCGCCTTAATTCAATATGTACAAAGTGCATATTCGAGTATCTCGTGAAATATGTCTATGCTTTTGAAGTATAACAAAAACAACACCTATAAGTAAGTTGGTAAACTCATACCTGAGCGTGTAACAACTCAGTGTGTTACAAAGTACACACAAAATTATTAGATAGTCGACAAAGCAAATGAAGTTTCTCATGCCTTAAGAGTCAATGATCTTTCTAGGTTAATGTGACGTGTGTTGAAGTACAAGTTGGATATAATCAGATTAACTTATTTTACAAAATATCTCCTATTACACCTTATTATAAATCGATTCGTGATGACGTTATAATGACAACATTTCTGACAACACTGTATCACAGAAATTGAAAACAATAAGCTGTGATGATACTCGGTTGAATGAGAGTGGGAAACAGGTGATGGAATTCAGTTAACAATCATTTGAAGCCTCGATATATTGAGATTTGAAAGTCGTCGAGGTAGATTTCGTCATCAGTTAACCTCAGTGTCAACTACTGAAGAGCTGTGAATTAAAGCGAAGCACTTGTATGGTGCTTCTTGGTATCCAGTGATTGTCTAACTCATGTCAGTTTGGAAATGTCTCAAACACTCATGTGTAGTGAATAGTTTTGATTCGACAAATTGGCTACACTTGCGAATAGTGTTTTCGTTATTTTCATCACTGTTGCACTGAAGCACGTAAATGCGGACAACCACCTTCATTCGTGAACTGAGGTTGACGGGAAATATGGCCTCCGAGATCAACTGGATATACCACACAATCGGCGGATATTCTTCCGGCGGTAACACTCAATAAAGATTATTGTCGTTTATAAAACAGTTAAAACTCGTGAAAATATTTATACTGGAGTCATTAAATTTGAAATTTGTGGCAGAGTTGTTTGGCGTGATGAACTGGAGTTACCGAAAGTTAATAGGGATTCATCAGTCAGAATTCTGTGGGATCGTGTTCAAGGGAAATGAATGTGATAACAATGTTACCATTCGAGAGAGGAACATTTTTAGTGATCACAGTGGCATCGAAAAGAGTCTTCCCATCAGATTTACTTTTATGCCGTATTGAATATTAATTAAGCCTAGCCATATTGCACAAATAGAGTGTTGATATAAGTGGCAATTTTGTTTATGAATTTGCACGCACTTGAGGTAGGAAGTACCCTGGAAAGTGTAACTGCAGTTTGTCTTTCCGCCTTTTCAGCACATGTCAAGAAAGCTGTACTTTGAGAGGTAAATATTGAAACAGTGTAGTTGTCAGGCAACTTGTAGACACACAGCATCATTTAAAACAATAGATGCTCAGAAAATGCTGGAAAAACTAATCCCGATGAAAGCGTCTACATTAGAAGGCTTTCCGCTAGATGTATGCATCCTGGAGATGAATCTGATTAATCTCCAAGTTGTTTGGCTCCATTACATACATAATTGCACATACTTCTGTTGCTGTTCAGAATCACTAAGAAAAATATTCGCATGAACTGCAACTACACTTCAACTGCTGACTAAACCCATGTCAATTTGAAATTTATATTTTGCGAATCATGATCACAATCAATCAACCGGTTTGTAGGAGTAGAAATCTGATGGGTGACAGAATTTGTAAGTTGAGTTGCTTATTAACTGTCATTAGTCTACGGTGTTGATGGCTTTTCTAATCTGTTAGTCATAATTCAGGGTGGATATCGTGGTAAGTTGACATTACCTAGAGAAGTACTGAAATCTCATGTATGTTAGACAGCCGTTTATTTTCAGTTTTGGAGACCTATGACTGCTCCAGAGATCATAACCAGAACCTTCAGGTCACAAATAGAGGATATTTATATTCAGATGGTGGGGTGGAATTGAATGATTCTTAAATCTTAAATTCTGCTGATTCGTTGGACAGCATTACTGCATCGGTGGTTACCCATTCTCACCCACGATATGGAAGACTCCACCGGTCGTGACTTCTCGTTAGAATTCGAAAAGCCCACTCAATGGTCATACGACCGATGTCACGTTCGATTTCTTAACAGTCGTCATCTCAGTATGCTGAGTATGATTTCTGGATAGGTTACAGATGTGTACTGTTAAGCAGCCGGAAACTATGATCAAATAGCTTTCTAGTGCGACTTCATCTTGGATAGTTCTTTAATTGACCTCATTTTGTAACAGAATCTAGCATGAAATCATTTAACTCCTCACAAACACATTGTTTCAGCAGAAATCAGAATGATAAATCAATTAATTAGACACAGAACAAGTATTTATGCAGAGTGGATGTAAGAAAATTTATTCACACTGTTTCTCATCGGTATAGAATGTAGAAAGTTAACACCACCGTTGTCCAGTTTGGTAGTTTTAAGGTGGACAAAATCCTGGTCCATTTACTGGATGACCTTTAATTCTATTTCTGAAATGTATTCAGAAAAACAAAACACATATAACTATCTCGGTGTTTGTCAAATTAGAGAGGTGAGTTACTGTTGGTTAAAAGGCACAGCTCTCATTGAACAACATAGATGGAATGCCTATAAACGGTACATTGCCATGTCAATTTATTGTAGCAGAGTTAGAGTTTATTGTCTTTGAAATGTCACCCATAAAATGTTTGAATAGAATTAATTTTAAATAAAACTGTGTAACATTTGTTGAGAGTTTGAGAAACCATAAATTGTTTAGATGCATGTTGGTTTGGTTTGACTGTGGTATTCTTGACACTTTGGTTGGAGGCGTTTATGTTTAAACTGAACCGTTTAGAAATGTTGCTACTATAAAAAGGAAGGAATAACTGGGAGTTGGGTTTTTTCTACCAAAATGGTTTATCCTTTCTGATGGCTGTTCTTTATGAAGTGAATTCATTTTATAATGCAAAACATTGGTTACTTAGAATTTTCGCGTTTATTCTAAGAGGAGAGCCGGTTATTTTCAGTCGTCATAAGACACTTTTCCGACTTCATCTTTTTAATTACTTACACAATGACTGTAAGGTCACTTTAAACAGGACATGGAATGTTCAGTAGGTTTAAGAATTGTCCAATACGAAATAAAAAAAATCCGAGTTTCTGCAGGATACTCACTGGTAGTTTTCAATTACTAAACTGCCTCTCAACAATTAGGTTTAATAGAAGTATAAAGGTTAATCTTCTTCTTCTTCTATACTTAAATCGCCGTCTGTCTCTGTCCTTCTAGGAAGATGTGTGATAAGATGAAACATCCCCAATTAGCTGATGAGGTGGTTAACGGACAGTCAGTTTGTCATTTCTGCAAACTATCGCTTAGGATAATTTACGATTATTTTAGTGAAATGTTAACCTTGCCTAGTAAACTAGCTCCTAGTTTATTAGCCAGTCCCAAGACCGGGACGGTTGGGAGTGGGTTTAGCGACCCCACACCACTAAACCTATCAAACTGCTTGTGAAACTTCAACGCACAAAGTATGTATCAAAAATACAGAAAATTCAAATAGAAACTTATTCTCCACTGGAACCGGAGAGGCAAAATGACACAGTGTACTGGTGGAACGCTGGCTTCGGGAAGCCAGTCAACCAACCGATAGGTGTTCTCTCAAAAAAAGCAAGAATAAGAATGTGGACGTGGAACGTACGTAAAATGTACGAGGCTGACTGGGAAACCTGCCCAGGTAGCCAAAGAAATGCTAAGATATGTCAAAGAAGTGCTGGTAATCTGTGACAGCAGATGTAATGGATGTGGACTGTCAAAACTGTCAACTGGAGAGTCAGTAATCCACACTGGTCTGGTCACCCAGACGACAACGATGAGCACACTGAAGTATTGAGTGGCTGTCATGATGTCACCAGTGGCATTCGAAGCTCTAATGCAGGGGGGACCAACTTCATTTCTGGACATTTGACTAACAAAAATGACTGATGGAACTCTAAAGAGATCAATATATCGGAAGCCTACGTGGAACGGCCAGCTGAAAAACCTTTACAGTTGGGTGCCAATCAATTTCAAGCATAACTTGATATCTCTTGCCATCAGAATCCTCAGAATATGCAGCCCCGAATCAGCAGAAGAGGAGATCACTCTTCTGAGGAAGACACTACTTGAGAATGGCTATCCATCACGCTTTATAGATAAACATATAAAGCTGAAAATCAACAAAATATAACCCATCTCTTTGCCTTAGAAGGTGCTATACATGAATGTGGCGTTCAAAGGCGACCTTCTGGCCAACATCTTAAACAGATGAATATCTAACTCCCTGAAAAAAACATTCCCTGATGCTAAGTTATGATTCGTATTCTCAAGCTGCCCATTCTTCTTCAACAACTCCAAAGATAAACTATCACAGCTGGCTACTTCTGTGTGCATCTTCCAATTTACTCACTCATGCCGAGCGAGGTAAATAGGTCGTTTGAAGCGTGTTTTATCTAAAAGAGTCAAAGGAAATTATCCTGATTGGCTACTAGAAGGTAACAGTGGATCAATAAAGAGTGCTATAATTGAACATATAGTCAACACAGGCCATTCACTATGCGCGGAGTATTCATTCAACGCCATCTACAAAGTCAAAATAAGCCTCCTGAAAACGGTAAGCTTTCGTATCCTTTGCATTTCCGAGTCCTTATCAATCCGAATAGAAAACCCTGATTTACGCACACCGAGGAAGCTTCTTCACCCCCTCCTTCTAGCTTGGGTATAATTCCAAGTTCTACGACTTTGTTACTAATGTTTTGTTTTCTTTTTTGTTTTTTTTGAATTTTTCTATGGCATTTTAGTAACATCTTCTTCTCAACCAACCCTTTATTTACTCTTTCTACCTATTGCATGATGTGACTCTTTTGGACATGTGTCTCCATTAACATCCTATTTCATATTGAGCAACCCCTGTCAGTTCTGACCAATCTTCAATTTTAATTATTCATCACATTTTAGAAACATTATAATTACATAAACAGTAACCCTAACTAATTGTCAGTGTTTTAATTAGTTAATGAATTTGATTTACATCAGTCTATCTGTTGAGTGAAAATTGATCTGAGGACCTGGTGTCAAGGTATTCTTGACATTTTTAGTGCTTCCACGATGTGTTTTTTCTGGTCGACTACCTACTGTTCTAGAATTCAAAGTCGACAGAGAGGTGGTGGTGGTGTTCGTATTGAGACGCATACTCATTAATTGTACCTTCGATTCCCAAGTCATTATGCGCTAGGCTACGAAAGTCACTTATTGCCAACAGATATCGCTTATTTACATTTGTCTTGGATCCCCGTATTGGTCATCGCTAAACGAGTAAATTCAAGTTATTAATCATGATGATATGAACGTATCCATCCTAGGTGTTCATGTATTTGTGTTTGGTGAATCCACTCCAAATACATAAATGGGAAGATTACAAGTATGAATTCATAATGAGGAGAAGTATATTTTAGGATTATTCAACATCAGAAGACATAAAAAATTATGATGTGCTAAAGGCATATGTGAGAGTGCAATTTTTGAAATAAATGTACAGAAAATCTTGGTTAAATACAAAACTCACCTGAGCATTCTACACTGAAGTTCACTTAATCGTTGACGAAAATCCTGTACATCTCCAATATCTTCTGACCAAAGACGTTCAGCTACAGCAGCTCCTCTTGGCCTTGATTTTTTCAATAAATAAAAGGAAAAGTGATAAGATCGAGAAAGAGAGAGAGAGAGGGAATGGCTAAAACTGACATGTCACCACAATTAGATCAAGTTTTTTTCAGTACAAATATGCAGAATACAACTTGAATTTTCATCTCCATACACGTTCATTCTTCAGACAGTTTATTCAGTCCTGTTGGAATTGATTTATGCGGACAAAAATGTTAGAAGGAAATACTGAGCTAGTTAAGTGACACTATGAAATTCAGTCGTCATAGTAACGAAACTGGTTAAGTACCGATTATGAATAAACTCCAGTGGGTCTGAGTCTAAGAAACCCGGAAAAACTTGGGAGATGAAGGCGAATGGATAACGTTGTCTCACAGAAATGCCTTTAAAGAACATTAACACTGTTGTGCACCTATGTATTAAGTTACGATAGAATGAATGTTAACATGATTTCGAAGTGTTGATTCAAAAGTATTTCATCGATTTCATATGATATCAAAACAGACAACAGTTACATGAACACAGTAAACCAGGAATTATTAGGAAGCTGTTTCGGCCTGGTTTGGGACTCTCTGACAGTATGCACCCATGACCCCACAAGGAATCGAATCCATGCCATTTAGGTCACGAAACGACTCAGTTTACCCTTCAGCCGCTAAGGAGAATAAAGTTACCCATGAATTTAACTGTAACCATTGACGGCTGGTACTGTACACTGAAAGTTGGCAGAAGTCAAAATTTAAAAGTCATTGGAGTACGTCTCAGTGGGTGAATGGTCAGTCAGCTTATCTCATAATCTAAATGTCCTGTTTTTGGTCCTCGATATAATCACGCGTATGTGCTGATGGAAACTCTCAAACTAAGACATACGAGTTTATCAGTATAAGCAATGGAAAAGACTGTAAATCGATAGGGCAATTGACTTACACCACTGTCACTTATTAACCAAGTTGTACTTAATTAACGTCAAACTAAGTACGGCTAACATGAAAAAGAAGGGTCAGAAATTCTGTGATGTAGAACAAGTAGTTGTTTTCAGCAAGAGGTACATACCTACCTATATAATGATAGCGCAAGGGGAACCTAACTTACCACAACTATGAGCAAAAATAGGTCCACTAAAGCAGTGACTATCGATGACCAATGTTGAATATAAATACCGGTGTAAGCTGAGGTTTATTAGTGTAATAAGATGAAATTATTTTGACTGGCAGCTTATTCTCTGTCATCGAATTTCTCTCGTCTACAATTTACGTGATGCAAATTTGGGCATATGAATAGATGAAGTAATTTGTAAATGATAAAAGTGCCAAAAACTCATTTAGCTCATCGAAATGTTTAGTGCACACAGGCTCATTTAGATTGCTCGTTTTATCAACAGCTATAACATGGTGTTTGTTTTATGTGAACAGCTTTTGAATATAAGACATTCTGACTATGTGATTCGGTGTAATACCAGCTGGGAACATGATTTATAGCCCTGTTTATTCATGTTTTTGGTTTTATGTTAATGTATGTAATGACAGTTAAAAGTTTGAGCATTGTGGAATAGATCAAATAAAGTATAATTATATTTCAATAGCTTACACACACACTTGTTACATGTATCCGGTGTGACCTTAATGAATATAGATTCTGTTATAAGTCTTTCTTTCCATTTGTTCATATTAGTTTTCAGAGTACAAACATCATTCGAATCTATATTGTGGTTTATGTCCCATGCATGTGCAGCTAGAGATGAATTTTTTTCTAAATTCTTGTAAGCTTGTGTTGACCTTTAGTTAGGCGTTTATGTTCATTCACTCTTATTTTCAGTGATGCTATAGACGTTTGGCCCACATATTTAGTCGGACACTCGGCACAAGATATTTTGTAAATCAAATTGTTTTTATCCATCATTTTTATGGGATCTTTCAGTTTATTTATTTTATTTTTAATTAGATTCGTCGGTTTGAACCTGGTGCGAAACACAATATTTTTGAGGTTTCTTCGAATTGCCTTTGATGTACCATTTTTGTATGGCATTGTGACTGTTTGTATGCATCCTTTCATCTTGTCATTCTCCAGTTTTACCCTATTTTTTTCTTTTTTATATTATCTTTGATAAATTCTTTTCGATAGTTGTTGTCGAGTAACACTTTGAATAGGATGTTTATTTCTCTCATGTTGTCGTAAGTCTGCAAATTCTATCTGCAAGACGTTATATTAATCCTCGTTTTACCGTGAGTGGATGAGCTCAGTGATAATCAAGGAATCTTCCAGAGTGCGTAGTTTTTCTATATATCGTCGTTTTTACGCTACCATCTGTTACTCTTTGTATTTTACAGTGTAACATAGGTAGTTCCCCTATTTCATTCTCTATTTCCACAGTGAATTTCATTGCGTCGACATGACTGTTTATGTGTGATGAGAGTTTCTCAACATTATTCTTTTTCAGTATTACTAACGTGTCGTCTACATATCTCCACCAACATTTTATTGATGACCTGAATCGTTTAAATGCATTCTCTTCCCCAAAATCCATGAATATTTCAGCTATTATTGGTGAGATTAGCGATCCCATGGCTACTCCTTCATTTTGTTGGTATATTTTCCTTTCAAACGTGAAATATATTGTTGTCAGACAGAATTCCACCCCTTTTATTATCTCTTCTACGGATAACTGTGTTTTGTCTTTTAGGCCATTGTCTTCTTTTAGTCTCGCTTTCATTGCATTCATGGCCATTTGAATGGGTATTTTAGTACAGAGACTGTTTATATCAAAGCTGACTAACATTTCCTCTTCCTCTATTTTAGTGGTTTTTAGTCGTCTCACTAATTCAAATGAATCTGCTATTCTAGCTTTCGAATTGCCTCTCGTCGGTCTTAGTACTGTTGAGAGAAATCTTGACAGCATATACGTTGGTGTGTTTCTAAAGTCTACAATCGGTCTTATTGGATATCCTTCTTTATGCAACTTTATCTTGCCCTATATCCTAGGTATATTACATGATTTTGACATAATTTGAAACCATTTTGGCTTACTAATTACTTCTTTCATCTGTCTAACTACCTTTGCTGTTTCTTTTGTTGTTTTGTTTGTGATTGTTTCTGCTGATTTCGTCATTAGAATATAGTGTCCAGATTATTGTTTAGTTAAGTAGTACTGTTGTGTTTCCTTTGTCTGCTTGAGTAATGACAATGGATTTGTCTGCTTTTATGTCTTGAAGTGCTCTTAGTTCTTCCTTCGTTATATCCATTTTTTCTGCTTTTTGCTTGAAATATTACCAAGAACAAACCTTACCATTGTGTGTAAACTAATGAAATATAATTATACCTTATTTAATGTATATATCAAATATATATATATATATATATATATATATATATGAACCGAATTGTTCATAGTCATTTTGCCACACTAGCTTCTTTTGCCAGACAATTCGATCACAGACGTATCATTTCAACTAATACTCGGTGGTTACGAGGTAGCGCTGTTGGTCCAGTAGCCTAGTTAATTATGTTTTGGCATTTGTTACGACTGATGTTGAATTCGAGTTTTATTGAAGTAATACATGTAGGTTGACAAGTTCAAAATAAGTCAGAACACGTCTCATGGATTCTACTGCTAGTCACCATCAAACGAGCCTTTTCGTGATTTTTATTCGTTCGGATTATTGCAACAAGAAGATAAGTAAATCATAACTTGAAATCCATTTGCTCATTAAATCCATTTGACTTGCATTGAATTTATTTCAGTGCAGTATATTAAATAGGGATAATTTGCTTAGTTAATAAATTGTATACAGAGGATAAAATGTCAGCATATCCCCAAAAGGTTTATGAAAGTTGATTTCAGGGGGACAGCCTTCGAATCCTCGTTTCATCCAAGGTTCCATCTTAGATTTAATTATTCTGCATCACATATTGCATCGTAGCGTCGGTGGCACAGTGGTTAGGACGCTCGCCGACCATGCACATGGTCCGGGGTTCGATCCCCGGCCAAAGATGCACTCCTTTACCTCGCCAAATCAGTAATAAAAAGCCGGTAAAGAGGAAAGGTTGGGCATGAGGCTAGCAACCTCATCCTGTAAAAGTAAACATTGCTACAGAAACTTCAAGCCGATAGCTTGAAGCCCTATGCTCCACTGGGGAACGTGAAGGAAAAAAACATATTGCATCACACTGGATAATGAAAACCAGGTGGCTAGTCAGAAATGTTAAGCAAAAAGCTGTTCAAGCAGAGAACCAACGAAGAAAACAGTATGCAGAAGGTACTAGAGATGGAGTGAATATTCATCGAAGAGACCCATGAGTGTCTTCATTCAATAAACCTTCGAATGGAACACTTAGAGGAGGCAGCTAGGTGGGCTTTTGAGAATGAGGTTTAAGGACTATACGAAGAGGGTATAAAAGCTTGCGAGAAGATGTGGAGCTTGCTGGAAAATATGGTGACTAAGAGAATACGATGGAGATGTGTCTCCCACTTGGAACTCAATGGACTAATACTAATAACAACAAGGTATGTATACAGAATTCAGTGAGTAAACAGAGAAAGTGTTTTGTAAAATATTCTCACCAGGCTAGAGGTATTAGATTTGTTTCATCCACATATTTACTCCATATAGCAGCTTCACCACCGATCACTAATTCCAATTGTTCAGGTGAACCTTTAAATGACATAATAAAGAAGAGCATGTCTGTAAATTAGCAGTCTTTCAGCATTTAAAAACAATATCCGCGGACTGACTGGCACCACCTAACTGCACAGACTATATTGGTATCATCCTTTAATTGAATACCGAGTAATAATTTAACTGAAGTTTGCATTGAAATTCTAATTTAAGTGGCAAGTGGGTGATATTAAGGCTTAACTTACCAATGGTTAGTGATTTTCATGCACTCTTGTCACGGTTGAAATTGAGTATCCCGTAAGAAATATCTTGTGCCAGGCAACGATACAAACTTGTATGAAAGCCTTGCTCTGAGACTTCAATTGGTCTTAATTTCTTGCCTCCCATATATGTTTCACAATCATCTTCATCTCTCCTTTTCGAAAGTTAATCAGTCTCTCCAGTACTCAAGAGTTTTGCAGAAGACATCATATACAATATATTACTAGAAACTTCTCGTCATTGGCATATATATATTTAATTATTATTCCTCCGGATTCCTGGTGGAACATAAGGACTCATTAGGACGTCTACATTCCACCCTGTTTACTGCATTTTTCTTTGTTTGAACCCCGCATGTCCCATTAAGTTTCTATTCCTTCTCACATAATCTCCTCCATGTTACTCTCAGACGTCCGAATTCGCCATTTCCCATACTGGTTCCATAAGAAGGCGTCGTACGTGATGTCACTCAGTCGTCTGCCCAGTGTGTGCCCGATCCATCGCCACTTTATTCTGGTTGGCTCATCACCACTGTTCCTTATCGCTAGTCAGATCTTTAGTGTGGAGGCAGTGAATAGACATTAGTGTTAAAAATCCAAATTTCGTTCTTCATGTTGAGTGCAGTGGACTTCCACACTGATTTCAGAATAATGGATGTCAATCTTAACTTTCAATTCTCGCTTTGACATGTTCATCCATTATTGGTGCAACCTAACTTATTTATGCGAATTTGAGATCAAAAATAGGTCGAAAAACGCCAAATAAGCCACATCCTTAGGTTAAACATTAAAACTTGACTAGCATCATTATTAATATGGAACACGGAAACTAAATAACACGTCGTCTTTCTCCATGCATACAAATACCCAAACAAAAATACCTGACACGTGAATAACTGTATAGGATTTCAAGTGGCACTTACCTTCAAAACCCCTGATATCCTGTTTATAATACCATACCCAGTCTCCCTCGTATACCAGAGAATTAAGATTCCAAGCACCGGAAACAATCACCCTATATCCTTTCTCAGTGGCTTTTTTTGTTACAGTTTTCCAATTTTCTGAGATCCATGCATGAATTATTGTACTGTTATCACCCTATGAAATAAGAAAAGGTGTTCAAGGAGAACTTCAAACAGAGGGTGCATTTGTCGGTAATGTTTAGTGTAAGATTACACAGAAATCTGAAGAACATATTCAAAGTCTAAGTACTCCTATAAGTGTACCAATTGTAACCACAGATTTAAAGCTGAGAGTTGAAAATGTCAGTTAGTTTAGTCAGAATAAAATACATCAACATTCTAAGAAACCTTAATCTTTAAGTTTTTTCTTATTCTGTCAGCTATTTGAAAACTTTTGTCTTGAATTTTCAAACTTCACAGAAGTTCTCTCCTCCCTAAGCCTTTGATTATACTTAAGATAGTTAGCGATTGATTAAGGTGCTCAATAAGTATCATAATTAAAGAGAAAGACTGGTAAAGTGTAATTTTCTGAGAGGGATGGTTGAATTATATGTGAAGAACTGTGAGAACTCGAGTCCGATTCTTGTTATAACAAAGTTTTCTGAATGAACTACGACAGAGTCAATTATTCTAAATAAAACCGAATGTCGAATGAATGATAATGTCCCAATTGTTTATGTTACTGCATAAAATTCAGTATTTTCCACTGAGTAATCTCATTGGACTCAAATATTGGGTAATTGTTGAGGTGTTGACCTCAAATATGGACATTTGAATGATGTCTGAAGATTAATATGATATTATTTTGGTTGGTTGTAGTGACTAGCAGCTAGATGTGTCTGAACCCCAAATGAACTAGGATGTTCCCAGTGAAACTGTAACTCTGAGCCCATCGTTTCATACGACAAAGCGTTATCGTGGAAGCGTCCGTAATAGGAGCCGACGTGTCATCAGAGGTGGCTCTCGTGGCCCAAGTGGTCTAGTCGATAACGTCTTTGAAAAGACAGGCACTGGATTTAAGTCTTACTTGGAATACAATCACACAATGACAAAGCAGAAACATCCAGCTGAGGATCCAAAAAAGAACGAAACCCATCTCTTAACTTCACTGTGAGCCAAAGTTAATCAAATAACACTATTGTAGCATACTTCATCTAAGTAAAGTAGAACCACATGAACTCTGGATCACTGAATACCTATTTACAAGAGGTTGTTTACAGAAAATCAATTTGTTAAGCATCACAGTCAAGACCAGAATGATTCATTAGTGGTGAGGATGATTTTGACAAAAATCAAATAGAGTTTTGAACTTGAAGTTTTTGTATGGAGGGAGTTTAAAATCTTTTTCATTTGAAAGTCTGCAGGAAGTGTTAAGTTTTTCGTAAGCACTGTGCGGCACAGATTGTCTATACTTTCCGTATTCTCAATATTTGGTTATCCACAAACTTATTCGAGATTTGTTTTGGATTATGAAGACACATTTTCGCAAAAGTATTTCCGTTGTATTAAGCACAGTAATAATAAAGGCGTTTTTAGATAATATAGTTCCTGCAGAATAATTCCAACTAGTGAGTAATGAAAGCACATATCTTCGAACTTAGATTTTAGCTGGGAACTAGGGGGCTTTCGATAAAACTCGTCAGTACGGGCACCAGCAGTCTGCACTCATAGATGGAGATCGTGAAGAGGCATCAAGGGGTATTACAAACTTTTCTCTTTCTCATGGATCCGTTAATGTGCATAGCATCCATACAATTGTCAAACAGTGTTAGACAACATGGTGACATGTTGGAAAATAGTGAGGAGTGGTCAATTCAGAACATGACATCAGTCAATAAATTCTTTGACTTTTGGTCTGAATGATATAGGAAGGTGCAAACAGGTGGGTTATGGTTGTCGAGGAACCAACAGCCACAGACCATTAGTGACATGGTTCAGAATATGCCTTAGTGACGCCAATACATTTAATCCATATGAACTTCCAGATGTATGAAATTCTCACTATTCTCCATGTAGTTATTCATCCTATCATACATTTCGGTTAGTTGTAGTTTATCGGTGCTTCAGAGGTAGAACGCTGACCACCCACGACTCATACGGTCCGGGATTAGATCCTCAGTAGACACACTTCTTAACCTCGCTAAGCCGGTAGTAAGGCAGGTAAACTAAGACGGCTGAGCATGAGGCTAGCAACCCTACTGCGGAAAAATAAAACCACTGCTGCAGAAATTTCAAAGCTCTAGCTTGAATCCCTTTGTTTCACTCTGAACTTGAATGAATAAAAAAGTAGTATTTCTCCGCCACTGTTATTCTCTACCTTCTTATTTAATTAATATGTGCGTAAAACTTGGGCATTGTGGTAGTCCGTATTATTTTAGTATTTTTTGTTTTGTTCCTTTGAGTTCCAAGTGGAACATTTGAGGTTTGTTGTTTCAGTAGTAGTGGCATTTCTTCAATCGATGGGGTCGCTAACCTGATGGCAAACCTTTCCTCCAGACCGGGCTTACTTATGGCTAGGGTAGGGAATCGAACCCTGGACCACGTGCATAGTTGTCAAGCAATTTTCCCCATGAGTATCACGCAGTGAGACAGTTTTATTCACTCGAAGACGTTTCAGAGACTATTTATTGTTCATAGGATTGTGAATTGTAACCACATAACTTCGAAATCTGAGACTTATGGTTCTGTTTATTCCATCCCACTCGTCTTAGGAGCCTAAAAATTTTCTAGATGTCCAGG
Organism: Trichobilharzia szidati; assembly: GCA_944472155.2. Taxonomy (NCBI): domain Eukaryota; kingdom Metazoa; phylum Platyhelminthes; class Trematoda; order Strigeidida; family Schistosomatidae; genus Trichobilharzia; species Trichobilharzia szidati. The sequence goes on from OX235271.1 coordinate 191,727,023, forward strand.
ACAGGTGTCGAATCATCCCTGCAGCTTGTATTTTCAGCTGATTCAATAATTAAAGCTTCCTTTATTAGCACAGTATAACAACGTAGCGTAATCTAGATTAGTCGACTCTCATGAGATAAAAAATCTGGTGAAAACCTTCCCTCTTGCTCACAATCACACAGTCTTGTAGTCTAAAATAAAATAACAGGGTGGAGGAAGATATTGACAATGGGAGGTTTATTTTCGGAAAAAACTGGGAATAAGTGCAATGGCAATGATTCAACACCTGTCCCAGATATCTAGAAACTTCTACTACCACTATGATTATGAACGAAAAATTGTGTCTGAAAGGTTATCCGGTAAATAATACTATTTCACTATGTGATATATCCTATAAACAAATTAATATGGAATTTGTGTATGCTTTTATGAAATGAGGTAACTTGAACTGCTGCAATTTTGTACAAAATTTAACGATGAAATTTCACTTCAGAGTTAATCGCTTTCTCAAACACTAACGGATGATACGCAGTGTGTACTGTATAATGTACTAGCACTACTGGTGATCATCTAAGAATTATGTTAATGAATATCAATTTTAATAAGGTACATTTATCCAAACATGATCTCAGCTTAGCTGTTGACAGCTGAATGTAAAGAATCAGTCAGCTATCTTCTCCCACTACTGAAGGTTAGATAGCCAGAAAGGATTGTCACCACGGAACTCTGGAAACGAACTAACCAAGAACTTGTTGTCCAACAAATATGCAGGAAAAAGGGGCGTTGGATAGAAAACTCACTGAGAAGAACTCTGAGTGGCATCACATGCCAGGCCCTCAGGTGGAACGTGGGTGAAAAGAGACGAGTTAGGTAGTCCAA